>ONZQ02000009.1:1368000-1602749 GCA_900312665.1 Cephalotrichum gorgonifer | reverse complement strand
GGTAGATTAACTAGACATTATAGAGCAGATAGAGCTGTCTATAAATTAAAATGAAAAGGAGGTTTAAAAAATATAGAATCTTCTTTTAATAATTTATCTTCTATGCTTTACAGAGGACATTTTAAACCAAATATCACTTATTCAATCGCTAACTCAAAACATCGTATAGGTACTTTTACAGTAAAAGATTGAATTAGTAGTAAATAAATATATAATTAAATATTATTAATAATAAAAATGAAGACATAGGAGGCTACATAGGCTACCATGTATGGCCATAGTTCGATAGAGACATAGCGTCGATTTTGGAAAAGAAAAATAAAATAAAATAAACATCTCAATTTTATTACGGGTTTTCTTAGGCCTTATCCCAGTCCTCACGTCCTCCAATGAAGCGGAACACGACACGCGAATCCAAATCCCTACACCTCGGATCTTGACTAGCCCCATTGTATCCAGCCAGGCCGGCATCGCCTAGCAGTAGCGTCGCGCCAACCTCCTCTGCGGCCGAAACAGCCAGGCCAAAGTCCTTAGCCATCAATTGGACCTTGAAACCGCCCTCGTAGCCTTTACTAGACGGGGCATCAGGACATAGACCGGGAACTGGGTTCCACTTGTCGCAAACCGTGCTCTGAGCAGTGCTGCTGGCGAAGACGCGTGCGAGGAGGCGGGGATCAATCCCCGAACGTATGCCGATATTCATCGCCTCGGCGGTGGCGATGGAGATAAGGCCGGAGCAGTAATTGTTACAAAACTTGGCTGTGAGCCCCATGCCAGGTCCGCCACATGCGATGATATTCTTGCCCATGTAGCCCAATAGTCCAATTAGAAGCTGGTACTGGGCATCTCGGGTGTCCTCTGCGCATCCGACCATAATGGTCAGAGATGCAGCCTCGGCCCCTAATGTGCCCCCGGAAACGGGGGCGTCGTAAAAAGATGCGGTTGGGCTCAGACGTCTGGCCTCGTTGGCTACAAAAAGGGACGTTTTTCTGTCGATGGTAGAGCAATCGACGAGTAGGTTGGCAGACATCTCTGTGTTCAGGATCCCAGTGGAAGGGTCCAGATATACTGTACGCACATGGGAACCCTCCGGAAGCATCGTGAACACTACGTCCTTTTGTGCACGAGGACTTTCGTCAGGAATTCGAAATAAAGCCAGGTACATGGACGAGAGGTGTGCGCCAGCTTACAGTGTTTCGTGATACTTCTCGAGGGGAGTCGCAGATAACTACGAGTCCAGGATGCGCGCTTGCTAATGCTGTCATGGAACTCTCAGAGATATCGTAAACGTAAAGTGTCGACCCGTGCACCGCTTTAGAAATCAGATTGGACGCCATTGGAAGGCCCATGGCGCCGAGGCCAACAAAGCCGAGATTAAGAGGCTGGCTCGTCATTTTTCGACGACATAAACATTCGTTTGAAAAAGCCGTTGAATAACAGGAACAATAGAAAAAAAAAAGAGAAGGGGGGGCAGTTGAAGAAAGTGCCAAGGAGCTTGGGAAGCGTTGCGCCCACGGCTGCCGGGGAAGTCTATCAACAGTGGCCCTTTTATACGGACACTGGGGCAGTATTAGTGCGGGGTAGTGTTTACAGCTGAGTCGTGAAGTCCAGACATGTGCACTCGCACAACGCCAGATGCGTTCAGAAACCTGTCGGTGAGAAAACTTCAATCAGAGACTTCGACTCTGGTTTTAAGCAGAGTTGCTTCGATCAACAGGTAGCCTTTATTTGGACAAGAGGCCACAAGTGAAGTTCCTTCGCTCTACGGCTCAGGCCGATATGTCTCGACTTAGAGCGCACTAGTGTTACGATGTTGGTGAGCTGTAAGTAGGTACTAGCAATACTAAACATGATTGAACCTCGACTCTCATCCCCTCAACTCCTTTTCATAGCTTTATACAGCCTTCACAAGACAATAGAATCCACATATATTAATAACTTGCTACTTCTCCTTGAATATGCTCAATTTAAAGTGTCCCTGGGAAGAACGCCTCTGGGTGCGAATCCGCCCACTCGGCATCATGAGCAAAAACAATTTGCAAATCGATCCCGCATTGTTCCGATACTCGTTTCCAGCTGGAGAATATGGCCAAAGTCTCCGTTGCCTTGTCCTTATTCATGTGTATACAGCACAATCGCCCCCCTGTATCCTCCCATTCCGCGATTGTCCTCTCGCCAGTCAACAGCCGGCTATCATGACACGCATCCCCAATAAGTAGGACCCATCTCCCTCTCCCCCTTCTTGCTAGCAACGCGATATGGCCAGTGAGATGTCCAGGAGAGTCAACTATGAAAATGGCCCCGTCATCTGTTAGACCAAGAATACTCAGTCCACCAGTGATATGCCAGCCACTCTTGACAGCCCTCGGATCGGAAAACTCGACGACTTTCAGATGATCAAATAGGTCATGCTGGAAGTTGGAATGCGACATGTGACCGCCGGAGCCTTCTTTCAATAGGCCGAGGGATCCTGCGCCGACAAAGAACTGTGCTTGGGGGTAGTCCAAAGGAGTGCCGATGTGGTCCCAGTGAACGTGACTGAGGATAACCTCATCAATGCCCCCAGGGTCGAGGCCGCCGTCGAGCAAGCTTTGTCGGACATCTGGGAGAGGGTCTAAAGGTAACCTGTTGTATAGATGACCCTGTATCTGCGAAGTATACTTGGTCGTATCCCGGCGCAACCCCAGATCGAATAAGATGCGTCTCTGCTTGGTCCCTGGAGACTGGTGGACAATAAGGAAAGAAAGAGATGGGACTCGACTGTATTCATCGTCCGAAGCACTGGACACAAAAAGCTTTTTGGGGAGTGTGAAGGTGCCTCCTCGCAGCGCGGACAGGCTGACATGGCCTTGGGCTTTGGACTCGAGGGTCAACAAGGAGGTCTTCACATCGATAATCTCAGACATGGCGCAAGGTGAGCGAAACCGAAAGGGGCTTTCAATTCTTTCGCGTCCTTCTCAAAGAGACGCTCCCAAGTCTATATATGCGGGGATCCATTCCAGTGAAGCGTCTGGCGTCAGGATAGGGGGTGGAGTGGGGAAGTCGGCTTCATGGGGTAGTTTTTTTACGCAGGCATTCTCTCACATGCAGGGAGGGCGGCAGGGCACGGGTTAGAGACAGTAGAGGCGTGATATTATCAATGCTTATTTATTTTCCATATATGCCCCACTTTAGAGAGAAACCGGAGCGTTGGGGTGAGGTATGTGTGTAGTGTGTATAATGTACCTGCGTTATACCCACACCCGAAGCCGTTGGCTGTTCTGTAAGGATGACTCTTAGCATCGACAAAGTGAATGAGCAACGCCGCTCCTCTCCATTTCGATTGAAAATCGTATCTTCCTATCAGAACTACTTAACTGAGCCTTTTTAGCCGCGTATTTATAACCCTCCGAGCTATCGACCCAAGACCGCGCGAGCGACCTATATCCCTCCCTTTCCACCCTTACCCCCCCCCCCCCCCGCCGCCCCTGAAAAGAGCGAAACAGCCGATTATTTACTACGCTCTCTTTCCCAGCCTCCTTTCCCGGTAACCTAACAAGCAACAAAGCTACCAACACCACATGCTTATGACCCAGCCTCGACCGGGTGGCGGTGATTTGCGTTCCGAACTCGTTCATACGCCTTGGCCAATAGCTCAAGAGCGGAGCCCATTCGCGGCGTGATGCTCCATATCCACACCTTAAAATTTCCCCGATCATGGTTAGTGGAAATCCAGAAGACTTAAGAATTTCGCGGTGTAGGGTACCGTTCGCTTACATCTTGCAGGAACCAACCCCACGTCGTGGCAACTCCGGCAGCCAAGGAGACGCTCTCGCCGAGTTCGTACTCGGCCTCTTGGAGAACCTCTTGGATGAGGGTGAACAGATCTCGTTCCTCCGGACTCGGCTGTTCGCCGTTCAGGATCGAAAGCTCGACGGAATGGACCCATTTCGTGACGAGTAGTGCTATATCGTCCAGAAGGACCCGTCAGCAGGGATAGACGACAGGGCGCCGGAAAGGACGATGTCTGTGGCTAATAGGTACTCACCACCTTCCCAGCCGGCAACAGCATGCTCGACGCTCCATCGAAACGCTGCAGTCTTGCGAACCAGTAAATGTCCCAGTTTTACAGGAATCCGCAAGCCTTCGAAGGCTTTGGAGACGGCTTCGAGTAGTTGAGGCGTCCGAACTATCTCCGCCGTGACATACGAGGTAATGGAGGTGTCAATCTCCACAGGATCGACGCTTATAAGGTTTATTCGACTGGAGGGACTGGCCGGTTTGAACAGCCGTATATAGGCGATCCTGCGAACCGCCTGGCAGCTGAACACGAGCGATGACTCCATGGCGTCGTCTGTGCCAGACAGACTGGTTTCATTCTCGACGCCTCGTACAAACAGATCGCATCTTGCGAGCGACTTCATTGCACTTTCCAGGAGCGAGCGGCCCAGCTCGTTATTCCCCCAGTCTGAGAAGGAAGAATCGCAACCGGTGAACACCTGAGCGACTTGAACGCGATGCCACATGTGGACCACAACGGCGTGCATCAGGACGAGGGCTGAAAAGGCGGAAACGGGGTACTGCGAGCGACTGGACTGATCTTTTACCTCCAACATGACGTCTATAAAAACGTCCTTTAATGTTCGAAGGCTGGGGTTGTGTTGATGCTTCGCGCTGTTAGTACGCAGCTCTCGCCACTCATTTGACGATTTTGCATCCCACAGTGCGTCGGGGTGGAAAGCTTCGAATTCCAGATCCTGTGATGCGTTGAAGCCAGGGTTGATGTCGAATATCACCATGGTGAGCGTGCTCGTCACCATAATACCCCCCAGCGCCCGCTTCCACGACTCGTATTCTATCCAGTCATGCCAGGTCATGCGGCTCAAACCTATCTTGCGCGCCCCCAGTGCGATTCTAACCTTGCTATATAACTAAGTGCCCGACAGATCAGTCCCGTAAATTGCTATGGTGATTGATAGGATGCTAGGATCACAGATTCAAGGTGGGAAAAATTACTCACCACTGAATAGAAGCCATTCTCTCGCATGGTGCTTAGGAAGAGGTCCTTTTCACCACTCATGCTGGCATAAAAGGTGAGAACCATCTTCGCTTGTACGTACCAAAGGTGATAATCCTTGACCAGAGCCTTATCGTCGTCTTGGGAGGGGCGGGAAACCTACATATCCATCCATTAGTCTCGGTTTTCATAGGCAGAGCGGTAGATGCATGTCTTAGTTTAACATGTGTGAAATTTACCGTTCTAACGCAGCATAGAGCCGTGTCGTAAAGTTTTCGTGCGCGGCGGCGATCGAGGCGATATAGCGCGCCGATGCTGCACATGGCGAGTATAAGAGGACTGGGTACTGTTCTCGGGCAAAGTGTATGTAGGTGGATGATAGGTAGGTGGCCGTGGAAGTTTGTGATGTAACTAGACAAAAAGGCGTGGCAGGCTTTGGCCGGGGGAATATCAATCTCATGGTCGGGAAGCTCCAGGCGCTGCATGAGATCATTCCTAATAGAGAGGTAGGCGGTGTCATCCAAGGTCAACGCCGGCTGAGATCGACGCTCGTCCTGGATTAACAGGGGAATACCGTAAGTATCGGGCGCGTTTGGGGTGTCCCTACGGGCAGTGCGGCTCTCGATGGCGTCGAAATGGGGAATGACTGGAGCAGCTGGGTGGGAAAAGTTAGACATAGTATCAAAGACTCCCACTTGGATGGGTTGAACTCCGAAATCGTCGGTCATCTGAGGATTGTGTTGGTCGTGGCCTAGGTTGGGCATGTCGCCAGGTAATGGAGAAAACGGAAATGCGCCGAGATTCAGGTCGACGTCTGGTATGGGTGGGAAGAAGAAGGGCATGTGGCTCTGGTCAAGAGGACCAGACGCTTGTGGGCGGTGTTGATTCTGTTCTTCCTGTTGGTCGTGCTGATGGTGGGAAGGAGAAATAGTACCCCTCCCCATCTGTGTCCGCGGTATCCCATCGCTTAGGGTCATTGCTGTAGAGGCGAGGGCTGGATCAATCGCCGGATCTCCATGCCCACGCGTTATGTAATAGCCTGTGGTATGTACGTCTGGAGATCCGTCGATAGGTTCGTAATCGTCATGGGTAGCAGCAAATTCGTGGTGAGTATTGGTTGAGATATGGGTGGTCATCGACGATGTATTCCTTTCATGACCACTGGCCCTCCTCATCGTCGTCCCTGTCGCCGCCGGAATCATCTTGTGGCGGGCTGTCCCGGAGCAGGTGCAGGGCTCAGACGGAGGACGGCCGCTGCCGACGGTTCCTGCGATGGAAGAAGAGGCAACGGAGGAAGAGGACGGAGAGAAGACGGCCTCGTCCCTCGGCGATGGAAGATTGCCTGGTCGGCCTTGCCCGGCAAGGATCTGGTCAGGTTGATGTTCATCGAGGTCGCGAGGGGGCGTTTCCAGGGCGGCAGGCCGCCCTGGTGGCGCCCAGGTAACGTTCACTTGATCAGCGATATATTCCTGATTCGAATCCTGTGGTTGGTCCTGCCGTTGCTCCTGGCCATCCGCGTGCAGGGTGCGTTCGTGTCTCGTAACCTGGTCTCTAGCGATGGCGCACGTAGGGCAGATCAGTAATCGCTCACCAAAGCGAAAGGTCGGCGGCTTAAGTTATCAATCTAGGGTAAGGGTACGGACTTTCTGGAGTACGACTTATAGCAGTAGCGACATGCAAAGGGCTTCTCGAGGGTATGGGTGCGCTCGTGGCGGATGCAGTGCTCGCTTCGCTTGAAGGTTCTGGCGCAGTGCTGACACTTGTATTGTTGGCGAGGGCGACCACGGCGCGAGCCAACTGCGGCTGTGGCTGCGACTACGACGGCCAAGCTACTATCGGCGACAGACGACATAAAAGCGGAAGCCGTGAATGGGAGAGCCGAGGACTTCGCGTTCCGAATCAACCTCGAATCGAGTCCGGACCGCTAAGGAGAGGTTCAGAGAAGAGGGGCGTGGCGAATTGGAAACCCAGAGACATTGACATACGCGGGGAAAGGAGTGAGAGATGTGGGGAGAGGAGACCACAGCATGTAGTAGTCTGTAGCAAGCAAACAATTGGGAACTTCCGCTGGTGCTGCCCTTAGAATTACGGCGTAGCAAGCAAGGATGCGGGGAAGTGGAGAACAAAGGAGACTATCAGACGCTAGTCCCGAACTAACCACTCTGTCCACCCTGAATCAGGCTTCGTCGGCAACAATGGAGCGGTGATAGCCAATTAAAGCGGGATACATCCCTGCTACCTACCCACCTGACTGGGGGAGACGGACATTCCATCTGGGGAAGCCAAGTCTGGGGAAACCGCGCAAGAGAGCATTTAAGGGGGGACGACCCACTTAGGAATTCGATATTACAGATGAACCAGGGTCACTAAAGTAGCGACCACACAGGGTATAACGCAACTCGCCTAAGACGGACATAGAAAGCCCGTCTTTGCTTTGGCCAGATCGGCAAGAACTCAAATTTAAGCTCGCAATGAAGGATATGCTCTCAACGAAGACCTAAGATGAGCCTGTCGCCGCATACTTTGGTCCATCAATGTAGTGCTCGGTGAAGTCGTACTTGAGAATGTTCATGAACTATCTCAAAACGTTAGCGTTCGTTTTGCCATAATCTCTCTCGGCGTGGGTAACTCACGCTCTGCATCTCCTTCGAGAACTCTACATCCGTCTCGGCCCTCTTGCACATCTTAAAGAACTCATCCGTTTCCATCACCGTCTCTGGATCTGCCCGGAACAGCCTCGCCAGGTTCGCACTCGAAATCGGGTCCACAACCTCATTATACTTCGCCCTCCGCACGTCACTATACGTCGTGAGGATTTCTTCGTCAGCCTTCCCCTCATATACCCCGACTAGACAATCGTATAGGCCGCCAACATCTACGATGCCACCAGTAAGGCCCAGCCCGCCCATCGGGTTGCATATGTGCGCCGCGTCGGCAGCCAAGAGAATGCGGCCCACACGCATCGACTCGGCAAGACGCTGGTGCACCTTGTACGGCGAGATATTGGCGAGGGTGTACTGCTCCGGTGTAGGGTTGCCGGGGAGCATGACGCGGAATTTCTCAGGCTGGCGTGCGATCAGCTCGTCGCGCGTGAAGCCGTTGGGCTCGCCGTAGGTCACGCGCCAGAGGCCGTCATTGGAAATTCGCGACGCCATGTACCAGTTGTGCGGGTCGATAATGAAGTTCGCGTCTTCGTAGCCGTACTTAGTAAAGTCGTAGTAGGTCTATACAGATTGCGTTAATTCACCTGGAAGTATACTGCTGTAACGGAAGGATACACAGGATGGTGTTTACGTTTGTGGCAACAAGCTGCTCATCCCACGTCCTTCCAGGGAACGCGAGGTCGCCAAAGAGGGAGCGACGGACCTGGCTGTTCGCACCATCACAGCCAACGATATAATCCGCCTCGAATTTCTTCCTCTCGCCACCCGCAAGCTCCACTTCAACCCACGCCTTGTCCGTATCCTGGCCCTGCAATACGACCTTGTGGTTGAACAGCACTTCCGCGGATGGTTGGGCCAGTAGATGCTTGTGCAAAATCCGGCCGAGTTTGTTTAGCGGAAGCATTGTCATGCGATCTGGGTGGTCGCCTAGATGGTCGCCGTCAATGCCGGTAAGGTATGTGGTATCGAACTTGCGCCAGCAAATCTTGCGGGGAATGAAGCCCTCGGCGTGGACGTCGTCGATGACGCCTGCTCTCCGGAGCTCGGCAACAGCCGGGGGACCGTAGTGAGTTGCGCGAGGTTGTGTATCGAGGTCATCGGCGGCGTCGAGGATGGTGACTGAGATACCTTTCTTGGCGAGGAGAAGAGCGAGAAGGAGGCCCGCTGGCCCGGCGCCTACGATGACGATCTGGAATAGAATGTTAGAGTGCGTGTAAAATAGGAGGCTGCGGTAAAGTAATTACAAACCTTTTTGAATCCTGGAGCAGCCATATTATAAGGTGTAAGTCTCGTTATGAGGTAGGCTACTAATGGCGTGTAAAGATAGTCAACATGAAAATATCCCCGAACCGAAGGGGGAGGTCACGGTGGAAAATATAGCTCACACATAGCGGATGCGACTAAAATATCGTGGGAGTCCCTTGCATCCCTCCTGGAGTCGGTACCGCCTTGGGGCCGGACTCCGAAGGGCGATGGTACATTGCGTGGAGGAGAGGGGGTGGGGGAGAAACAAGAGGGGGAGGGTGGTCGAGTATCATAACACAGTGGGGTAATTGGATCCTGCATCCTACTACTTCGTGTATAATGCTATTTCTTTCCCATCCGGCATCAACAACGGGTGAGTGATACTGGCAGGAACAACGTCTGTGGTCTTGATTGTTATCTCGACAAATAAGCTCAAATGATACTTCATGTCGGTCCACCTCCCAAGAATCCCCACTTACCCCTTCATTACCCATTTTGTTATGATACTCCATAATAAGGACCCTCTATGAGTCATGCCTAGTAGTTTGTATGGAGAGACGATTCTCCAGCCTTCATATACCCCACTAGCATTACCCCTCCACCCTCTAATCGTGCTCAAGATACTCACTCGATAAATGTCTCTCAATGAAGTAGTAGATATTTGCACGGGTAAGTTTTGGCGCTTCGAGTGGTTTTAGACACGCGCTGTTTGCACAAGCTGTAGAACAGAATGTACATCATATTATACTAAAACCCCGCTTTCCATGAAATTCCAGGCATGATGTGTATCTGGCAGAAGACAAGCGGGCACGAGTGGTCGCTGTAAAGAGTGTTGTGGGTAACATCCAGCCAGAACTTACCCCACACGACCCCACCCCTGCGTGTCTCATCCCCTCAGCTTACAATTCCCACTTCCAGAAGCTTTCCAACAGGGACATACTCGGTTCGCCCTATTGGAGAGCCTGGGGCAGTTTGACACAGCCGGGCGTGCATACACATGCAAGCCACGGTCCCCATGTACACGCACCTGTTTCTTACCCCACCGGTTCCTTACCCCGCTACGATGCTGAACCATGATGCAATGTGGCACACTTCCCAGGGTGGTCAGACTGCATGCCTTGGGGTTATCACAATAACAGGTAGGTCATAGGCCCGACGGCTGAGGCTGAAGGCGGAGTTAGACAAATATATACCCGGAAAGTGTCCTGCATTGCCTTCATATCTCGTCCGTCAAGGGTCCTAGTCTATCATAGCCTCATCTTTTTACTGCCCAAAAGACTCTTCCATCATGCCTGCCATCATAACAGATACCCCGGTCGTAAGCCTGCCAGTTAAGGAGTCTTCTGCAATCCCTGACATCATATCGGATACCCCAGACGCAGACCTGCCGGTCAAACACTCTTCCACAATGCCTGTCAGCATAGCAGATACTACAGATGCAGACCTGCTGGTGAATGACTCTTCCACAATGCCTGCCATCCTTACAGATACCTCAGATGCAGACCTACCAGTTAAAGACTCTTCCACAGTGTCTCCCATCATAACAGATGCCCCGGACGCAGACCTGCCAGTCAAGAACTTTTCCACGACTCCTGCCATCACGACAGATACCTCAAACACAGACCAACCAATCAAAGAGTCAAATATCGATGTCTTGATTATCGGTGCCGGGCCAGCAGGGTGAGTTGACAACATGTCTTATCTCAAGGAGTTGTACTGACAGGATCTAGATACATGGCCGCTATTTGGTTCGCCAGGCTAGGCATAAACGCCCGCATCATCGACAAGAGGGGCACCAAGATCTTCACAGGGCAGGCTGATGGTCTCCAGCCACGTGCCCTGGAAGTCTTCAACTCCTTCGGCTTCGCCCACCGCCCACTCAAGGAGGCCAGTGTCGGTTTTGGTATGTTTTTCCTCACGTGAGGTCCGACGACACTCACGTTGTATCAATAATCTAACAGCACGTAGAAAGTTGCTATTACGAGCCAGATGCAAACGGACACATCCACAAGGTCGCCCGCAAGGTCGAGGGCGTCGTCGGCATCTCTCGTTTCAACGGCTCGGTCATCCACCAGGGCCGCATTGAGCAATGGTTCACGGATGCCATTGATGAGTTTTCCAACAATACCCTGCAAGTCGAGCGTCCGCTGCTCCCTGAGTCCCTCGTCGTGGACGAGTCGAAGATACATGACCAATCCGCCTACCCTATAACCGTCACAGTCAAGAAGCTCTCCGACGATGACTCCGTACCAGACCAGTTCGGTCACAAGCTCGAGAACGGCCTATACCGACAGTTCGCCGGCGACCAGGAGCGCGAGTTCGCTACCCCGCCAGAGAGCAGAGAGATCATACACGCGAAGTACGTGCTTGGCACAGACGGTGCGCATTCGTGGGTCCGAAAGCAGCTCGGAATCGTACCGGAGGGAGAGAGCACAGATTATATCTGGGGCGTGTTAGACATTGTCCCTATCACCAACCTGCCTGATATCCGGAAGCGATGTGCAATCCACTCGGTCTCCGACGGCTCCATCATGATCATTCCGCGCGAGGGCGACCTTGTGCGCTTCTACATCCAGCTCAAGGAGACGGCGAGGGAGCCAGAGGACGGCTCGCCACCCGGCACCAAGGCTCGCGTGGACAGGAGCAAAATCACGCCCGAATTGATCCTCGAGAGGGCCCGCAAGATCCTTCACCCCTATACCCTCGATGTCGCGGAGACGCAATGGTTCACCGGCTACCAGATTGGGCAACGCGTAGCGCCTAAATTCGAAAAGTGGGAGCGCGTCTTCATCGCGGGCGATGCCTGCCACACGCACTCCCCCAAGGCCGGACAGGGGATGAACATCTCCATGATGGACACCTTCAACCTGGCGTGGAAGATTGCGCACGTCGTGCAGGGCAAGGCGTCCCCCGCCATTCTGTCGACGTACGAGGACGAGCGCAGGCAAGTGGCAAAGGACCTCATCGACTACGACTTCAAGCTCTCGCGCCTATTTTCGGGGAAACCTGGAACAGGGGATGGCACGATCAGCACCGACGAGTTCCGTGACTTCATCGACAAGGGGTCCGCGTTTACAACAGGCTGCACGGTCGACTACGGCGCCTCGGCGCTGGTATCGAAACCTCCACGCGAGGACTCGAACATCAAGTACGCGTCTCCACTCGCGACAGAGCTGTTCATTGGCATGCGCTTCCCAGACAGCCGCCTGGTGATGCAGTGCGACGGACGCCCGTGGTTCATCCATGACAAGATGCCGTCGGACGGCCGCTGGAGGTTGATCGACTTCAGTGGCGACATTAAGAGCTCTCCTACGCTGGCGGCGCAGCTCGTAGCCGTGGGACACTACTTCTCGTCGCCGGAGTCGTTCATCGCGAAATACACACCAGCAGACGAGAGGGTTGACAGCGTGATTGAGTTGATACTAGTTCATGCTAGCGACGCGAATAACGTCGAGTGGGACGATTTCCCCTTGGCATTCCGCTCGAGGGATAGCAGGAGGGTTATGGATTACTGGAAGATTTATGGCGATATGGAGTCCCTGCATGGAGGAACGGGAGATGCATATGAGAAGCTTGGAATAAAGCGCGATGTTGGGGCTTTGGTGGTAGTCAGGCCGGACGGATACGTGTCGATGGTTACCACACCTGATATGAGGGGCATTAATGAGGTGGGCAGTTTCTTTGATGGGTTCTTGATCCCAGCTACGAGATAGAGTTACACGTACGAAGCCACAAACAAACGCATGCCATAGAAACCCCGCACCTGAAGACGACATGCACGATTCCGCGATCGAAATGACTACAACGCTCATACGAGTAAGAGTGGCTAGGGCTGTGACGGGTGGCTGCACATTGAGGGGGGAGTGTAACCCTACTTTCGGAGCTAACATGGCGGACCACGGTCCGGACCCTAGACAAGAGGCTCAACAGTAGCAGTAAGAGCTAGTGTGGGCCTCGGCACCCTTCTTGAGGTGAGAAGGGACCACAGCAAGACCAAGACAAAACGTGGCTCAACGGGGGCCCAAACCATGTGGCACACCAGTTGTATTATAATTGTACAACAGGGGTCACGTCATCGTGGTGGGTGGGGAAGAAACGCGAGCGGGTGGCTGAACTCGGCCACACGGGCCTTCCCTGCAACTTTGATATGCTTGATGTGCCAAGTCCGCCTTCGGGCGTGAACCCTTCCACCCGATCAAAGCCTGAGTTAGGTAACACAACAGTGATGATGCCAGAGCATCCAATAAGAGTTCCCGGGGACCGACATCAATGTTCCGTTCCCTCTGTTCCACTTCCCCTCTTTTGCCCAACTCCCACCGATAAAAATCGGTTGCCCCCACGCATTAGCCCCTGTCGCATTTCAGGTGGGGAACTCCACAGAAACGCGCCATAGTGGGGCACGTCGTCGGGGTTATGTCCCATACGAACGACTCATCGGCCATCAGCAGACCGGGAGTGCCCTACTCCGTACTAGTGTAGCATATTAACGGGTCCCGCAGCTAATAACGTTCCCATCGCTAATGCTTGGCTTCCGGTCAGGGTCCACACCAGTCCCGCTACGTACGAGAATGAAAACATACCCCACTTCCACTTTTCCTTTCTGTTCTGTTCGTACCGACACCTCGCAAGTTCCCTAAACCTCACCCACCCTCAAAACGTGAAAGAATAACACCTCTACCTCGCTCGAAGCCGTCCATCCCCATATCAGCGCCCAGAAACTACGCAAGGATGGCCGACAAGACGCCAGAGACGCCGGAGAAGAAGGCCACGCCTGCCTCGAATCCATCCAGCCCCCCCGCCGACGCCAACGCCAAGACGCCGGAAAAGGCTGCCGGTCCTGGCTCGAAGCCATCCAGCCCAGCGAAGGCAGACACTGCCCCTTCAAGCCCGGCACCCGCGGACCCGGCACCCGCAGACCCGGCGCCCACAGACCCGGCGCCCGCAGACCCGGCGCCCGCAGACCCGGCGCCGAGCGCTGGCGGGGTTCTGCCAGCTGATCACTGGACACAGGTGCGTGCATACAACCTACAATCGTTCCCTGCTAAAACCTCTTAACACTTACCGATAACAGGAACCTCTCCCGGAAGACAACGACTCCGTACTGGGCGAGTCTCTGAGGACCGAGACCGATTCCCTTCGATCTAGCATTTTCAACTACCGAACAATTCATGGCCGGCGGTACCATAGTGAGGTCGGAAACGCCGAGTACTGGTAAGATATAACACGCCTTGCTCCTCATGAATACTTCCGAGGGCTAACTATCGACTTTTTCCCCAGGGGATCAAACGATGAGCAACAGATGGAGTCTATGGATTTAAAGTATGACCTCTGGTAGTATTTTACAAGGGTTATGTACTAACCTTGATGATGCTAGCCATTACGGACTCACCTTGGGAATTGGAAATAAATTGTTCCTCGCACCTCTGGATGAGGACAAGCTTCAGGTTCGTAGCTCACAACTTGCCCCTATCTCTAGTCTTGGACTGACATGGACTTTTTTTAAATATAGAGGGTGCTTGATATTGGGACTGGAACTGGTATGAACTACCCATTCCGAGAATGCTGCCATTACGCTCGCTAACAGTTTGCCCCTGGCTAGGAATTTGGGCCATGTATGTGGAACTCGTATTCTGGACCCAGTCGCTTTAACTCGAGCTAACTGTACATAGTGATTTCGCAGACCAGTTCCCGCAGGTATGTGTTTTAGTTAGTCATTCCTTGGCCATCTCAGAGTCTAACCAATTTCTTCTCTACAGGCACAAGTCACGGGCACCGATATCTCTCCCATCCAGTCGTCCTGGGTCCCGCCGAACCTGAAGTTGTAAGTACTCCCACGAATGTCCCGCGAGCCGGTGATACTGATACCCTATGCCTACAGTGAAATCGAGGATTGCACGCTCAGCTGGACCTTCCCTGAGGCCTCCATGGACTATGTCCACATGCGCTGGCTGAACGGAAGTATCACTGACTGGACTGCCTTTTTCAAGGAAGCCTACAAGACTTGCCGGCCGGGTGGATGGGCGGAAAGCTCTGAGTCTTCGGGGCTTATCCTGAGTGACTACGAGCCAATCCCCGATACTACCGCCCTCGGCCAGTGGAGCAAAGTCTTCGCCGAGGGTGGGAAGAAGATTGGGAGGTCCTTCACGATTGTTGAGGATGGCACACAGAGGAAGGCCATGGAGGAAGCTGGCTTCGTGAACATCCAGGAGTACAACTACCAGGTATGGTCTAGTACATCCTACCTAATGAATAGATTGCTAATGACTTCTGGTCTATATAGCGGCCTCTCGGGTCCTGGCCCAAGGACCCAGTCCTGAAGGAGATGGGATCCCTCGCCCAGGCAGCATGGGAGGCTGATATCGAGGGGTATATCTTGTTCATTGCCAACACTCTCGGCTGGACGACCGAGCAGATTCAGGTGTATATCGCCCATCTTCGTTATGAGATGCGGTCTGGAAAGTACCGTGGGTATATTCCCCAGAAGGTGGTGTGGGGCCAGCGGCCCGAGTAGCGCGGGGGGTTGGCCCGGTTCGCTCATGGTGGAAGGGTGTAAGCGGTCTGCCGAGTTTTAGTTTTCAGGCTTATCTTACACTTTGTCTTGAACTTCGCCCTCGCCCGATATTATTGAGACTCCTGAACGTATATTTCTAGGGGAGACATGCCGTTGAGGGTGGCCTGGTAGAGCGAAGCCCTTTCTATATCCAGCCAGCCAAGCTGAACATATATTCAATAGTAAGACTGGACGGACCTGTCAAACCATCTGCTGGTGTTAGTCTGTTAAGGGAAATGGGCCAGCCGTTTGTTTGGTCAGTTTTATATAAGATTCCAGTTCCGGCAGCTAACACCGAAGCGATGCGTTAACGCTGAAACATGCATGTTGCTAAGTTCTAACCGAGGAAGATAGCCTTGACCTTTGGTGTACCCCCCATGGACTCCCTTAAAGCACTTGTCAAGATTTGCCCCACCCCACGTCGCTCCGCTATCCCCTTGTTCCATACAATATGGAGCACCCATAAAAGATCTGGAGTTGTCCTGTCCGGGTAAGATGACCCACCGGCTCCTGTAGCCGCCCCACCGAGAGCAGACCCCAGCATATGCGCCCGGCAGCGCGATAGCACGATGAGTTCAATGGGCGTACCCACGTCTCCCGCGAGTCCCCTGTTATCTAGATGGAGTGATCCCACCACACTATCATTCTTCGACACCAAGGGTACGCCAGGTACCCGGTCGAAATATGTGGGTGCCCCTGAGTCTCTTATCTCGCCAGTGGACATCGATTCCTTCGTCCTCGAGACCGGAGCGCCTAGTTTGAAAAAGAGTGATAGGGTCCGAGTGCGAAGTACCGCATAAGGTGGAAATGTCCTGTGGAAAGTCGATATCAGATAAAACTCCCACTCGGACACTAGTGTCTTGGATATCAAGGGAAAAAGAAACTAGGGGCTACTCACGGTATCTCCGGGATCGATGTTGCTCTTGTCTGCGCAGGGTCATGTACACTTTGACTCTCTTCACTAGCCCCCGAAACGTCCTCCTCGAGACGACCTAGCGTAAAATACCTGGCCATCGCCTTGACCTCCTCCGACCGTTTATCATTCGAGTCATGCGGGCCATCATTCCCAAACCCCACCGACCCCAACTCTCTGACCTTGAACTGGGCTCTCTCCCACTTCCCCGCCATCGACACTGGATCTGGCCCAGGCCTATCGCCTATTGCACGTTTCAATTCTACCGAAAGATCATGTTAGAGGACAACGAAACAGGCAGGGGGGGATATGGGGTCAACCTGGACTTACTAAGCTGTGCAGAAGCCCACCAGTTGGACATTGTCAAGATGACCATTTGATTCGCCATCCGCCTGGTCAAGCGCTGGAATTCCACTCTGCTGTTAGCCATGTCTAAGGCCTTCTGATTCCATCTTTCATCTTCATTGCCAGGGTAATCCGCAGTCACTAGAGTCCGAGTCTCCCACATGGGCATATCCCCGTGGACGCCCCCGCTGCAGAACAAGGGATCGACCGTGGGGTTCTGCTCGGCTTCCACTTCGCAATCCTCCAAGAGATCTGGAAATTCCTCCATCAACTTCTGTAGTGGTGCCGGCTCGCCGTACTTAAACGTCGAAAGCTGCTCATGATGAGCGTTAAGGTTGATCACACGCCACTCGCAAAGCCTGTCCCGCTGGAAGAATCTGAGAATATTTCCCAGGTCCTGAGTCGCGGTGTGTCCATACTCGGATACCAGATAAGTCTCCCGCGGCCACATCACCCTCCCCTCCCACCCCGCCCACGAGAAGCTCCCGAAGGCAGGCCGCCTCCTCGCCTCCCCATGAAGAGATACGAAGAGTAGGAAATGATCAAGGTAATAACCAGGAAGGCCCTCGACAGCAAGGGTCCTCATCCCGGCGAACAATGGCCTAGACACTCCCGCGATTGCCCTCAGCGCGTCCCCGCCATGCAGTAGCCTCCTCCGAGAGTAGTCTTCGCATAGCTTCTGGTACGCCCAGAAAGATGGGAGCCAGCCATCGTAGGGACCAGGGATCCTACTGATGTTACCATCATCAGCGTCAACCCAGTGAGACCACTTGTCAGACCAACTTCCTTCGCTCCAGTTGGCATCCTGGCACCGGAAGTGGATCTGGGAATCGGTGAAGATGATTGCGCGGCGCGAGAGGACGAGTTCCTGGAGGGTCCAGCCACGTTGGTTATACACTGAGCGGGCGAGCTCCCTATCAATGCTCTGTGTAACGGTCATATTTAACCCCGGGCGGAGTTGGACGATGGTTTGGGGGACGGGGCGAGGGCTGGAAGTTATCCCTGGGAGCCCGGCGGCTGCGTCGGCACCTGAGCTCGCAATTATGGTGAAGTAGGACCCGGAGTATATGGAGTTCATGAGCTCGATTCCGATGAAAATGTCCGATACCGAGTCCTGGATGAGACACAGGGAATCAACCCAAAGATTTCGCAATCCGAGCGACCTGACGAGGTTGATGGCGTCGGTAATAGTCTTAGGAAGCAAAGAGTAGATGTTGTCCAGGGCACCAGGTATGAAAAGCTCTCCGACATTGCAGCGCAGGAGCTTGAACATGGCGAGCTGGCCCCAGACGTAGCTGAGGGTAACATAAGGACTATGCAGAGGTACTTTCTTCAGACAGCCGTCTACGACGTCGAGGACGCGGAAGTTTGAGGTGTGGCGTTCTCGCAGGGACCAGTACTGGGGATTCCGGTCTACCGGATCAGACGAGAGCCAGTTAGGCTCGTCAGTCGTGTTCAGGTAGCAATCTTCATGATCTTCGTCGCATTTCTTTAGCCAATGCAGCATTTGCTCTGGCTTCACCCCGTTGTTAGAAATAGGCCTTGCGCTATCGGGTGCAACGACATTCTCTATATATTCAGCGGTGAAGGAGAGTCGTGTTCCCAGGGGAGATGGATACGACAGCCGGAATGATGTTTCTTCCGGGAAGAGCAGGACATTAATCCGTTGGCCCTGGTCGATCTCCGCCTCGGCGCTGTTCCAAACGGCGTTGACAACTAGTTCACAGAAGGTGCAGGTTTTCCGTGCGGTGATCTCTTCCCATGTCCCGAGCGATCGGCCTACCTCCTTGGCCTCTTGGTCAAAGTTGAGTTGGGCAACTAGGTCTGCGTGAGTGGGGAGGGAACCGTCCGGGGTCGAAAGGGATGCCAGCCCCTGACAGAACTCGCTGCAGGTGTTCATAATGTAGAGTAATAATAATTGTCTTGATCTAGCCTGTCCTTAGTGCCTACGAAATTTTGAGGAGCCGCAATTGAGCATCGAGAAATTCGCCCACTGTCAGGGATGCTGTGGACAAGGATGGAGCCTACATGTAATTACCAAGCAGGGTGGGTGAGGGGTTGGAGGATTTGAGGCGCAGCATTGGATCAGACAACTCTAGCTCTGTTCTGCATCCTGCGAGTTGCACTGCCGCCGCACACACACAAGCATTGCTTGCAGGCGATTGGCGAGAACTGACCTTGGTTTAGTGGTATGCTGCCCCCCTCGACCGTAACTGGAGATGATACGTGTGTCAGCGCCGCCGTCACTAAGTAGACCTAGAATCAACTATAGGTATGAGATCTAGTATAAATAACTGCGTATGAATCTCGATGAGGATATACCTACTAATCTATAGAGGCGTGGAATACGCCCTTCATATATCTTCTATTTTAGAATTGGGATCAATATCTCACTATCCGTTGAATAAACTGGTAACGACGACACAACACCTGAAATAACTTGAATCTCCTGGAACTCCTGATTGGAAGCGCCGCTCGGCATCATACTCCCCGCTAGCAGCCTGCGGCTTCCTCTTGATATCCTCACCATAACTTCAGATCGGATGTTGGGATTTGTCATGTATACACAAAGGAAAGACGCCGACAGGGTAGCAAAGACAGGTCCATATTCCAATTATGTTATTTTTTTTTCGTTTCCCTATTCGGCGGGCAAGGGCTATCTCCTATTCTTCGCTGTGGCTAGAGACGAACATGATTCAGCCCGTCCCACAGCGACTTGACCCTCTCTACTTCCTCCCTGGTTCTCCGTCGCCCTTCCTCGTCAGGAATCTCGTCTATGAGCTCTGAGATTGATATAGCAGAAAAGTAACTATTGCGCTTGTTGTACAGCGGCCGTTCTCGTAACGTCTCATCAGTATCACCCGGCGCCCGCACACGGAACACCTCCTCAAGGATGTGAATGTCCCCAGCGACGCCCAGAAGATCGCGCGTGTCCTCGTACGTGAATAGATAGTACACCACAGGGAAGCCCGTCCACGCAATGCTGCTCAGGCACATAGAGCAAGGTTCGTGCGTCGAGAAGAAGACGGTGTTCCGGGGTGCTGGCCGCGAGGGCTTGGGGATTAGGAAGAATTCCCGAATACAGTTCGTCTCCCCGTGTAGGAGCGGCGAGTCATGATCGTCGTTGGTCGATATGGTCACAGGTTTGAGATCTTCCTGCATAAGGACGGCAGCAGCGAACGGGTAGTTGCCTGCTGCGACGGACTCGCGGAGCTTGGGAATGACCTGGGTTTCTGCAACTCGAAGAAGCGTCGAGGCAATGACAGATGCGTCTTGAGCTGGGTTTATGACTTTTGTCATGGTGGAACTTTGTTACTGAGTGAACTTGTTGATGAGTTGTAGCTAGTAGGCTTGTGAAACGATGCTTTAAACTGAGGGGTAGGTTTTCATGGTTGGGATAACGACAACATTGGTCAGGAGGAAATTATTGGCCATACTCTCCGTAATGTGGAATAAGCAAGCTAGCTTATCTTGTGAAGTAGAGTCATACGACCCCGCACGACGAGTAAGACGCGTGTCCAATCCACCCGCGTTATTAGGCCAATCCCCTTCTTTGGCGTAAGTCGTTTGATGCCGCAAAGCCCCACCCAAGCAGCGGAGCATGTTATACAGGGGTACACATATTATGAGCTCACTATTTATATACTGGAAGATATATATACTACTCTGACCACCCGCCCTAGAAACCTAATAAGGCCCCTGGTTTTATTAGATATCTTAATTCTATATAACATGATGGCTACAGACGAGGGCTGTATTAACCAGAAGTTGTTTACAAAGGGGACAGGCGAACTTCTTCTCGTCGTACAAAGAAATATCCTTTATGCTATTTCTGGACTCTACCCCAAGTGGCATTTATCCCTTGATCTGGTTAAAAAGCCGCTCTCCTTCCACACTATGAAGGATGTCAGTCCATGGAAAGGTCTTCAGAGTATCCCGAGCAAGAGGCCAGGTTTCCAAGCCAATGATATCGAGTGTCTGTGCAATGCCTTCCCTAATCCAGTCGCAGTCGCGGCCCTCAAATATTGATATGGCCGATATGAAAAGTGACCAGAGAATGAGCCGAAGCTGTTCTGTGATCGGAGAATTTAGAGCCAACAGAAGCGCACTCTTGAGCTGCCCCTCGAGAAAAGTCATTTTCACGCTGATGACCTTAGTTCTCATCAAGATACTCTTGATATAGGCTAGCATGGAAAGCCTCAGTAACTCGAGGGGAGATGCAGGGTCGAATTGCAGTTGGAAGAGCTGATATGTAACTGAAGTGCTGATTTTGACGAAAAGGCTCGCGGGTATCTTCGTTCCGGAGGCTATTGCTCTGTTCGCAGCGATCGAGAACTCTTGCAGGATGGCCCAGACGCCTAAGAGAGTTGAAGGCGGCGGGGGACACACCCCACTCAATTCCGGGAAGTCGGCGGCGGAAATATCCCGTGTGGCGAGTTGAGCCCAGTTGCGGTTCTCTCCAAAGCGAAGTTTGCTCCCTAGGCTGATGGCGAGGAGGAGATCAATACTGTGTGGTCGAGAGGGTTAGCAGACGCAGGCAAAAGGGGATTCTAGGCGTTCTTCAGCTAAACTGGCCACACTTACCTTCGCGACTTATGTTCTATAATCCTCCCGTTGCCGAGATTCTCAAACCCACCGCGCAGTTCAACCATTCGAGCTAGACCATCCATATGTTTGGTGGCCGTCTCAAGCTCGCCAAGAAGGATTGCTGCCATCGCTAGGGAGGTCACGATGGCCAGTGTCGCGTTGCTCGTCGCATCTATACTATCGTAGAGGCTGTGCTGGAGATAGTTGAGGGTCTTGGATAAGTGGAACTGCGTGATCCTGCCAAGTGGAGCCCCACAGGACAGCTCGTGGTAGGCTTGGGCGATGAATACTACTGTGTGCATCATAGCTGGGCTCTGGGTTAGCCCACCGAGACAGAAGAGTTCATCGTGGGGTCCTCCCTCGACGAGAGTCTGGACGGTGTATGTGGCTGGCTTGACAATTGTAAAGGCTATTTCGGATGTTAGAGTGCGGGGGCTAGAGTTGGATTCTACTTCTGACATACCTCGATAGATGAGTTCCCTCATGTACGGCTTTAAGGCGTTTCCAAACCCGAGATAGAAAGAGTCGGACATCACTTTCTGCATTGGCATGATTACCAACTCGGAATCCTGAGAGAAATCTGACCTAGATGACGGCCCGAGCGGCATGCCCATGTCCTTCTCGGGGGACGGCTTGTTGCCGCGAGCGTTCTTGCGCGTTGGCCGCCGCCTGTTCTTGCCGCGCATGACATAGCTACGGATGAATTTACGGGTGGTCGCATCCGGCTTCTCGAGTGTAGTACTGACTATGAAGGATCCGAAAGCTGGCGATACGACAACATGAGCATCACTTTGAGACATAATAAGGGGGACAGGGGTTAGATTAAGGGAATACACACCGGTCCCGCTCTTAGAGATGGGGAAGTTGGAGCCCATGGGGTGATACGCCAAGATCAACGCAGTGGCTGGCTGGCGATGAACACTTCGAAGAGAATGGAACGCTCGGGACTAGTCGCCAAGAGGAGTCATGCGAAAGAATCTTTACAGTTCTGGAGGCTGTTTTCCAGATGGGGGCAACTGTCGGGCGTTGGTAAAAGTTTGATGATGAATTAGGAGAACGATAGGGATCTCGACTATTTTCCGGATGGAGTAAATGGTCGATTGTCGACACGAGCTATTAGTTAGGGTGAAATGAGCGGGGGCTCCGTCAATCCCGATTGCTTTCGGTTTTAGGTTTAGCGTGTGGAGAGCGTGGCGTGGCTTTGCCAAGCTCGACTGTTTGCCGTTCTAGGTTTAGCGCAAATGTTGCCTCTGTCCGCTTGTAATCTCATGTGAGTCTGCTCAACTGTTTCCCGCTTTAGGTTTAGCGCTCCCACCACATTCAGCTAATGTCTATTAAGCTAGACAGGAATGGGGAAAGAGTCCTGGCTGGGCCAGGGCCAAGATGCCATTATGGCGAAGTCGCATGACATCGAAAATCACGATACTGTTGGAAACCACGGGTATCTTCTCTGGTAGTCGTAAGCACCTGTACGTTGTATAATGTGTGCCCTTGAATACCCAGCAGGCATGCTAGGTAGACACCCACCCCGGCCGAACATCATGTACACATCATTATAAAGTCGCTGTAATCCCTCGCCTGTGCTTGATATTCTTCTCAAATCCACTCGTCATATCTCGATACTTTTATCCTCCTAATCTCTTATCCATATACTCTCACCAATTTTTTGCGGTACGTGGGAAATCACCATGGGCTTGTTCAGCAAATCCGCTTCGTTCAACTCTCAACGAGATATCCCCTCATTAGAGGGGAAGGTTATCCTAGTCACGGGAGGAAACATCGGGCTTGGAAAACAAACCATCCTCGAGCTATCTCGCCACGGTCCAGCCCAGATATGGCTAGCATCACGCAACCTCGAAAAGGCCCAGGTCGCCGCGGACGATATCAAACGGCAAATTCCAGGCTCCCGGATCGAGCTTCTCGAGTTAGACCTCACATCGTTCGAGTCGATTAGAAAGGCTGTGACGACCTTTAAATCGAAGTCGGATCGCCTAGACATCCTTATGCTCAATGCTGGCATCATGGCCACCCTTCCCGGCCTCACCAAGGAAGGCTACGAAATTCAGTTCGGGACAAATCATATGGGCCATGCCTACTTGACGAAGCTTCTACTTCCTGTCCTTGAGACGACCGCCCGCACTGGAGACGTGCGAATCGTTTCTTTATCCTCGGACGGGCATACCATGTGGCCACAAGGCGAATTTCATTTCGAATCGCTCAAGACTCCGGCAGACAGCCTGGGCCCGTACAAGAGATACTTCCGGAGCAAACTTGCCAACGTGCTCTGGGTAAGGCAGATGGCAAAGGTATACCCTCAATTTACCGTTGCAGCCATCCACCCGGGAGTAGTGCAGACAAATCTGATGGATTCGGCGTCGGGGACTCCAGCAATTGTCCGCACAATGACCAGGTTCTTCTATGGGTTCCTGAAGACTGTTGAGGACGGGGCTAAGAATCAGCTTTGGGCTTCCGTTTCCAAGGATGTTCAGAGTGGAGAGTACTATACTCCGGTTGGTATTACTGGTAAAGCGAGTGTTGATGGGATGAATGACCACCTGGCGAAGGAGGTTTGGGATTGGACCCAGAGAGAACTTGAAGCCCACGGAGTTTGAGGGGTGCATATGCAAGTGGAGGTCAGGAGTTCTGCCGTTGCATTTCTTTGAGGATTATCCTAGATATGGATGACATTTGTGCTATTTTCGTTAGACTCCTCGCTGTAATTTTCGGTTTCCATAGTCATCAATACTATTCAAGTACTCTATTATACATGCGGCCAAAATGAAAGCCAAGAAATATCCTCGTATGCCTTTGCAGGGGCCGCTCGGAATGCCATGAACATCTCAACGAAGATCATGAACCGTGCGATGATGTACACAATATATGCAGCATCTGCAACAACTCGAAAAGCCCACCGACGAATGAATGTATTCTTTTTAGCCTCCAGCTTCCACATCCAAAGAAGGGTGAAAGTAAAGTCGAACCACGGGCGGGTTGATAGGACTGGCACAAGGCCTCCGATAACCATCACGGTCAGCAACGTGACGCTGCTAACTCTCCAGATAATCTTCTCCGTCTCGGTTGGGAACTCGTAAGACCAGCTTGCCAAGTGGATCATAGCGTGGACGACAGATATCACCCACACTATTGTGGCTTCCATCCCCGTCGGGGGCGGTGGCGAATAGTCATTTGGTATTCGTATTAACGGTCGCCTCTCCAGTCCGCCGAAGTGCAGGAGCGATGGGAGGCGTCGCCATCCCTCCCAGACAGGCTTCTCAATGAAATCCAGAGGGGTGTCCACGTACGGGTCCTTAGCAACATCACCTGCTGAAATGAGGAGTTGGGCAATGGTCCAGTCTACCCTAATAACTGTTGCTTCCGCGACATTCTGGGGTTTGCTGGACCAGAAGTACAGAGTCGCTAGCGTGGGGATGATGAAGGCGGCCGTAAAGATTTCGAAGGGAGTGATGGGAAGTTGCTGGAGAAGCCTCGCAATGATGTGGATGAGCAACCAGCCGGCCTGTAGAAAAGCCAGGCCCTTTGCAAACCGGTCTGCCTTGCTTCGATCCCATATCTCCTCTCGAGTGATAGAAGGCTTTTTAATGAGCTTCTCCTTGCAGAGGTAGTGGACGGAGGTGGCGTTGATGGGGAAAGCTGGAAAATCGGGCGCCGCGAGCATGAAGCCGCCGGCGTTGGCGAAAAAGGCGTGTACCTGTGTCCAGTCACTGTGGCCAAGGCTGTGCATCTCAGAGACGGACTTGTTCGCGGCGTTCCATTGCATGATGGCGAAGAGGGTGAGCATTTCCGGTGCGCAGACGGCCAGTGCTGCCCACCGGAGTTTGCGGACTATTACCGTCCATTCTCCCTCGTCCCTCGCTTGGATATTATGGTGAAGAACGGTCCAGACGCAGACGAATAGTGCGAGGAGGTTGGTCCAGAGGATGTCGATTGTTCCTCTCCCGTCTGGTGACGATACCCAACCTACTGTTTTGGAGGCCATAATCAGTACTGCGCAGAATTAAACGGAGGAACCGGCCAGTTTGTCCTCACGGCAGAGAGTTATAGGATATAGCCCGGTCATGGGCTTCAACTCAAGGGGGAAGGCCAACATATCTCCATTTCACAATGCTTCCCTGCGCATCATGGAACATGCATCATGCACAATGGAGTCACCCCGTCCAGTGGGAAGGCTTGGACGTGCCGCCACTTGTCGCGACCAAACTAGGTTACATCAGGGCGGCAAATGGGCACTGTTGATTGGGGTAGCAGCGCCCACTAGCAAGAGTCGATTATTTTTGGCAATTTTATTTCAGGTAACCGCCGACAGAGATTACCCGGATATTTTCCAACGCTATTTCCTGAGCGCGGAAGATGCATTGTCCCAATCTTCGACCGACGTTTCTGGCATCCTCAATGGCGACAATCCACGCGACATCCTACGACGTTCTCATTATTGGGGCTGGCGTCGCAGGTTGTGTACTAGCCAGATCCTTCGGACGACAAGGCCGAAGCGTGCTGGTGATTGAGAGGAGCCTTGCCGAACCGGATCGGATTGTCGGGGAGCTCCTTCAGCCTGGGGGCGTGAAAGGCCTCGAGCACTTGGGTCTCGAAGAGTGTCTAGAAGGTATTGAAGCGACACCGGTCAGAGGTTACCATCTTTACTGGGGAGACGAGGAGACATCCTTTTGGTTCTGCCCGGAGATATTCGCTGATGGCGCCGGCCGGACACGCGTGAAGGAGCATACTGGGCGCAGTTTCCATCATGGCCGATTTGTCGCTAAGCTCCGCACTGCTATCGAGGAGGACCACACCGACGTAAGTCTAATTGAGACTACGGCACGGGATATTCTACGAGACGATAACACGGGACGTGTTATTGGTGTGAAATGTTCAAGGGGAAACAACGGATTGTTTACGGAGGTAAGTCTACAGAACCTCGTGCTCGCCTAAATCCTGGCTCCATCTAAGCCAATTATACCTTGCCTATCTTTTGTAACGTTTTCACTAACCTATTCCCTTTCCGGTAGTATTTCGCAGATCTCATTATACTTGCCGACGGTGCCAACTCAAATTTCCGCTCGCAGTTCTCACCCTCTAAGCCCAAGTCTCAATCCAGGTTCTGGGGCCTCGAGCTCTCTGGCGTCCACCTTCCCATGCCCTATTATGCGTATGGGGTTCTAGGTTCTGGCCCACCACTTCTCGTCTACCAAATTAGTAACGGCGAAACTCGGATCCTTATTGATATATTCGATGATGTCTACGCCAAGTTGGTCGGCCATAATGCCGTCCGGACCCACATAGCTGAGCGGGTCTTGCCCACCCTTCCGCGGTGGCTTCAGCCCAGCCTTCGAGAGGCACTAAGGAGTGGTCGTCTTCGGAGTATGCCGAACAGCTGGATGCCCTCTATCCCTAGCCATGTGCCGGGCCTGGTTATGCTCGGTGACGCCGCAAACATGCGACATCCGATGACGGGGGCGGGGATGACGGTGGCCATCAAGGATGCCATCCTTCTTGCCGACCTGCTCAAGCCAGAAGCTATTTTATCTCTCGGTGATAGTAACGCCGTCCTGAAGAAGCTGGGCGACTTCCACTGGAAGCGGAAATATCACAGCGCGTCGCTAAACGTCCTGGCACAGTGCCTCTATCTTCTCTTTGCTTCTGAAGGTACGTATCCTAGATTCCCTTCGGCTATTATTCACCGGACGCTGACACGTTCGCAGCCAGAGCCCTCGGGATCATGCAGCGAGGCTTTATTACGTTCGTTCAGGGTGGAGAAGAGAATTTCGGAGGCGCCGTTGGGCTCATGGGAGGTATAATTGAGAGCCCCTTATTGCTAATCAGGTATTTTGTCCGTATCGCATTGTTCAGTGTTGGGTTGCATATGCGAAGTGTTCGCTCGTCGGAGCTGCCGAGAGCGGTAGTAGATTCGATAGTAATGCTCTACAGCGCGGCCCTCATTCTTCTGCCTTCCATTATGGATGAGGTTAGAAATTAGTGGCTTATCTGACACCCTTTTCGTTTGCAAAACCATTTCCATTTAACGCCGAGTCGGCTAGGACGCCTATGTGGAACGACCCACGCTGTCGCTCAACCCAATGATCCCACTAATATACAAAATGTATTGCTTTTCCACCCCACTTTAATCCCACCTATTAGAAGTCAAACCGTCCTCTAACAAGGTGGGATATCCTACTGTTTACCCCTCATTCCATTTCGTGTGCCACGCTGCCGGTGGAGTTCCGTACATCCGAACCTGAGGAAGAGCTCTTCTCCTTCATGTCCGGGTGCCACTTCGCAGACGTGATCGGGTTGACGCGATGGACGTACATCGTGTCGATATCCTCGAGAGTGCGGCCCTTCGACTCGATCAAGAAGAAGAATACAATAACGGCGAGCGCCGCACAGCAGCCCGCAAACACGAGGCCGTAGAGGTAGTCAATCTTATCGGTGATGAAGCGCGTACTAGGTCTCATAGTCAGTACATACCCATAATGGGGGAGGTGGGTTAACACCCGGGGTATAAATGGAAACGCGCTACTCACAAGAAGGAAATGAGGCTATTGGATAAGTTAGCAGGGGTGAACTGAATACATGGTGACTGATTGGGTGAACTCACAAGTTGAACAACCAGTTCGACGCCGTAGCCAGGGCCATGCACCGGGCGCGGTACTGGGAAGGGTAGAGCTCGGCGACGACGGCCCAGACGAGCGGGCCCCACGTAATGGCAAAAGCGGCGATGGCAAGGCATGAGAATGCAATGAGCACGGATCCAGCCCGGGGAGTAGCCATGGGGTTTGCCTCGTCAAGTGCGAAGTGTCCGACGAAGGCGAAGACGCTAAGGTATCGTTAATAGACTTCCCGGTATTTCAGTGTTCGGTATATACACTCACAAGAAGCAAGCCATCATCCATAGTGCGCCGCCAACAAGTGCCTTCCTACGGCCGACCTTGTGGATGAAGTACACACCGAAGATGGTGCAAACCACGTTCACAGACCCCAGGATGAGTTGCGTGACGTAGCTGTTGCTAAGACCTGTAGCCTTGAACGCGGTCGTTCCGTAGTAGAAGAAGTAGTTCGCGCCGGTGAGCTGCTGTCCGGCCTGGAGCACAATTCCAAGCACAGTCCGGTAGAACATTCGGTCAGCAGTGAAGATATCGTGCCACTTCGTAGAAGCCGCACCCTTCTCCTCGGAGAGCTTGGCCTCAATCTCAGCGATCTCCTTGTTCACGCTGGGTGCATTCGGCTCCAGACCAGCCAACCTCGCAATGGTGTGGCGGGCCTGGTCGATATGTCCCTTGCGGTAGGCGTACCGGGGGCTCTCGGGGAGGAAGAGGATGCCGACTCCGAGGATGAGCGCCCACAGGAATCCGAGACCGTTGGGAATCCTCCACGACGCGCTATTAGTCCTGGATTCGGTTCCCCAGTCCACCATCTCCGCGGTCCAGATACCCAGGGTGACGAAGAGCTGGTAGCAGGTAACCAGAACACCTCGGATGATGGCAGGGCTGCTTTCCGACTGGTACATGGGGACCAAAACCGAAAGGGCTCCAATGCTGATACCCGTGAGACCACGGCCTACGGCGTACTGAGCCCAGACAGTTTCAGACGATATCTCGACGATATTACCGATGCAGGCGAAGGTGGCCGCTCCAGAGATAGCTAGTCGTCGACCGAACGTGTCTGCAAGTTTACCGGAAATCAGGGCCCCGATGAGGCAGCCAGCGCTGAGCATACCGACGATCGTGCCCTGGCGTGTGGCGCTGAACGTGAATGAGCCGTCCGGCTGCGCCTCTCCGAAGCGTCGGGCGTAGTCCTGCATGAGGAAGAACCCAGAGATCTGGCCACTAAGCGGGCGATGCCAGGTAAGTATTTTGATGGGTCATGGGCATGGTAGCTGAGGCGGGATGAAGGTGTTAGGGGCGTGTCGTACCTGACATATCCGAACATGAAGCCGCCGATACTAGCGACTGCTCCGAGAAAGACGGCATAGAAGGTGATCTTCTCCCCCGCAGCAGCGGAGGTGGTATCCTGGGCGTTCTCTAGCTCGGATGAGGGTGCATTGCGCACATCCTCTGACTGCTGCGCATGGGTTTCTTTCTTCTTGAATGCCATTTTGATTTCTTTTGCGGGTGGAAGGTTAGGTTCATAGAACGCGGGGCGGGGTGGCGTGGGGGATCACCGGGTTTTATGAGGAGAGGGAGGGTGGCACACTTTGGAGAAAGAACTTAAAAGGGGGGCGGCCCAGGGTCACGCAGCCACAAGGTAGGGGGAAGTCGGGGATATCTCCGGGGTACCAATATGGAGGGGAGGGGTTCTGTCTAGGTCTACAAGTAAAGGGGGGGGTGGGGAGTGGGGGGTTAGGGGGTTAGGGGCGAGAAAAAGTCTGCATCGACAATGAGTAGAACGCCTCGATCTCAAGGATTAAGGTTCGACGCAATTCTCGGTGACGGGGTGTCGTCCCAACATGAAATTCCGACGCCCACGTCACTTTCCTACCGTCACAGCGAAGGGGAAGTTAAAGGACCTCCTCGGAAAGGACGGAGCTAGGGCGTGGAACGAAGCAGTGGAGTAGCTGTGAAGGACGAAAAGGTCCGCGTGATGCGACTCCGGCAGCTACGGAGGGTGATTGAAGCCGCGCTAGGCCCGCCCTGCCGGCAAGTCGGCGCATGTTACTGTCCGTGTTTTCGGCCGGCGCTAGCGTGTGGATACTGACGTGGTATGCCGGCCGGCCTTTAGTTGCGCTTGCGCTTAACATCCATTTTAGGAGCGATCATTAGGTTTTTAGCAGACGTGCTGTCTTGTGGACATTTCGGAATGCCCATTTTTGTTTTCGTTAGCAAAGCTGGGTGTGTGGTCGAGGTTGGTATCCGGGCTATGTCTTGTTTAAGGCGCCTGCCCACTTCCGACCCGCCACCGAGCCACCCCCTAGACGCCTCTTCGCCCCCCTGAGAGCAGGGAGGGAGCAAGCAAAGCGGACTAGACGTCATGTTCCTAGGGTAGATATCTTGGCTGCGAGTACAGCTACGCCACTATGTCGTAAGGTGAAGATTTTGCCTTCGGCCCGAATCCGCTAGCGCTTCCGTGGGCCTTGAGAGTGGGCCGGGTGGGGCGGAAGAGTCCACAATGTGGGTACAAGCCCTCCGAAGGGGACCGAACGAAAGTCGGACACAGGAGCGATGTAATGTTGCGGCTCTTAATTTCTGCGAGCCCGGATACTAGTATCGGCGTTTATTAACTGTTTTAGTACTCGTGAGCTCTGTGGTGATACAACGTACGGATTGCCGCAATTGCACTTTATCTACCCACGTGGTGGGTTTCAAATGTCATACTCGATCAACTAGTAAGACACCAGATACCAGGTACTTGCAGGGAATAATTGTTTTTGCCAGATACAGTCGATTACTGGTCATTCTGAGACGTGTTCCTAGGACTGTGATCGTAATTCTCTCGACATCGCGCATAAGCCCATCTTGTTACGAAACCAGTGCGTGTATTTTTTATCGTGTATTGTCTCGATCATCACTAGTCGTTTTCAGGACCTCGGCATACTAGTCGGAATACGAGTACGCATCTAATTCTAATTACCAATCCACGAGTACGAGTACGAGTAATCGCGAGATTCGGGCTCTTCTTCGGCGAGATGAAGATGCGCGCGTTGACAGAAGCCCACTTGTGGAGGCTGCTTGTGGAGCTGTCACCGAGCTCTGGGCTACTGGTTGCTGCTCCACCTTGAAAACAAGAATGGGAGTGGAGTTCATAGATATTCCACCGCGATCGTGAGGTATTATTATACAGCTCACCCACTCGCACTCGTGAGTGCGAGAATTTCAGGACGGGTGAAGGGTAAGACGGGGGGCACGTCTACGAATGCGAGTAGTTGGAACTAAGACCGAGGCTGCTCTCTATGTGTAATGTCGTCATAGAGAAGCGGACCACAATTCCTGCCACAATTTTTCAAAATCAGCGTGGAAGTGCGGCGTGAATTGTTCCTCAGGGGCTCATCCACAAATATGGGTATCTCTCTGAGACGATAGCATCCGGTAGCGGCCAAAAGGCCCGAGAAACCGGGCGCTAGAAGCACGTAGCTGATACCGGGACGGTTCGACGCTACGGGCCAAGGATATACTAGCGGGCGGGCGCAACCTCGGCGGCAATGAAACTCCTCACCAAGAAATATCGAATTAGTGCTAAATTCGACGACTTGGCACAATATATAAGACGGCTTGGACCCCACGGCCAAGCCATCCCAAGGATCTTCCAAACCCGCGCGGGAGGGGAGGACTACGTGTGACGTGACGACTGGCTTTACCGGGGTTTAGTGTTCCGGTTTAGTGTTCCTCTAGACCCTCGGTAAAGTTTCGTTGCTCTCGAATGGCTATCGATTGGCTTTCTAGCATACTTGCCTTTTCCTTCTCTAAGAATTAACCAACTACCAGGTCTCAACCTGTTGGGGCAGAAACTGTGTCTCATCCTCATCAGACCAGAGTTAATAATATCCGTTCTCGCTGCGGATGCGCGAGCAATAGCAAGAGCATCCCTGGGGCGAATGAGGTGGTGCCTTCAGCCTGTAGGATCGGTTCCTTGAAGTCAAACCATGGCCTCGACCGGAGGGTGTATCTTCTGCGCCAATCGCATCGCTGGCTTTCTTGTACGACCCACATAACCAAACAGTCGTTGGAACTCCACTACCAGGGATTGAAGGATATTGCCACTGTATGACTCGTGCGCTGTACAAAGAACAAACTACCACTGACCCCATGTAGCTTACTGCGCCCATGTTCCTCGCAGTGTGGCGCTTACTATTACTCGCAGAGTGCCACTCTCTATTACTCGCGGTGTGGCGCTCACTCTTACTCGAAGTCGTGGCGCTTTAGTGTGGGTAAGGTGAGGCGAAGCCATAGGGTAACTGGCGCCATCGGAAGACACCGGAGCTAACTAACCGGGTGCTACCACCCGTCGCGTGATTCGGGCGTGGCCGAACTGACGGGCCACGGCCGGCATTCCTTTGTAGGAACGCTTGTCATAAAAGGGCGAAAAGGGAAGATATGATTGGTTCATAACCCTATTGCTTACATAACCCCAAGCTATTTCTCTAAACCTTCGGGGCTGTTGAATCTGACCTATGACGTCATGGAAGCAGCTTACGATCAGTCTATCACACCATATGGGACAGGAATATTTTAAGCCGCGGCCCCTGGCGATGGCTGAGCTTGCTAGGAATATGTTGAAGTGATGTCGATGATATGCTAATTGGAAATGAAAAAAAAAACGTTTCACGTTTCTTATCACACGAAATACAAATAAGCTCTGTCTTTTGGTCGATGCGTACATTATGACGATGCCTAGGTTTGCGCACTGGTATTCAAGACGGAATCCTCAGATCATCAACATAAAGAGAAGAATACATTCCTCAGGTCGTGATACGTGAATTGAAGAGATTAATAAATATATAAAGTAAAGGGGATATCTGGTTTAAAAGCGAAAGTCGTCGTCGAGTCATCCTGCCTCGCGTCAAAATATGGGATTCCTTCCCGCATATCCCTATAATCGTCATCCTCTTTCAACTATGGGACACTTCCTGTGTCACGATAGTGGTTGTCTTGATGCCGCCTGGGCCTATCGAGGCCGTCTCCGCATGTGCCTCGCCCCCACCCTCCACAGTGACCCTGTACGAGGTGTTCAGCCTCCGACCATCAGGATCACGACTGGTCAGCTCAACCTCATCGTCCGCGTGCAGCGTCGTCGTACTATCGTCTAGTTTTACGGTCGTCACCTTCCTGAATAGCGACCCCCTCCCATACACCGTGCTGCGGCCGGAAGGATAGCCGTGCCCAGAGCTCATCTGGCTGCGAGTGGCGAAGAGGCTTGGCATTACCCTGCTCAGAACCGGCCGCAGCGTCGGGAGACACGAAGCGATGATGGATGTGCACATTTCGAGGAATGACCAGTATGCCGCGTTGACATTGTCCCAATTGGGGTCTTTCGCCGAACCCGCATCGGCAAGGGTTCGGAGTCGGATGATCGAAATAATGCAGGTGCTGCGTAGAAAGACGAATTAGTTCCCCGTCCGACCAAAATTATTTCCCCGTTGCTTGTATCCGGGGAGCTACTCACCATAATCCAAGGCTGAAGACTATAACCAGGGTGTACTTCTGCTTCCTAGGTAGCTGCAGCGACCGGATCATAGGCATAGGCATGATGAAGAGTAAAATATCCGTGACCAGGTTGAAGCTGGCCATGACATACCAAACAGTCAAGGAGTTGAGGCATCGACCCTTGACCGAGCTATCCCAGAATGCTGCGACCGGTATACAGATCAAGGATAGTAGGAAAGCAATCGTGACTGTCCATGCGCAAAGGAAGCCGATGGCGTAGGTGGTTATTTGGTGTATGATAGTGCCGGTGAAGATGCGTCGGTACTGGAGGAGAATCGAGATCTTGGCAATGCATAGGGCGACATTGTATATGATGATAGAACTGTAGAATGCCTGGTAGTCGCAGATTAGGTCAGCAATTAGAAACAGCAAGCATTGATAATAAGCCAATGTACCTTCATGTATGGGATGGCATATTCCTTAGGTTGTACCCAGGTGTGTTTTCCGAGTCCATACTTGCATTCTAAAGGAAAGAGTTCGTGAGAATGGTGTCAGATTGCAGGGGTGTCTGCGGCGCCGGTGTTCGACAAACCTAGTCCAATTGCTATTGTCGTTCCAATGGCGAGAACGAGCGCAACCATCATCATGGCATCATCAGCGCCGAAAGAGTTTAGTAGTCGTATCCGCGTGTACATCCGTAGCCCAACAACCGTAATCGTGAGGACGCACCCGACCGAGAGGATTGCGTAAACCTCGGCGACCCTGGATTCGCCATCCAGGGAGTGGTCGACTTCCATATTTCCTTATCTGATCGTTTCCTTGGCGTCGGATGACATGGGCAAAAGCAAGAGTCGGAGGGTCTCACTTGGTAGCAGGGGCTTGGTCTTTAAGAATCAAGGCATTCTCCACAAGGATCACATGGGTGGCTACGTACATATAGTAGGAATGAGAGCTCCGTGACCGCATATTTTGCTAACTTAGGGACGCTAGGCTAGTGCATTCTTAGCCCACCACGGTGAGAGAGGATAAGCTTTGCTCGGAGTAATATCCACATTACGAAAGGACTAGCGTCGTTGATCAACCAGAGAGGAAAAGGTGGTAGTGTTTGGTTAGGCACCATCATTGGCCCATTACTGCAGATCACGACTTCAAGTCCGTGCTGAGTATAAATCCGCGAACGAGGATTGGAACTCCTACAAAGTACTTCAATTGACAGGGAAACTTGGTGAGAGGAGAGGTTATGGTTCTACTTGGTTGGGACTGGATCTCTTTGTCGCCCTCAGCTGTGCAAGCAAAGAGCCCAGGCCTGCCTCGGTTTTTGACTGTTTCAGCCCCGGGCGCTAGTGGCGCTCGATGTTACGCGAATTCCTCGTCTAACGGGTCCGATCGGCCATCTCATTGCGACATAATCATCGTCCGCGCCCGCCCCAGACGGCGGACAATTTCTTAGATTTGCGCGTGTAGCCACGAGGAGGACAGGGTATTTCGTCAGAAAAAAAAACGCAATCCGATCCGATCGGGGGACCCGGACACGAAAGGCAAATTTACAAGCGAGGATACTACCCCTGCAGTCCGGTGAAGGTGCAGGGGAAAGCGTATCCCGCTTGCGGGGAACCTGCGGTTGCCCGCGCATCAGTGGATCTAGCGTAACCTGGCGCATACTTGCCCTGTTTTTGCACTTAGCCTATTACTAAACAGGCAGGTCTCTTTGTTGGCTACCCGAAGACGGTCATGGCTGCGGGCGAAACACGTGGCCCACGAAAGGAAGTTCAGCATGAAAAAAAGGTCCCAAGAAGAGTAAGGCTATCCTCGCCCGCCGAATCCAGGGGTACGCACAGATAAATATCTTTGAAGTTGTATGTACTCGGTGTGTACTCCGTATATCACAAGCTGTTCTCAGGGGATCACTACCTCATAGGGCACGGGCACGGGCACGGGCATGCACAGACATGGAGCTAGGTTGGAGAGGGTTATGTGACGAGTACGCTTGGACGAGTGAACAGGGGATTGCTCGTGCATTAGTCGGTCGCTCTCCTCCAAACGCCCTGACATGTATTATGACCAAGATATCCTACTTCACACCACACGAGCGCACGAGCAATATATTTTCTGCTAGATTTTGCATTCTAGCAGTGGTAGACAGCCATCCCCCGTTCCTCCACGGTCCGCCGATGGAAGTGCACCTAATCATCACTCTCGTGCCATATATCCATACTGCGATGCCGATCCAACCGTGATCGCCACGTAGGATCGTATGAATATGCTGAGAGTGATCATGAGGGATCAATTAGCTTCAATCCCCGCAGAGCCGAGGCGTGTCATGGGGATCTCAATTAAGATGACCATTATAACCGACCTCTCCGGGTGCGGGGGGTAAAAGAAAACCGGGGTGGAGGGGCATGGCAAAGCACAAACTTGCTCTTTGGATGAAAATACTGGCAATGCACATCACTATTTACCTGCCTGATTGATGGCGACCAACCACCGGTGGTTGGCGCGGTACTATGTGGGTCTTCGCGTGGCACTACTTTACGTGATCGTACCAAGTGTAACGTTTGTACGAGAGGTTTGTCGATCACTAAGCTGCCTTTGGGAATGGCGTAAGGACTAGGAGCAGCGCTATCGATTCATTGACCCAGCACCCATGGTTCAAAACTATCCGTATTACGGGTACTTGGAGCAAGCCAACGGTATACTTGGCACGCGTACCTGCAGGCACCATTAGCGCACCTACCTAACAAATGGTTCGCCAATTAGTTTAGGGGATGCGGATAACACTGGGTCGTGGATTCTTGGGAGTAAAAACTGTGCATGCGTTCGGCCGTACGGCCGCTCTATCCGGAGGAAAGACCTCTGAGTAATAAACGTGAATTGAAGATCTCCAAGTGCGGAATGGACATTGTCAGAACCTTTCTCCGCGGCCCACGGGGGAAAACTGATTGTAAAAATGAGAGCTCGGGATAGAAATACTAGTAATACGGCTACAGGTATTGTTGCCAGGTGAGTATAGTTAGGTTATGAGTGCAGGCATATCAAGCGCAGGAAACTTTTTTGTCGGCGAAGTGTTGTGAGTACGAGTCCTTGTAATGTGCTAAAGTATGTAATAGTCGTACGAGTCAGAACCCTTTCGGGCCCTTTATCCAGGGGTATCCCTGACCTTGTTTCAAGATGATAACGGTGGCAGGTACACGATGGCATAACGCAGTTAAGCCACGGGCGTGTTTCTCCCTCCTGTACCAGGAACAACCCCGCACCTGCGCATGAGGAGATCGTATTTTTTTTTTCGCAGATCATCTCTTTGATTACACTGGCCTGTTTACTTCGGTGAGCCTCGTCGTCGGCGACGATCGTTTGACGCTTTCGCCTATTTGAGCCAACATCGACGAACTGGGAGCGAGCAACCGATCGAGACTGATTCTACTAACGCCACTTACCGTCACCCAGTCAGTACTAGTGGTCAGCTCGCCTTCAGTGCTATGATCAGGTGTCAAGAAAGCTTGGCGATTGAGAGCGCCTCGTTCAAGTTTGTATTAAGCTAGAGAGACCGGTATGTTCTCGTGCCACCTGACGCCGCTTTGACGCGGCCGGCGAAGAGCTAAGAAACGCCAACCCAGTCATGAGGTTGATATTGAATCAAGACGTCCCGGGGGCATCTTAGCTTGGTCAAACGAGTGGCTAAACACACTCACCGTACGCACATGCGAAAGCCTTGGCATCAGAACGACCATGCGGCCCAGCAGAATATTGATTTTGACTAATGAAGAGGGCCAGCTTATTCGGAACACACTTCAAAGGTCCAGATCAGCCTTAAGTTCTTGTCAGGGGCACGAAATGCGGCTTACAGTCTTGACGTCACTGACAGGATGGTAAACTGCCCGCCCCACAGGCCCACGGACCGACCTCCGTAGTAGTTTGAATAGTAGATCGAACAATTACTGACGGGGGGGCACGCCAGGTTCGTTCTGCGCCGTGTCCCCAGCTCTGAGTGGTTCATCGGATTCGGCGCGCTAGACGCTCTAAGCAATAGACAGGCTCATCTGTAAGCCCGCCTTATATCTCGGTAGTTATTCTCCAAGTGGTATGCCCTGGGGTGAAATGATCAAAACAGCAAGGGAGCTGGTATTAGCCGGGTTATTAGCAGGTGAAAATGTGGTTAAAGACAGGAGCGGACGTCTGTTAACTGAGTGTTTGCAAGTGGACTCTTATAAAATACGATGCTGTCCAGTATTGAAGCGATTGTGCCGACCTGAGAGCTACAGCTTCACACTCTTTTTCTACAGCTTCACAGAGGAAACGACTGTTTAATCTCACGAGACGACTATAGCCTGGTGCGGCTATGCGAGCGGGGACTACGGGGCTGAGCTCTGCCAGGATGACAGGGGACGATATTCGTCATCAGAGAGACAGTCGTCTTCCTTTTGTTTCGCATCAGGTCTCCACTGTCCGGCAACAGGCTCACCCCGGAACATTTGAGTTTCTCATTGAAAGATGTTTCCCAAAATAATCTAAGAGTTAAAATACACGATAGAAAGATACCCTCCTCTCTTGTGTTCACGCTCACACTGAACCCTGTCGCCTGTCCGCGCGTTTAGCCCCACCCGAATCCTTCGGATCCTCTGGATCATCATCACCAGGCTGCCATATAAACTTGGATTCACAGCCCCCTAATTCAACCTTGAGCTGCTTGATTTCTAATCCACCATACATTTCCATATATTATCGCAACCTGTCCGTTCCGTAGAAACCCTCCTCCACCTTATCTTCTTATCTCTCCATCACGAAACGTCCGACTACGACTATATTGCCAGTATAGCACCTCTAGACTATAAGTTTCTCTTCAACCATACGGGCAGGTACCACGTTAATCCGGAATACATCGCCGAGAAAATGGAGCCTACCACGGCGCCATACACCACCAACTTCGCCGACAGCAAAGAAACCTATCAGGCTGCCCTCCTATCCCTGTTCGCGGGCAAGCCCGAGAACACAGAGGCCGACCTAGCAAAGCTCTTCACCCCGACCTTCACACAGCGCGATGACCACGAAACGCGCGACTTCCAGGCCTACGTAGCGCACATCCGCCACATGCGCGAGATGAAGGTCAAGGTCACCCTGGGCATGGGCCCGTTCCTGCGCGACGGCTCCCGCCTGGCCGAGCGCCACATGTCTGGCACGGCCGGTCCCGACGGCTTCGTCAGGAGATCGGAGACATTCAGGTTTTGTGAGATTGCGGAGGATGGCCGAATCCAGTCGATCGTGGAGACAGTAGCCCAGGGGAAGGAGTGGAGGATAGGGGAATATGCGCAGGCTTTCGGCGGATGGGTTGCACGAGGTAGGGACAGGGCATTGAATTGGGCTGGCCTGACGTGGATCGAGCATGAGAAGTAGTGTGGTGTAAGAGGGTGTAACGCGCCTCAAGGCCGAATGCCCACTTCCTTTATCCTTTTGTTTGCCCGACGTTTGTCACCCTAGGGGAGAGGCGCATGTTTGCTATTTGTTCCGAAGAGAGGAGGCGCTGTCCTCGCGGCTTGATAGCTCTGTCCACTCCTTCAGAGATAGGGAGGACAAGAACACCTTTAACACTTGCTAAATCTTCTATGTCTAGTGTTACAAGTTACGTGGGATGAAGGATTCTCCTCGGGAAGGTTGGGAGGACAGGACGAAAGTATTTATAGTTACATATTTCTATACCTACTTTGCGAATATAGTTCCGTCATCGGCGTCATTTATAGAATCCCGCGTCATGTATAGGGAGTCCCTTGTCACTAGCGGTTCAACTCTACCATCACGTTTTATCAAGATTATACGAGACTATAGAATGTCTGCTGGGGCTGTGTCCGGCGACTGACGAGTACTAGGAGAATTCTTCAACCAGTTCTGGCGGCTCTAACCCAAGTACCGTTGAGCTAGTGGATACCACTGAGGCCCCGTGGTGCTGATGTGATACGGGAAACCCGTATCTAACATTGGTCCCCAAAGCACACCTCAACTCAACTTAATAGAGGCAGGTTGTTAACAAGCCTACTCCTCGCCTGGTGAACTCACCCTCTTAGAATAAGGAAATTAGGAGATATACGACTCTGAGCTCCGGATTCCCACTCAGTAGGTAATAAACAAGGTCGTGGTTAAGTTTCCAGTCAATCGGTCAAGGAGCGCGCCCGTGAGAACTCTTCGAAGTGACAGGTCGGGGAGTAAAGGTGTTGGGAGGTCAAGGTCACAATCTAGAGAGCCCAAGCCCAAGCTCCCGGGCTCACGTATAAGCCGTTCAATTGGCTCCAAACAAAGAAATCGTATTTGGATGCTTCTTTATGACCAAACCGTCCGGGTCAAGAGGTCTAAGGAGGCATATCTAAAAAACCATGAAGAGGTATAGACTGAAAGTCTCGAAAGGAATTCTTAGGGATCTTATGTACAAGAATGCCGTAAGCACGAACGTAATCAAGCCACCGGGCCGTGCTCTGTCATCTCCATGACGTTGTGGCGGGTTCTCTTCTCTGCGCCCTGTCAGCACTCCCATATTGCCCCCGATTATTCTCCTCTCGTCACTCCAACCCTCTCCTAAGACGCAGAGCCGGAGTTCATATGTGAGGTTTAATCTCCAACACTCCGCAAAGACCATGTGACAATATCTTCATACTCGAGCTCTTTCCAGAATTTACAAATAGGGAAATTTGCTGCGGTCAGAAGGGCTCTAGATTAACTTATTAACGCGATTGCCCAACTTTTTAGAGCTGTACTACTTCTGTATTGACTTAGTCGCTGCTCAGACCAGTTCCACAATCCAGGAAGGAACATTCCGCAGGTGAGAGACTCGCTTCACTATATAGCGTCCGTTATCATACCGATGCTCGGAATGATTTCTTCATATACATGTGAAATTTCAACAGGAAGGTCTCGTGATTAAACTACACCTCCATGACATGACTCTCCACGTCCAATATCTACCATACATCCTATTGTGGAGAGGGGAGAAGAGGGTATATGATAGTTCTGGCTATCTATATCTCTAAAGGGGGGATGGAACTACCGCAATAGGACCAGGACCTTTCAGGGCCTGTACCAAAGACTAAGAGGCGAATGGAAAAACAAGAGGAGGTTTGCCCGACAGGAGACGCGAGCCTCCAACAGCTATACATCCTATACCTGCTTACATAGCTCTGAAGATCACCTTATGTCGCCCTACATTCTGCCACCACCGAATAGGTTTCTCACAGCGAAGTGTCCCTATGCGCTCTGCGCACTGGTATGCGTCATAATGTGCATAGCACTTATACTCTATCTCACGTACCATATATACCAAACCTAAGTCTAGACTCGGGTTCTCATGGTTCTCCGCCAGAGCGTCTCTGATTCTCATTCGATCCCAGGTATACGTGGCTCTATAGGGAGGAAAGATCAGGTTCCGAAGAGGTAGAAGGCCCGTGGTCCATTGGAAATAAGACTATGAGCATGCTATCTAGGGGACATATCTCAACTTCCCCTTAAGGGTCGGGGGAGAATAATAGACATATTGCTACGTCAAGCACACTATGATTGATAACTATCGCTCATAAACGTAATAGTAGGCTTCCAACTTACATGGAGCTTTGCGAATTAATAAAAAAATATCCAATAAAATAGGGGGCGGTGAGGCTAGCACCACGGCATCCCACTCACCCCCCCTATCCACCTTCCCATCAATCCCCTCGCCCCCCTCACAATCGGCGTGTCCCGAGGCGATATGAAGCCTGACAACGAAGATTGGGCTGTTTCTTTGTAAGATTTAAGGGTTGGGAGGGAGAACAAGTAAGAGGTATGGGTCGTACATGGCCCCCCACCCTCGCTAGCCCACGTGGTAAGTGGGACAGGTTATAACCGCTCCAACCTCTGCATGCAACGAGTAGATAATCTGAATAATACCAAACCATAGCGTGATCTGAAAGCATCATGGTCATGCTGGTGGGTCCTCCCCACTCGTCCTGCGCGTTGGTTTCAATATAACCTCGGTAAGGATATAGGTGTCAGGTTGTTGTTACAAGCGAAACGCCAACATGGTTACTCTATCTGAATGAAGAAAACGAGAAGTAGGGAGGATGAGTCCCAAATACTCATAATCGGGATAGAGCGAAGGAAGGAGAATGGAGGTTACACGTAGAATATGCTGCGGCTCTTGCTCGTGCAAGTGCTGAGGAAAGCATTACGTTAGCATTAGACCCGCCGGCGTTTGTCGCGCATCTTCCAATGGCCCGGGTCACGCGGCCGCTAAGACGACTAGATCATTCCACTAGGAGATATTAGTAGCCTCCCAAGGTGAAAATTTTCCTTACACTAGACCTAGTTTCGCGGAGAGATTATTTGACAACATCGCTGTGCCTCCAGGTTTTGGTCGACTCGGGTGATAAATTCGGTCTGGGGAAACCCCGTGGGGAAGTCATAAATCCTCCCAAGGGCTCACTTAGCTGCAAAGTCTTGCCCATGTTGAGTTTGTCGATGAGTGAGATCAGTTACATATGTTCTATAATACATGTCGCTGGTAGGTCTTGTCCCCACGGATGACGTGGTTTCTACCAGCGGTCAATTTGAAGTCTTGGCTAGTCGGTCTGAGGTGAGACCTCACCTAACCACGAGTTGTAGGGACGATCACACTTCCTTTACCGAACTACTGGTACCGGGTTCCTGGATAGGCTAGGTTCATGGAGCGTCTATTTGAACTCTTCGAAGCGCACCACTCTCCGTTTAGCTTTCCGCATCCGGAAGGAGCCCATAATGAATCTCACGATCCCCATGTGGTCCCTGGACCCCGTCATGTGGAGGTTGGTGGCAAGGTGGAAAGTCTTGGCGGGTCCGAAAATGCGTTCGGAACCGAGCTGGCATAAGCCGACGTTGCAGCCGGGCCAAGGCGGGCGCCACCCGCCGCCCGCGGCGGCCCTGTTTTAGAGAAAAATGCGACGCCCACAGTAGCCGAGAACTCCCGAACTAGCGCCGTGCCCCACTTGTTCCAATTGCAGCCTTTGGCTCATACATCTTAGGAAGCAAGTACGGAGTAATAGCGCGTAAGATGGTCATGGGGCAAGCCAACTTTCTGAGACGCTAGGTTCCAAAGGCGGAGAAAGCTGTGGTGATATGACCTATTAGTCAGTCAGACCCTTCACGCATCTCGCGGGATGATTGGTGCGCTAAAGAAAAGTGGCGATCTTCGACTAAAGGGGCAGCTTAGTTTGTAGAAGGATTTGTACCCCAGGCGGGGATGCCGTATCAAGGTTTATGGGGGAACAGTAGGTCCGATGTGGAGGAGGATTATCATCATTTTTCTTGTTTAAAGAGATGACATCGCCGCATCTTGTGAGACAACAAGCTCACACAGAAAACTCACAAACAACTTGGAGAACGTGGGAATAGCGTCACTAATACCTCATGTCAGCCATCATGGAGCGCCTTCCAGGGCTCAACATCGCCAATTACTATGAGAAGAAGAAGCTTCTCTTTGGCATTAACTGCGTTGCAGGCCTTTCCATCTTCTTCTTTGGGTTAGTGGTGACGATCCTTTATCTACACGTCCCATGAACGGCACGAAGCTAACCCGAGAGCAGTTACGACCAGGGTATGATGGGAGGTGTCAACAATGCAAAGCACTATATCGACCTCATGGGCTTCGGCCACGTCGACCCGGTTACCAAGGAGCCTATCGTCACGGACAGTCTGCTACAGGGAGGCATTGTCTCTGTCTACTATCTGGGAACTCTGGCTGGGTGCCTGCTGGGCGGCTGGGTCGGTGACAAGATCGGCAGGATCAGGACCATTGCTTTCGGTTCCTTGTGGGCGATCCTGGGCGCATCGTTGCAGTGCTCTGCTATGAACGCGACCTGGATGATCTGCGGTAGGTTATCAGTCTAGTAGTACTTTCGAGCACTAGACGGGGGTGATGATGCTAACTTTTCACAGCGCGACTTGTTAATGGTATCGGTACTGGTATTCTAAATGCCATCGTCCCGGTCTGGGCAACCGAGACCGCGGAGCACACCTCCCGCGGACAATTCATCGCCATCGAGTTCACGCTCAACATCTTTGGTGTCGTCGTCGCCTACTGGCTCGAATTCGGCCTCTCCTTCATCGACAACGGTGAATCCGCCTTCCGATGGCGCTTCCCGATCGCCTTCCAGATCATTCCCCTTATCATCCTGCTATCCATTGTGTGGTTCTTCCCCGAGTCGCCCCGATGGCTGGTCAAGGTTGGGCGCAACGACGAGGCCCATTTCATCCTGCGCCGCCTGCGAGGCAGTAGCACGGAGGAGGGCCTGGCCAAGGCCAACGCCGAGTTCCACGACATCCAGAAAGTCTCCGAGATGGAGGTTGCGGAGAGCAAGCAGAACTCCTACATCCACATGCTGTTCGGTATCGGGTCGGGGAAGCTACACACCGGCCGTCGCGTGCAGCTGGTTATCTGGCTTCAGATTATCCAGGAGTGGGTCGGAATCGCTGGTGTCACAGTCTACGCCCCAACCATCTTCCGCATGGCCGGCTTCGACACTGAGAAGAGTCAGTGGATCAGCGGTCTGAACAACATCTTCTACATGTTCGCCACCCTCATCTGCGTGTTTACCCTGGACCGCATTGGCCGCCGCTGGACTCTGTGGTGGGGATCCGTTGGCCAGGGGATCGCCATGTTCTTGGCCGGCGCCTTCTCCAGACTCGCCAAGGACGCGACCGAGCGGGGCGACATCAGCAAGGCCAATTCCTATGGCGCCACGGCCGCGTCTTTCGTCTTCATCTTCACCTCCGTCTTCGGCGCCACCTGGCTGACCGTGCCGTGGCTGTACCCTGCCGAGATCTTCCCGCTTCACGTCCGTGCTAAGGGCAACGCCTGGGGCGTCGTTGGCTGGAGCATCGGCAACGGGTGGCTAACGCTGCTGTGCCCCGTCATGTTCTCGGCCATTGGCGAAAACACTCTGCACATCTTTGGCGCGTGCAACGTGCTATCGATTCCCATGGTCTGGGCCCTGTACCCGGAGAGTAACCAGAGGACGCTCGAGGAGATGGACCTCTTGTTCGCGTCGAACACGCCATGGGCATGGGATGCGGAGAAGACATTCGCGAAGCTCAAGGCGGAGAGGCCCGACCTTATTCAGGCCGCCCATGCGGGTAAGGCTGTCGTGGATGCCGAGACGGGGGCGCCTGGGATTTCCAGCGAGAACACCGACAAGGTATCTTCCGACACTAACTAAGGTTGGAGGGGGTTGGGAAGTTTCACCGATATGGCAACTTCTATACATCTGTATGGGGTCACGTACCAGCGTCTCATACTGTTCGTGGTCCATTCATCTTCGACCTCGATTCTTAGGGGTGGCCACCTACCTAGATAATAGACCTATATAGTAGACCTAGAAACCATTGTATATCACAGCTTATACCTCGGGGACTATTCCTTATAAACCTGGTTGTAACATATATGAACTTATTCCGTATTAGGCTGTTTTTTTACGTAGCTTACCACTATCGTACTCTAAAATGTCCACTAATTTTATAATCCCACATGGTATCAAGTCGCAAGCCCATGCCGCTCTTCGAATGTCTTCATACATACCGGTCGGCCAAATTACAGGTATGCCTTGCTTCTAGTCGGCCCAAAAGCTTCTTCAGATCGTATTTCGGCCCGAAAGGGCTTCTTATCTCCGTCAGGACCCCAGCATACCTTTGCCAGTTGATTGTTGCATCAACTTTACGAAGTGGGTATGCCCAAAGTTGGTAGCCACCATTAACGGAGTAACGCCTTCATTATCCTCACAATCGATGTCCACCCTCCCATGACTCAAAAGTACCTCACCGGTAGAGAGGCGATCCTTCCGAGCAGCCCACCAGAGTGGCGTCCTGCCGTCTACGTCCTTGCAGTCGTGGTCCGTGACCCTGCTCGACTGCAGAAGTATGCGGACGATGTCTTCGGCGTCATATATGGCAGCCCTAGTTAACGGTGTATGGCCGTCATTGTCGGCAATATTGGGGTCGACATCATCATGGTCGAGTAGGACGCGAACAACCTCCTCGCTGTTCATCTCTGCTGCACCATGCAACGCGGTCCGTCCAATCCCCCGATAAGTTCCGTTCGGATTGACCCTTCCAGAGTCCAGAAGCACCTGAACCGCCATGGCATTGTCAAACCTGGCGGCATGTGCTAGCGGTGTCATCTCTTCATTGTCTGGAGAATCTGGGTCAACTCCTTTTATTTCGAAGAGCGCCTGGAGAACTCGAGCTGTTTTGTCCTGGAGGCTCATCGTTGTAGCATGGAAGAGCGGCGTTCGACCGTGTTTATCCCTCGAGGCTGGGTTAACTTTGCCGTGACCTGCCTCGAATATCAACTTCACCATCTCAGCGTTGCCAGCAAGGGCAGCCCACGAGAATGGCGTCTGACGATTGCGATCCACAGAGTCGGGCTCAACCCTCCCCGAGCTTAGCAGCAATCGAGTGACATCTAAATTGCCTGCCTCTGCAGCTAGCGAGAGTGGCGTCCTCCCCTGGGAATTCTTATGGTCGGCGTCGACTTTATCCAAGCGCAGCAGTGCTTCGACTACCACAACCCCGTTCACCTTAGCTGCGTACGATAGCGGACTGTCGCCATCCTCGTCTGCGAGGTTTGGAAGAATCCCGTCGTGGCCGAGTAGTAGTTTGACGATATCGGCATGGCCTCTCTCGGCAGCCCAATATAGGGGCGTGTGGACATACAGGTTGGGGTGATTGACATCCAGAGAGCGGGGACCTCCAAGAGAATCTCGACTATTTCGGAATGGCCACGGGTGATCGCCTGAAACAACGGCGAGCAGTCTTCGATAGAGTGGTGAACCTTCCTTCCTCCATGCTGTTGAGCCGGCTCACGACATTCCACGCTCGCCCCCACCCTAATCGCCTTTCTCGCGGTTCCGGCTCGGCCGTGCCTGGCGGCCCAGCGCAGTGCCGAGGATCCAGACTGCTGGCCGTTGCGGCGATACAAATAGGGGTCTAGCAGATGGAAAAGCTTCTGGTCCACTCGGGCGAGGGCGTTGACATCGCGCTCTGACTCTAGACAATCGGCAATGCCACAGAGCAGTTCGTTTGGCAAATCCGCGAGCATCGTGCCGTTAAGGATTTCGTTGAGAGGCTGTGAGAGTTCGGCGTGCCGAGTGGTTGTACGACGGCTTGATCTGCCCAAGGGTGGTTTTCAGTAGTAGAAGTTGTAATACGAAAGTAATGCAGGATGGAAAAAGGGTGGTTTTTCAATAGTAAAGGTCGTAGTGCGAGAGCAATGCAAGATGGAAAGAAATATGGTGCGCACTAGTTAGGCAGCAGAATGCGAGATTTTAGACGCTGTGGTTAGATGGAATTGCTACATCGCCTGTGTACAGCAAGAAGTGGGCAAGTCTTGACACTAAACCCCGTGCTGGGGAAATTACTCTCTTCTTAGCCTGGGAATATTCGCTGCGATATGTGAGGAACACGTGGAGATAGAGACCTGAAGAGGCCAGGACAGAGATATGGTAAATAACTATGGTGCATCACCAGGGAGGATTACTTCGATCTGTGGCACGCGTATTACTACTTTGTCAGGTTGAAGTCGGCCAGCGCGTGGCAGGTGGCATAGCAACTTAGTGTAGTAACAATCCCGCCACCGCGACGCATGACTAAGCACACCACACGGCACAAGCCACGGCTGTGGAAAAATATCCCGCTTCACTCACTTCTCTAGGTCGCATCACCAGTTTCCTCCCTACATAAACCCACATAAAGAAACACGTCGCCATGCGCCGCGGTATCGCTTCGACATCGGCCCATGTCCCGACTACTAACAGCGTAGTAGCGGGAGCCGCCGTCAGGATCATCCTGAAAGCCGATCAGCCGACGGGAAGGACCGTCACCGGCACCGTACAGAACGTCCTCACGCGAGGCAACCACCCCCGCGGGATCAAGGTACGGCTCACCGATGGCCGCGTAGGACGGGTGCAAGCTATGGTGGACGACTTGGCGCGAGATTCAGAGACGCAGCCAGGTGCAGCTGGCGGGAGCAGGGGAGCGGTTGCGGCGTCCTCTTTCCTGGACTTAGATTATAGCGCGTCACGGCACCGAGGAAATGGCCAAGAGGTCCCTGCTTCGCAGCAGCAGATCGGTCTCGACGCCTATGTTAAGGAAGCTAAGCCGAAGAAGGGGCGACGAGGGAAGGCACACCCGTCCGGAGCTACAGAAGAAAACAGCGAGGAAGTGGCCCAGAATGAGCCCGAGGCACCGACGGGAGCAAGTTTTGAGGGAACTAGCGAGGTTTTGAAATGCCCTGTATGTGGTGTATTTGAGGGCGATGAAGCGGCAGTTAGTCACCACGTTGCTGGACACTTTGACTCCTAGAGCCGGCTGGGCAGCAGGGATGCCTTGCAGGACAGGCGGCGCTCCTTTAGTCCGGAGATTGAATCGACTGGTGATACCCACAGAGGCTCAAAGAGGAGGATGAGTCTAAGGATAGACATATTTGCACGAGAAGCCACCGATGAGACGATATGGATAGAATAGGAGAGACTGCGACAACTAGAGATCGCCTCTAGTAATATTACTGTGGTATTAGATTCCAACCTAGATGGACAGCAAGTCCCATCCTGCGTGGGATAATAGAAGGCATCTCGACGAGTTAAATCGGACCCCGGTTGAACTGAACAGCCCAACGGATTGGATAACACCGAAAATCGGTTGCCAGCACAGGAGAACCACGTCACTGCAGGGCCGAAATACGGTGTACAAACCATTCTCCGAGGGAATCAATGCCCGCCCGCGCCAAACAGGGGCTAGGTTCGAGGGAACTCGTCGCCGTGGGACGTGGATGTAGAGTCGAGAAAAGATTAGAGCATGCCGGGGAAGTCTTGCCCCTCGAGCTGCAATGCTTCAAAGAACGAGCCCCACTCCGGTATGTACTCCATATCCGGCTGCGATACGTGTTCGGCGGCTCCCGGTGCCTGCTCAGAACGGTCCCGAGTGTCAACCGCCTCATCAGGTTTATCCTCGGCTAACATTGCGGGCTGAATGGGCTCTCTCTCCGCCCCAGCGGTGCTCCCACGACGCCGCCGCGAATCGCGTGCCTCCTCCGCCTGTTCCTTCAAAGCCGTCAACACCGCCCCCCTAGCGCCCGGCCATTCCCCAATATCCTGATCCATCGCGAACAGCCGGCCGACCATGTTCCACGCCCTGTTAACATTCCGCCCCTCCGGTCGCACGCACAAGTGCCATAGCAGGTACATGATGATATGATACTCGGGATTGGCCCTCCACATCCACGAGTACGGCTTCAGCATCTCGTCGTTCCACATCTGCAGAACCAACTCTAGCACCTCGAGGGTCTCGACTAGGTCCTCTTCCGTCGCGAATGCTCCGTGGGAGTCGGGGTGGTTGAGGGCCAGCCACTGTTGCCGGGAGATAAGGTCGGCCTTGCGGAGTGCGAGACGTGACGAGAGTAGCGCGAGACGGTGTCTCGGTATCACGGGATTGCAGTGCTGCAGCCATTCCTCTACCCGTGTCCTCGTCTCGTCGATGATCTCCCTTCGGACGGATTCCTGTGGCGGGGACGGCGGTGTCGAGGCAGCGACTATGCCGGCCAGACGCTGCACGGCGAGAGCGATGTGATACCCGATGAGAGTGAATGTTATGTCGGTCAGGCCGGGTCTCGGTGGGGGGAGCTCCGCGATATCGGCGTAGAGGTCCCTATCATCGAGGTTCAGGGGCAGGTCGGCATCGGACCGCATATTACATAGCTTTTGGAGTCCGTAGTCTTCCGCGGCTCGACTGTCGCGGGCTAGCAGGTGCCACCAGACGCGGCGGCGGAGCTCGGCCTGGAAAACAGGGAGGCGGAGGCGGTCACCATCGCGATGGAGGCCCATGGACTGGGCTATACGGATTGCTAGGCCGTTGAGGATCCAGATGCCTTTTCCACGGTTGTAGATTCGGAGTGCGGACTAAGCGACGTTTTGTTGAGCGATCGTGCGCCTCTTTCATCCCCTTTGACGATTTCCAAGTCGATGATAAAACTTACCAGGTATATTGTCAAGGCACATAGTAGCGTCAGAGTTGGGTTATCGAGAATCTCCGCTTCTGCCAAGGCTTGCTCGAATCCAGCCTTGTATCGCGACTGACACGCTACGAGATCCCCATCAAGCAGGGTCTGGGTTTCGCCAGGCTGCAATGTTCCTATTGCCGCGTAGAAGATGGCGAAGCACAACGCCAAGTTCTCGGGCTGGGCATTTGCTAGGTCATCGATGGTAGCGCACACCCTGACCTCGTCGGTGGGGACATGTAGGACTTTTAGGGTGGTGCATGACTCGACCCTCTCGAGGTATATGCTCCACAGTCTGAGTGCCGTCTGTGCAGAAGGGAAGAAGCTAGAGGATGTATGCGTAGAAGACGTAGCGGAGAGTATCCCCATCGGATTATGGACTGAACTTTCACGAAGTTCCAGTTGGTTGTTGCGCGCCAGCGTCGTCGTCAGGGCGGGCTGGATGTCTTGTTGCTGTGGCGTCTCGTCAACATGCTTCCCCGACGAGGAAAATAACGTCCTCTCCGCCGAATAGGGGGCCCATTACCTCTTCTATTACCCTAGAGAGAAGAATCTCATTGAAGTACTGGGTCCGCGATCCGTCCTGAACCAAGACCTCCTCCCCAAAGAACTGCTCCGAGTCCGCAAGGGTGGATGCCACAGCCGATCTCTCGGCTCTCGCAGGCGGAGTCGCCGAACTCGGCGAGAATGGCTGACTCGACTCGGGCCCTTCGGCAGCTGTCGGTAGGAACCTCTCGAGGTCGGAGAGGCGGCTCGCCACCCACGCCATCGTCGTCCTCCTCGGCCGCCGGACCGGTTGTCCAGGTGGTGGGTAGAGGCATGATTTGCCGACACGGGAGCAGGAAGAGCAGAGGAGTTTCTTATCACACCGAATCTTTCGCCTGTGGCAGTTGTAGCAGGATCGGAGGGTGGGGCGACCGTGGACGCGAGTGCTGCGCTGGGGACCGCCGGCGTCCGGGGAGGAGGCAGATGGTTCAGCCTCCATTTTTAGAGCATTAATGAATGTGCACGGTCTACTATAAGGCCGAATAATAGATTTGTCCTTGCTGCCGCTTCCCTGTAGTGCATGACGTACGAAGATAGCGCATAAGCCTGGGAGTTGGAAGAGGAGCAAGGTGCGAAATGACGAAACAACGGAGCGGACGTTTGAGTGGGCCGTGACCGAGCATCAAGGCCGAAAACAGTCCCGAAGTTTTGCCGAGGTCTTGGCACAGTAACGAACCAATATCTCCGTCCTCCTCGTCGTTCCGGCAGCTTTGAACCATCCCACATGGGCCGTTTCACGCAGAGAATCTTATAGATCACAGTACCGGGAATAATAATTGCGGGGTAGTAGGATAAGGTGATATCAGGCCGTCCGGGTCCGGCAGGGTGGTCGGCGCTCGTTCGAGCAGGCGGGGCGGAGCGGCGCGGAGCGGCGCGGCGATGGTTATGGCCGCTCCTGTCCAAGTTGAGACCCACATAAAATTTCACGCCGCGGTCCATCGTTCGATGTTCCTCGGGCGCCACTGCTCGGAGCTGACGCGAGGCAATGTCACCTTCGGGAGCGGGCGGTCCTTGAGGCCGTCCAAGATATCGGAAGCAGTGGCCAAATTTTCCGCCCGCGTCTTGTCAATTTAAATAGCGGTAGGTAATTCCCTTCCATCTGCCTTGATGATCTTCCTCCCCTCACCCAGGACACCAATTCTCTCTCGGAAACCCCAGTCTCAACCTAACTTCAACGTCTTGCGTACATCCCCCTACTTTCTAATTAGCCATGGGCTCATCGTGCTGTGCAGGAGCCGGTGCGAGTGAGCCACCGCCCCAGGCCCAGACGCAGGAGAACCACCACCCCTGCGGCGACCATTCTGACTCGGCCAGTCTATCTTCCTCGGCTTCGACCTGCTGCGGAGATAAAGAACGTTGCGATGGTAGGTGGGCGGATCCCTTCATTTCCCTCAATTGCAGTGCTGAAACTAGTAATACAGAGACGTGCATCTACGCTGTCGCGGCACTCGAATGCGGCAAGACTTGCGGGGATGACCCTATGCACGATGGTAAGTCGATATTCCCCTGTCAACTCTATCTCCCACATCCCGCGGTTTCCGGTTGCCTTGCGCTAACAGGGGTCTCCCGACAGTATCGTCGGACCATCCGCACGAACACGACGGCAACGGCCACAAGGTTGAATTGGCCTGTGAATCGCACCTCCAAGCTGCTCTCGACCAATACAGCAGCTACCTCGAACAATTGCGCTGTATCTGCCGCAGCGTGCTCGATCGCGGCACGGCCTCCCTCGAAACATGCTGCTCGCGGAAGAAGAAGCCCAGGTCTTCTGCCGCTACTAAAGGACGGGAGAAGCATTCCTGCCACGGTCACCGTCACAAAGGACATGGTTCAGGAGCGGTGGAGCATGCTGTGGTACCAGCTGCCAAGCTGATCGGAAACGACGAGAAGGGAAAAAGCCACAAGGAGCTTGACAGTGAGAAGAATATCAGCACCGAAACCGTCAGCTTCCTAATCAGCGGCATGGATTGCACTACCTGCGCCGATAAACTGATGCGTGTTTTCGGGACCATCACCGGCGTGTCTCAAGCTCGAGTGAACTTTGTTATGGCCAACGGCGAGTTCAATCTCGATACTTCAATCACAGATGCGAAGGAGGTCCTTCGCTTTGCCTCGACCGCTAGTGGCTTCTCGCTGAGCAGAGTCGTCACCGGAGATCACTTCCTGGATATACTGGCACCGCCGTCAGAGGCCAAGCGGCTGGCAGCGGCTCCACCGCGAGGCGTCTCCGACGTGCAGACTCTCGACCGCACAGCTGTCCGACTGGCCTACGACCCGACCATCATTGGTGCTCGCGACCTCTTTGCCCTCATCGAGGACCGATGTCGCGGCCTCGCCCCGCCTCGAGGTGACCCACAGCTTGAGAACAGCCGACGCACCCTTTGGGCTCAGCTCGTAAAGACCTCTCTCGCAGCTGCGCTGACAATTCCCGTCGCGACGCTGGCCTGGGGTGACGGTCTGGTCGGAAGGAAGACCGAGGGGATAGTCTCTCTCGTGCTTGGTACCATGGTACAGAGCATCGCAATCTCCGAATTTTACCTCCCAGCCCTATCTGCTCTCTGGTATAGCCGCACAGTCGACATGGACATGCTCGTAGTCATGAGCATCACCGCAGCCTACGTCTACTCCCTCGTGGCATTCGGCTTCGAGATGGCCGGCAACCCCCTAGAGGAAGGGTATTTCTTCGAGACCAGCACGATGCTCGTCACCTTGATTCTCGCTGGCCGACTCGTCGCCGCATACGCGCGGGTCCGGGCCATCGCAGCAGTCTCCATGCGATCAAAGCAGAACTTCACCGCTCTCCTCATCACCGACGACGGGGAGCGCAAGATTGACGCACGTCTGCTTCAGTACGGAGACCGGTTCAAGGTTCTGCCCCACTCGCGCGTGCCCACAGACGGCGTCATTATCTCCGGCGAAACCGATGTTGACGAGTCCATGCTTACGGGGGAGTCCTTGCCTGTCCTCAAGAAGAATGGGGATGCCTTGATTGCCGGAACAGTCAACGGTGGTGGGACAGTCGTGACCCAGCTCACACGCCTACCTGGGAAGAACACGGTCACCGACATCGCCCAGCTGGTCGAAGAAGCGGCAGCCTCCAAACCAAAGATTCAGGACCTGGCTAACAATGTCGCTGGCTGGTTTGTCCCGACCATGGCAGTCGTTTCTGTCCTTATCCTGGTCATCTGGCTTGCGGTCGGGATGACAGTTCTTGGCTATGGCCCAGGCAAAGGGATTGGTAACGCTGTCACATATGCGGTCGCCACACTCGCCGTCGCCTGCCCCTGTGCTCTAGGGCTTGCTGTCCCGATGGTCCTGGTTGTCGCGGGAGGTATCGCAGCTAGGGGTGGCGTCATTATCAAGTCCGCGGAGACCACGGAACGTGCTCGCAAGACTACGGATGTCGTCTTCGATAAGACTGGCACCATTACCGACGATGAACTTACCGTCACTCAACAAGTACTTCTTCAAGGAGATGAGAATGAAAGTCTCGCCTTGGCCAAAGCCCTCGTCGCTGGAGGGAAACATCCGGTTTCGGCCGCGGTTGAAAAGCACCTCGAGACACAAAATCAGCATATCAAGGCGGCGACCGGTGTTTCTAATGTCCGGGTCATCCCTGGCGGAGGTATCTTGGCGGACTATAATGGATGGAGACTCCAGGCTGGAAATGCCCTGTGGACCAACGCCGAGGCTCTGGAGCAGGTAGTGCAGCTTCAACAAGCCGGTCTTTCCATACTCGTCATCGCTCGCGACTCCATCCCCACTCTCGTCTTTGGTCTGAGCGCCCGGATCCGCCCCGAGGCCGCACGCGTCATAGCCGACCTCAAGTCTCGAAACATCGAGCTCCATCTCGTATCCGGCGACCAGCCCGTCGCTGTCGAGGCCGTGGCCGCCGCCGTCGGCATACCTTTGGAAAACATAGCCAGCCAGCGCACCCCGCCAGAGAAGCGCGATTACGTCGCCTCCCTGATGAAAGACAAGACAAAGCTCGTCATGTTCTGCGGAGACGGCACCAACGATGCGGTCGCCGTAGCACAGGCCGACGTCGGGGTCCAGATGGGCGGCGGCGTGTCCAGCAGCGAGGTCACGCAGGGCGCTGCCGACGTAGTTCTCTTGAACGGCCTCGACGGGATCCCCTTCCTGCTCAACGTCAGCAGGGCGTCCTTTCGTCGGATGGCATTCAACTTTGCTTGGTCTGCCGTTTATAACATCCTGGCCGTCACCATGGCGAGCGGCGCTTGGGTCAAGTTTCGAATCCCGCCCGCATACGCGGGCCTGGGCGAGATGGTCAGCGTTATACCCGTCATCCTTGCCGCTCTGTCCATGTTTCTCTTGAGACTCGGAGGCCCGGTAAACATCGTCTGATCGAAAGCTTGCTAGCCTAGTGGTGGAGAAAGCTTTCTTGCTCTCCCCTTCCACGCCGCCTATCTAACTTATTTTTATACTTGTTCTTACACTCTTTCCATCGTTGAAAGAAAACATGCGTGTGTTTTGGGCTCACCCCTGGGCCAGCAATAGCACTACAGGAAAGAGTCATTGGATCTATTCTTATATCTCGTACCTACTCTCGAAATAAACGGAACTAGAATGCAGGGCTTCACTTATGTTAGGAACTCAAACAATTACATGTCTTACTTGATCTAACCACACGATGTGATCTTATTTCGCGGATAGTGACCGTACTTCTTCGTGACGAAAACGAGCTGTAAGACGATCCTATGAAACGGGTTCTCGAACTCTAAAAATATTCTCATGCCTGACTACGACTGGTTATAGCCCTGATTAGGCTGCCACCTGGGTGCCTTGACCGATCCTTCCAACCAATTTTCGAGTAGAGCCTCAATTCATGGATCCTATGCCCCACTGTTTCTGTGACACCAGCCATCCTAATCATACACTACGACTACTTTCGTTAGCTCCAGTACCCACTTCTCTTGTCCCATCAGCTGTCCTACCACAGGATCTAAGGACCGGAGTCGGCGAGAACTTAAGATCACCCATCCCGCCTCTCGCCCACTGAGCGGAGGCAATAACCCTCCGTTGCCAGCGGACCGGCCAAGAGACAAAACGCGTATAAATCACACGAAACTGCTCCAATCACAATTCCCAGATATCATCAGTCAACACTTCTGACAATGACCTCCCCAAACCAGCTACAATCGACCAACAGGGGAAAATCTACTCCCACGCCGGTCGGCCTCACCTTCTTCACCACTGGCACGTGCAAAATCCGGCCGTCCATGAGGAGCCAGCCGACAGCCAGCTACACCGACAAATTCGTCGCCATCCGCCGTCTACGCTCTTTTACCGACCGCAGGTGGTCCGACCCGATCCCCATCGGCGTATTCGTCGTATCCCACCCCGACGGCCCGATCCTCTTCGACACGGGCGAATCCCCCCTGTGCAATGATCCCGGATACCTGCCCCTGTGGAGCCCAACAAAACTGGTCTGCAACGTCACCATATCGCCGGAAGATGGGATCGTGAGACAGCTGCTGGCTCATGGGATAGACCCGAAGACGCTCCAAGCCATCGTGCTTAGCCACTTGCACGGGGACCATGCCGGAGGACTCAAGGACCTGGCGGCAGAGGCGCCAGATGTCCCCGTGTACGTGAGCCGCGAGCAGTGGGCCGAATTCGGCAACAGTCCGTTCCACGCCACAATATCGGGCTGCGTTCCGCAACACTGGCCCAAAGACTTTGATCCAAAGATGATCGAATTCACGGACCATCCCGTCGGTCCCTGGAAGCAGTCGGGCAAAGTGACCCCCGACGGGAAGGTGGTCGTGGTGCCCACTCCTGGCCATGTCCCGGGCCATATCTCGCTGGTTGTGTACGGCGACAATGAGGACGGGACGCAGACGACGTATTTCCTGCCGGGAGACGCTACCTACGGCGTGGATCTTTTGGATAAAGAGGAGCCGGATGGCGTTAATGACGACCCGATGACTGCGCTGCAGAGTCTGAAGCTGATCAAGGAGTTTGCGAGACAGACTGACCTTGTAGTATTGCCAAGTCATGATCCGAACGTTGCGAGTTTGCTCCGAGATAGACAGGTATATAAGCCGAAACCATAGTCATGTCTTCCATGTATTGTCTTCAAAATATAGGTACCATCCCACCTGAAACCATGAGCGCATATATTCGAGCGAAGGACACCAAGGCGGGAATGTAACCTATATAACTGTAGGTTGTATCCATTTCCCATTTCAACTAGAACCCGTTGTGAAAGGCGGGCTATCCCTACACCATCGATATGTGTGTCGGGCATATTGCCCACTTGTAGTTCCCATATATCCTTATCCCTATCCTTAAATTCTTAAATTCCCCATCAAACGGCGATAGCTTTCCGGAACGACGCTGTCTCGTGCCCCTGATGAACCTGCGCAATCGGCGTGAGATACGCCTCGCTGGCCTCCCCGTCGGCTTGCACGCGTCGCACATAAGACTGCGCCACCTTAAGCCAAAGCGCCCTCTCCGCTTTACTCGCGCCCGAGCCAACCCAAACCCAGATAGTCTTGCCCTCGTCGTCCAGGAGGAACACATCATCCCCGTTCAAATCACCCGACGAGATCGACGAGCCCTCCTTGACGGCCTGGAACGTGAGCTCCCCGGACTCGTCGGTGAGGCGGAACAGCCTGCGCGGCCTCTTATGCTCCTGCTGCCACCTTGACGACGCGACAACGGGCCTCGCCCGCGAAAGCGTTGGCCTGTCGCCGTCCTCCCCACCGCCGAGCATCCTGACGACCACCCACGAACGGCTCTCGGTCTGCGAGACGACCTCGACGTCGACGTGCTTCGCCTGCGTCATGTCGTGCACCACCTGCGCCGCCTTGGCCTTCTCCATGGGACTGCACTTTCCGCCCTGCCACACCCAGATCTTGTTCCCCACGTCCAGCACGAACACGTCCCCCTCGTCCAGGCTCTCCCACGTGGGCTCCACCTCGTACACCACCACGGCGCCCTGTCCCGCGGGCCGGAACACGCGCAGCAGCGTCCTGATCCCCTCCCTCTCCCTCTCCGCGCTCGTCTCCCCGGCCTCGACGTGCCGAAATCCGGACGCCACGCCGCCCGAGCGGATCGTTAAGCGCGGGAAGAGCGCGAGGAAGTCGTCCGAGGGCGCCTTCTGCAGCTCGCGGCGCTGCGTCGCCGCGCCACCCAGGAACTCGTCCAGCTCGACAGTCTTATAGGCCGCCGTGCCTGCCTCGTCCTGGGACGTCTTGGAGCCCAGCCAGAAGAAGATCTCGTGGCCGAGGCGCTCGGCCGCGTCGTCGTCGTTCTTGTCGTCCTTGATCGTCCATGAGTGTAGGACGATGTAGCTGTCACCGTCGTAAAACTCGCCCCTCTTATCGGCGGGCTGGGGAACGACGGTGAAGTCCTCAATCCGCCACACCAGGATTCCGGGCTGCTTGCCAACGCGCCCGTCGTTCCAGGCGGGCTCGGTAGCTGCGGAGTTGTATTTCACCTGGTGGTCGATGTCGGTACCGATGAGCTCGACGTTGCTGTCTTCGATGTCGTACTCCTTTAGATGGACTAGTCCTTCGTGGGGTGCCATGATTGGTATTGGTAAATGAGGCTGTCCTTTCTGTTCTTCTTCTTGCTTTCTTCCTGATCTTATCTCCCAATTGTTGTTTGGCAAGCAACTTCGATCTAAGGATGAGGACGGAGTACTTGTTGAATGATGCAATGTACGATTAGGAAGGAGTACGTAATGAAGGAGGGGTCTTTTTTTGTATTACGGCGGGGTAATGCTTGTGGTGTTTCGTTTAGCTGGCGCGTTTCATAAGCTGGTGACGTCATGTTAGGTGGAGCAAGGTGTACTTACCCCTGAGTGATTCCGGGATAATTTGAGTTTTCTAGTCAAACCGTCGGCGCCTACATTGGGGCTTGTGGAATACAGGCTTGAATGGGAAACACAAGACTTGATCTCGGGGGAGTCTTCTCAAGTCACCCATCGCTAGGGAAAGTGCCGCCACCTACTGAAGAGTGCCTCTTCCCATTGCCTACGACGCTTCTTTACCCACTAACTTTTCTCCCATGTCGTTCTCCAACTTAATCACCATGCCACATTCGAACTCTGATTGAGATCTAAATTGGGATTAGTTTTAACGTACACAATTCGGACAGCCCATATCCGGATTCAGCCCACCACTAAAGCCCCTAAGCTTCGCCCCTATCTGAAATTCTCGCCCCTTTCCATCCCCTTCACCATATTCTCGTATCTAACCCCTTAGCTAACTTGTTTATGACTCTATCCCTATCTATGCCTTCTGCATCTCATCGTGTTGGAAGCACGCCGCCGGCAGTTCCAGCCTCCTCTCCTTGCTTCTCAATATCGGACGACCTATTGCTCGTAGCGACCTTATCCTCGTCGTCACCCGCATAAGCGTACTTACTCCACTCCCGAATCCTGGCCCCGAAGTAGAAGAACCCGAAGGGTATACCGCAACAAGCAAGGCTGATGAACGCCACAAGCGATGACGCCCACTGGTACCCCAAACGGTGGTACATCTGCTCCGTGAAGAGGATCACGCCCGCCCCCCAGAACGCCCTGAGACATACCTTTGCCGCCAGCGCGGACGCGGCCTGGTGCTGGTAGCAGTCGACGAGGTAGTTGTTGGCGGCGTTGTAGAGGAAGATGAAGCCGAATCCCACGGGGAAGCCGGCCAGGCACGGCCCAACCCAGGACAGGTGCGGGTAGGAGGTCCAAGCGAAGATGAAGAGGCCGATCGGCATCAGCCAGCAGCTGACCATCATTGGGTAGAGCCTAGCCTCGGCAGGAGGGCGACCGTCGTGCTTGCGTGATATGTAGAGGAAGTGTCTATTAACATAGGGAGAGCAGAGACCGGATGCGGTAACCTAGTATCGGCCAGTTAGAGACTAGATAGGTGGAGGAAGCGGGGATTGTACTGTGGACATACCCCAACGGCTAGAGGGATGAACATAAGACCGGTCTGGGAGGAGGTATAGCCCTTCCCCTCTTCGTAGATAATCGGGTAGGCTACGAAGAACATATACAACACTCCGTAGAGGATCGACATGTAGAGGCTAATCAGGAATACAATGACCTCCATGAATAAAAGCTGGAATGGGCGGAGGAGGAAAATGCGCAGCCGTTCGGCGAGCGGGCGCATGTCCAGGTCGTATTCCGTAACGTATGACTTGCCCGTCTCCTTGCGCAGCTTGGCGGTGCGGCGGGCGAGTATGGTAGGCGCGTACGTTTCCGGGACAGTGAATGTGATGAGCATCCACATGACCCCACCGACGATGACCTGGATCCAATAGAGCCACCGCCAGTCTGTAGCATCGGAGAGGAAGCCGCCGGTAAGAGGCCCGACTAACAGGATGAACAGAATTGAGATTTAGCCACTGGATCAAGGCGGGGATAACGTAGTCACATACCTGCAGGCCCTAGGAACGGAGCAGCTGAGAAGGCCGACATGGGAACTCCCCGCTCCTCGAGGCGCCATATGTCGGCCAGCGTCCCACCCACCAGCGTCATTGGAGCGGAAAACATGACGCCGTCGATGAAGCGGCAGATCAGGAGCGTTTCTATATTCTTGGCGACGGCGCATGGGATAATGAAGACTACTGCGAGACCTAGAGTGGTCGCGCTTTTTACCGATCTTGGTTAGCATAACCTATGCGAGGACTCTTCATGAGGGCTCTCTCAGCTTACTAGATGATCCATCGACCGTAAATCTCTGACAAGGGGGCGAATGCCATCGGCCCTGTATGGATGAAATGTCAGTAGTTCCCGTAGTCAGCTTGCCTCCAAGGAGATATACCCACCGACTCCGAGTCCAACGACAAACAAAGACATGGTCGCCAACGCCAACTCCTGGCTGACGCCAAACTCTTCCCTCACCCCCGCAAAATCAGCAGAGACGTTACTGGAGCTGAAGGTGACAGCGAAGCACGTGGCCGCGACTACTATCGTACAATACCACTTCCGGGCCGTGGACCAATTTTTCGGGTTCCCGGGATCGTTGGGCTTGAAGGTCGTCAGGTGGTAGTGGCCCGAAGCATCACCCACGCGCGGGCCCTCAATCTCCCCCGCCGCCGTCTCCGTGCGATATTCCGTCATGTCAGCATGATTACTTAGTGTTCGGTACGGCAGACCGATGTCTAAGTCAGGGTCACGGGTCTCCCTAGTCAGCCCGACGTCTAGGTCAGGGTCATCGCTCCCGCCTGTCAACTCCACCGTTTTCGGGCGGCTGTGATGGGAGCTGATAGAAAGGGAGTGGGTTCGCGGCTGGCTGGCTGCTGCCGAACGGCTGCTGTCGGAGGCGGCGGGGGCAGGGTAGGGAATGTCGGGACCGGCCGGGTGGGAATCTGGAGTTCCACTCCGCTGGTGAAAGACCCGATCGCTGGCTGGAGTGGCAGCTGAACTATGTGAAGGCTGCGCCATAGTGGTTGAGATGTTTTAGGATCTTTGCTGCAAGGCTCTGCAGAAGTAAGGGGTGCCGTCCAAGAGACGCACCCAGGTTCTTAATATATATCCTCCTCCGCCGAGGCCCGTTGGTTCACCTAGCCACTAGATATTACGCCGGCCCCAGACCGCGATGAGCCGGCATATTGGCTGGTCTGGTCCGGACTGACCACCCAGTCGCAGCATCCCGTACAGTTCGTTGTTCGGGATTTCGGGCTTCCAAGCCTGCTATGCACTCTCTCTGAAAGATCCCGAATGGATACACGAGTAGATTTCCCCTCGGTCCTAGGAGATGCTGCATTTCCGACTCCGACAATCCTGGCTAATGACCTCCGAGATTGGAGGACAGAGACAGTACCTGCACCGGGACTGGCAGGAGATGGTGTCACGGAATGGAAACTTTCAGGTAAGGGAGGGTGGTCCCATGGTAATATTGGGGGCGTATACATGAAGGAGTGGGGACTCACTTCGCTTCCTCCATCCCCAGCTGCCCCACACTAGTGTCTCCCCCACAATCCGGGGGTTAGGAGTGATAGGCTCGTCAAAGTCCCGCTGCTCTACAGCCCTATGAAGAACAGAAGCTAGGGAAAGGTATTTCAGACTTCAGTCATCCGAGTATAATCGTAATAGACTGTTTCGAGGGTTCAGGCCAGTCGTGAGACTGACGGCACGTTGAAAAAACTGACCGTATTGTGGGTTGCAACCAACCCGAGCGTCTGGTCCCGGTTGTGCGACCTGGTGTGAATCCCCTGTGCCGCGGAGATATGTCGTCCCGGGCCTGCAATATACGAGCATGAGGCAATTGCCATGTAGGGAGGGAAAGACATGGCTGGAATGAATGATTGGAACTAGGTAATCCTGCGGCGATAAATCGGGATTGATCATTCCGCTTTACACCCGAGACCACGAAGCGAAGTGAGGAAGGAGTCCGTGCCCGTTCTTCGCTGGTCCCAGGTGCCAATGACTGTCCCTGAATTTTGGGCCTTTACTGGCTTGTAAATCTTGGACTTCCTCTTTCACCACCACCAACGATCATCGCCGTCACTCGCATCATATAAATACTATCTACTGCGACCCACGGTGTAATATTTAAAACTGGTCGACTGGCCTCCCCAGTGCCCAGTTCTGTGTCGCCGACCAATACAGAGTTTCACTTAGTACTTCCAATCCCCAGCCTCCTAGAGTACCCGCTGTGGCAGTTTCCCGAGTTGAGGAGCAACGATGGGGGGAAGAGTTACGGATAGGTCCCTACCGAGCAACTTTAGAGAAATGCTTGATGGCAGTTGGCGAGTGATAACAATTGTCCAAGCCAGGTCAGTATTTGAATACCTCCATGTGCCCCCCAAGGTACCGAGGCATAGGGCATGTGAAACCTTCTGGCCAGCATGAAGGCTGGCCCTGCGGCGATCCCATTTTCAGTGCTTACTCTCCAAAACTCGGCGCTGGCAAAAGTATTGGACCAATTGACATCTCGGGCTGCTGCCCAGCCACAGTGATTACCCAGCATACCCTCAGTTATTAATATGCTGACAAAACATGATGATGACCAATGTCGTCCATTTCACAAGGGCGCGACATGTCAATATTGACTTACACGACAATGATCATCCCGTCCACCAGTAGATGAAATACTACATAAATGCCAACTAATGAAGGGCCTCTTCTATTGAAAGAAGTCATCTGCTATCAGCTAAACAAGAGTCTCCCTCCACAGAAAGCAAGTTTAGACCATTAGAATTTCCGTTTTTCAAACACCAAGTCTGCCCAACTTTTAACGAGTTCACTATGAAAGGTCTCGTCCTCACACCCTCCACAGGCACCGCCTCGGTCCTAGACGTTCCTCTTCCGGTTCCTGGATCCGGCGAAGTCCTCGTTCGCGTGCATGCAGTTGCCATCAACCCAGTCGACCAGTTTTACTACAACGAACCGATCGCCACCCAGGAACAACGTGTTTTAGGAGTGGACTTTGCCGGAGAGGTTGTGGGGAGAAACGCCGATCTAAACGGCTTCTCTGACCGACGAGTTAAGGACGGAACTCGCGTCGCTGGTTTCGTTCAAGGGGGTTAGTTACCAGCCTCGTCGTGGAATTGAACTACACAGAAACTGACCGTTTCAACTCCAGCAAACTCCGCAAATGACCGTCCTGGTGCATTTGCTGAGTATGTCGTGACGCCGTACGACCTTCTCTGGGAGCTCCCCGGGGACCTGTCATTCGAGGAGGCGTCTACCATCAGCATGTGCGGACTGACTGCAGCCCAGGGACTGTTCCCTCGTTTCGGACTACCCAGCCCTTTCTCTCAAGGCTCCATTACCCCAGTTGACGATCCGATAAATGTTCTCATCTATGGCTCCTCAACATCCCTCGGCCTATTCGGTGCCCAGCTTGCGCACCTCGCGGCCCAGGCCTCAGGCAGGAAATTCCGACTCATCGGAACGGCTAGCACATCGAAACATGAGCTCCTCCGCTCTGCGCCATATAACTACGATGTGCTCGTGGATTACCGCGATGCGGACTGGCCTGAGAAGGTCAAGGCGGCGACAGCTGGCACGGGGATCCATTTCGCGCTGGACACGATCTCGGAGCGCGACACGGTAGAGAAGGTTCACAGTACACTCAACCCTCAGGGGAAATACCATCTATTCCGCGGCCAAGGCGGCGGACAATTCGACTCCTCCAAGTTGGAAATCCAGCCTTTCTACGGCACAGTCTGGGAAGGGCTTGGTCATGAGGTCGATTATGGCGATGGTATGTCACTTTCCAATCTTAGGCAGAAAATCAGTGTCTAATATGTCCGATAGGCCTCGTCTTCCCAGCTCCTCCGGAGGCGCGGGAGTTCGCTGTCAAGTTTTTCGAGTTCCTCGGATCAGGGGCGGAGGAAGGCAAGGCCAAACTGCATCCCAATCCGGTCCGGAAAATGCCTGGTGGCCTGGATCGTATAGTGCCTGATGCGTTTTCTCTGCTGTCAGGATTGGTCTCTGACAGGAAGGATATTGGGCGAACGGAGGAACATATGCGGCCTATTAGCGGAGAGAAACTTGTCTACTCGATTGTTTAACATTCTGTCTGTTCTCTCTGCCATAGTCCTTTTTATTCTGGATGCATTACAGCGAGCTTTGAAGCTTCATCTTTAATTATTTAGTAAACATTTAATTAATGGGGCTTCTATGAGAAAGTTCACCAACAGAAAATTTTCATTCTTATGAGACGAATCAGCGAAGTAGCTAGCTAAAAGACCAAACTGCGACCAGCAAACTGCCAAAAAAATGTTGAGAACAGTAAAATTCAGAAACATGGATATAAGGGAGACACGAGAGTAGAAAACAGTCCAGATGTCGACCCCGTTTCCTAAGGATAAACCTGTCTAAATTCCCGTGGCCAGGGAAAAACAACCTCCTCTCGTGGCTCACCTTTGAAATTGCCAAATCCTAACGTCCATCTCTGCACAGTCAACGGCACACGTTCCCTCCGAGCCCAGGACCTGCCATTACGCGGTTTTCCCACATCGACCTCCATCGTGACATGTCGTTCGACATCGCCATGCCTGTTGTCACGGTAACAAGGCATAGACTGTACATCTGTGAAAACAAACTCCGCAGATTTCTCATACAACCGTCCCGACCGTGCTGCTCTGCCGGCCCCCGTGTCTTTATCAAGGAACACACCTCTATATGGCTCATCTCTTTCCTTTTGTTGCGACATGGATGGGTCCCAAAGCTTGGCCAGTCGTAGCGACCATCCATCCTCGACCCTGGACATAAGCTCTTCCGCCATTCGTAGTGGGTGATCAGTCGAGAGAGTTTCTGCAATTGAGTCATCAATAATCTCGACGAGCGGCCACGCATTATAGATTTCCTCTAGGAGATTCTTAAGACTTGTGGGGTTTAGGCCTCGTCTCTCATCAAAATCAAAATCGTCGTAATAAATGCGACATCCCAATTTCCAAATATATCCCTTCGTCTCGATGCCTTCTTGTGAAATCACCACGTTGGAGAACCGACAGCCTCGGTTGTATGTGAGGAAACCTTCGTCCTCAGGATTGTCGAAACGTTTGAAAAAATTCTTCCTGATGAAATCCACAACATTGCATTCAAGCGCTCTGCTGTCGCGTACTGCGCTGCGGCCTCCATTTCCGTTGTCCAGAATCTCCCCATTCAGAATGCACTGGGCGAGTATCGAGATGCTGAGGCTGTACCCGCGGGCTCTGAGCGCCGATGTATCCAGGCGATTAGGGTACCGACAAACGTTAGCTATGATAGCGAGGCGATCCCAGGCTTCTTTTATCCCTCTCCTCTCCACGTCGGCAATGACAGCAGGGAACATCGGATCCCCGTCACTCAACAGCTCTGTGTATTTTCTCACCTTGCTCCAGATACCCTGGATCGTCGTACGCTCATGACTGCTAAGCTGTACATTGCGTTCGTAAGATTGGCAAAGGCGAGTGGCCGCCCTTGAGAAATCCACTCCAGCGATGCAAAGTTCACCGTCGACATCCTCGAAGATATCACGATACTCCATCGGAAGCGCTATCTCGGGGGCACAAGGCATCAAGAGGGTCATGGCCGTTGACCCGCAATAGTTCTCTTGGAAAGTCCACGCGCGGGTCCACCACGAGTCTTCTGTTATGGCTTGCAGTAGCTGCAGTGTCTCCCATGCTGTTTCGCGAGGGTTGCCGCCGGGGAGAACGTAATCCTCGGTCTGTTGAAGTGAACACTCCGACCGAGAGGAAGATTCGGACCAAGAGGAAGCCTCGGACTGAGTGGACGGCTCCGACTGGCACAAAGACTCGGATTGAGACGAGATCTCGGAACCCTCAGTGCTTAAGCAGAATGTTGTCATGAGCATATGAAGGAGATCCAACTCACGGGACGTTTTTATGGGTCGTGCGAGAAGAGCGACTGGATGACTGCTGTAGTAATAGACAAGATGCATAGCCTGAACCCCAACTTGCTTCTCTTTGTCATTATTTTGGTTGACGCTATGGGCATCGATCCAGAGCAGGTTAACTCGGAAACGGGCCATGACCTTTCGGGCGCGACTGGGGACACAGTTTCGGACAGTCGTGTATTGAAGATCGGCCTGTCGATAGCGTTTACGCCCGCCACGCTCCACGGACGGCTCTTCGCATCGTTCCTCAAATGGGTAGCTCCCCGTGATATCGTCCTCGATAGAATCCCTGACCTTGGATGGGGACCACGTGTATGAGAGTGCAACGTAAGGTTCTTTTCTGAGCATGGCATTAATGACGCGTCGCGAAAACACTGCCTCTGGTGCAATATGATGGCCAATATTGCCGTCATCCTTATTGATTCGCTTGGGGATGCGGTGCTCTTCGGGATCGAAGTCATTGGGCTCAAAGCACTCAAGGCGGCGGACGAAGTCCATCATCTCTGGTTCGCCTATCCGATGACGTTGGATCCCCAGAAGTTGGCCAACGACAGACCTTCTCCGGACACGAGTGATGTCGGCAAGAGTACTAGATAGGTCATCTTCCGAACGTTCCGCCATGATGTACGAGGATGATGGTGGCCCGCTACAGCTTGGGATGTGTGAGGGAGAAATGGTCCGGGCTGCCCGGCTCGCGTCGCGTGTCCTCGCTGCCCTCTTTATATGGTGGGAACGCGCCATCACGTGTAGCTTACGCACAGGATGGAAACGTCGTGTAACCCCAGCTGACAATTCATGATGCACTGGATGTGATTTATGTGTACAACCAGGGCAGGGCAGCCACTGCCTCAAGTAGGAACATGGTTATTAGCAGGCAGTGCCATTCTCGTATTTGGACAGAAGTGGAAACCTCAAATGGCATTCATAGCCGGTGTATAATCATATATCATATAGAAAGTCAATCATCATGGCCGGTTCTTCCCTACAGCTTATACCAGTATTGGTATCAACAGTCCGAATCTAAGAGTGTTTTCCTTCAGCACATACCGTCAATCCAGCCACCAATTAAGCCTAATGCAGGCTTGGGTTTGTCACCATGATGGTCCAATCGCAATGTAGTTTTATGGGACACCGACAGAAGTTATGTACACATCTGCCAATATTCGCTCAGCTGGACTTGAAAGCCCAATCTTCGCTCTGCATAGCCGCCCTCGTCACAGACCTTGCTTTTTTCCTGACTTACCCCGGCAAGGGCCGTAAATGCCTTGCATCTCGCCTACGTCCCCTGCGCCACGCTAACCACCACCAGGCTCCGGGCGCCTATCCCAATATATATGCGGTCGCCGCACCCCAGTCGCAATCTTCCCGCTGCTTTCCGAGAATCTTCTACCTCGCCAGCTTTGCGAAAATTACCCTTCCGCGGCGAGGCGGCATTTCTATTGCCATTCAAACCGTCGAATAAAAAGCAACCAGACAACCCTTCTTCTCACTGGATTACTTTTAAAAGGGTCCAACTTCATTCTTCTCCCCCCGAGTCGTACAGAATGGAGGAAAAGGGTAAAACGAAGAAGTCTAGGAACGTGTGGAGGCACTTCCGAAAGGAGCTTAGGACGAACGAATCTCATTTTGGCGACGCGTATAATGACGAGCCCGGTAGGCGACTTATGGAGCACTGGAGAAAGTAAGTAGGAAACATTGGAGAGCGTACTGCCGAAGACTGAATTTCGGTATTAATCGATATAGGGGTGGGGCCGGGACGGGGACTAGGAACTACCCATACCTGGCGCATGTCAAGGCACTGGTACCAACGCGGCCACATTTGCTGCTCCTGGCGGATTTCATGGAGGTCGGTACTGTCCCGATCCGCTGGTGCAAGAAAGATCGTCACGGTCACCACAAATCCATGACGGAGCGAGGTGAGAGCACATCTGAGTATCCCGTACGGAGTCAGCCCCCACGGGGCCTCTTAGCTAATTGCTTCCGGTGACAGCCAAGGACAGAAAGGACAGAGCAGAGCTCCCTAAAGTCACCGTCCTCGAGTATGAGCGACGTCCCGAACCCGTTGATGCCTCAGCCGACAAGTCGAAGGCCCAGGGCCACAATATCACTGCACAGCGAGATGTTTATAGCATGGGGATGGAACCAGCAACAAACCCAGCCCCGAAGACTTTGGGAAACTTACAAGATGACCTGAGCGCCTTTCTGAAAGAAACAACCACCGACAAGAAATTTCGCCTCGTGGTGGTGGAAGACCTCTCCCCGGACGTCATCGAGGTCCTCGGAGCCACTCTCGGCATCGATCCCAGGTTCTTCCGCGCCCACCTCGCTGATCGCATGTGGGAAAACATTCGGGGAGAGACAAAAGAGCCCCCCATTCTCGAGGTCGCCGCCAACAGCATGGACTGGTTCCAGATCCGATATGTCCGCAGCCGGTACTTCGAGAGCGAAAAGTCCCTCAAGGACGGCCAGACGGAGCTGGAGCGCTTCAACGTTGAGCGGCGCCTTGATTTCGACGAGAATGAGTCCTACTGGGACAAAGGCCCGGTGTTTGGGATAAGCAAGGAGGACGCAGAGGAATTCAGCGCCGAGGAGGGAGGAAAATTCGGAGTTGATGAGCTTGCGACGAAGGATGTTGAGGGGAAGATCGGCCTGGTTCGCAGCCGCGCAACTCTGTGGGTCGGTGGAAGCACAAAGAAATCCACCGGGGAAAATAGGGTTGGGGTGCTGCTCCTCGACCCGACCATCCAGGAAGGACATCCACTTTGGGGCGGTTATGCGAACTGGGAGACACCGCCATCAATGGACGCCACGAACCATGTGGGTAAGGAGGTCCCTCCTGAGTGTAGGAATGCCCCGAACCCACACAAGTCGTGGTTCAACGACTTTGTATCCTGGGCACAGCGGCCGGAAGCCTTCGAGTTCGATCTCGATGATACCGAGGAACGATCTGTCGAGTCGGTCCCTGTGCGGGCCCTGCTGCATCTCATATGCACCGAGTGGCTGACAATAGCCGACTACATCAACGCCCGCCTGTTCCAAATACGCTGGGAGATCGAGCAACCCGACTACTTCGCCATCAACGGCCAGCGCCAGGACGCGCTGCAGAAACTCCACATCTGGCGCCGTTGGGTGCCAGTGTGCCAGCAAATGGTGGACGAAGCCCTTCTCCGTGCCTTCAATCCCCGGGGCTCTCTCGCGAGAATTTTCGGCCACAAGAACGGACAGGGCCCGCCTGATCCGATCAGGGACTATGAAGCCGACTACATACATATGAAGCGACGTCTAAAGATCCACGCAGATGCCGTGGACCAGTTGACGCACGTCGTCGCGGCCACCATTAGCCAGGACGACGCTCAGCAGGGACTCAGGGACAGCAAGGTTTTCGGGTACATAACAGTGCTAGCTACGATGTTCATCCCCCCATCCTTCTTCGCCGCCTTGTTCTCCATGACGGACGGGCCGATACCGGAAATGCATGAGGCCTTCAAGTGGTGGTCGGCGACGTCGTTTCCGATGACGGCTCTTCTTTTGGTGATATGGTTGTTCGCACGGGGCGTGGGGCAGAGGGCGGTGAGAAAGGCCGTCACCCCATTGCGTGAGGGGGCTGGAAAGTTGAGTGAGCATATCAGCGGAAAGTCTATACGAAATGTCCTTTCGGGAATAGGTGGTGTGTCGAAGGGGAAGGAGGACGAGGAAGGACCGACCCAAGCTTAGGCATGGGCAGCATAGTTTGAAGATCTTATACTGGAATTAAGTCTGACAAGAGATTCCCGGGCCCTACCAAGTGGGGCGTCGTCAATATGACACAACCTGGCCCACATGCCGTGATTTCCGTCCGATACCAAGGGAGGAAGCGCCGCAAGTAATCACATTATCCTCATCCAACAGACGACAGAGCACCTCCGACCATCCCGAGGTCGTAAAAAGAACCTTAACTGCCAGACCTTCACCAGTTGAATCATATTCTATCAGACTTTGTAAGCACCTCACCAAGGACTCTAGCCCCTTGCTCGTGGAGTGTTCCACGTAGTCCTCGAGAAGGTTGATACCATGGATAACAAATATCAACGCCGGTAGACGCACGCATCTCACCAAATCTTTGAATAGGAGCAGTGCTTCCCTCCAAGTGCGCAGCGTTCCGTCAAGTGTAGAAAACCTTGATGTACTAAGGTCCACATCCTCGTCGTGACTCTGGGCTGGAAGAATGTTGATGAGCTGCCGGATCATAGCATATGGCACAGCGGATAGCTCCACCGACTCTCGCGTCCTGTTCGCCGGTGGCTCGTCGTGGGACAACTCGCAGAAGTATGAAACGACCGGGACGCCAGCATTTCGGGCTAGCGAGGCATATACCGATGCCGACTTCTGCAAGATATCCATAGCCTGAGGATGGTACTGCCCGTGAGCGTAGAGAAGTTGCGACTCCGTTGTCGTGGTAAACAAATTGAGTCTTCCCACAAACGTAGCATCTGCAAACAGAGGGGCCGCCGTCTCCAGATGAGGATGGACATGCTCCCAGGTGAAATAGTCCTCAAAGTGGCGGGACTCGAATCGGATGTCTATATATGGTGCTGAGAGCGGCTCCGGACTGTTGTTACCGGAGTTTCTCGGGAGCCGGGCTCGTATATGCTCCAATCTAGAATCTTGGAATATATGTTAGCTTTCGCGGCCGAAACACCTCCTACGCCCGTGTAATTCCAATCCTGAAATCTCACTCACTATGATCGCAGTCGGCATCTGCAGCTGAAATCTGGCTCGCCGCAATCATGCTCAGCGACGCCTGTTGCTCAAGCAGGTCCATCATCCCACCCCCCGAGATTGCCGTCCTCATTGTCTCGTTGTACTCGCCCATGACCCCGAGCAGGCACTCCTTCATCTCCTCCTTTGTCTTTTCCAGCTGGGAGCGAAAGACATCGCGAAGCAACTCCACATTCACCGCATCCCTGACCCTCGACTCCCTCTGCCCCGCCTCTGAGAACTTGAGTAGATAGCTAATGTCTGCACTCAAATCTTCCAACATGAGCTTGGAGACATGGACATCAGCCGACATGTGCAGCTGTATCTGTCGTGAGAGAAGATTGGAGATCAACTTGACCTGCGCTAGCTCCTCCTCGAATGCACTCAGTGAATTCTCGTTGAAGCTCTTGAGTAGTCTTGTCCTGCTGCGGTCCGTGAACCAAGTCATGAATTTGATTAGATAGATGAATATCTGCGCATACAGGCGCATCGCTAGCTGTTGAATTACAGGTGTGTCGTAGACATGGCTGAGGTTTTCAAGGCCGACGGCGTCGTTGATCTCAATCATTCCCTTAGCGAAGGACTCGGAGATGTTGATGTAGTTCGCGGAGGCCTGTCGGCGTTTGTCATATTTAGTTACTAGCTCTCATCACGGAAATTTTAGGCTATGAGCAATTCATACTTACCTTGATAATCAGAGTAACCGCTCCAGCAATAATAGAGACGTACTCGCTTTGCGACGGAAGCATCTGGAGGGCCGTCGCGTGGTTATTCAGCCCATTGCACATCTTCTGAACCCAGCCCTTGACTCGGCCAATACGAGACTCCTTTCCCGTGGTCTCCCACTGGGACTGGGCCTCCGCGGCAGCGGACATGACATCGTCCCAGCAGGTAGGCACTTCGTTACCCCTCGCCCCCGTTACAAAACTCTGGAACTTCCTCATTGACACCAGAAGCTGTGCCTTCGCTTTGTTAAAAATGATGGCATCATCCGATCTAGGCAATGTGCATCAGAAATCTATCCTTGACCTTCGCGATCGGTCTCTGAGAAGCTCACCTCGTCGCGCTAAACCTTTCCTCAATGCGTTCAATATCCCTCTTCCTCTCTCTCGCTCGCCTGTCCCTCTCCGACAAGAAGTCGGACCGGAGCTGGTCGTATTCTGCTGTGTCGGCCTCCGTGCGCTGCCGCGCCTCGACTTCCCATGAGAAGCGCTCCACTAGATCACCCGGCGTCGGCTCCGCCAAGGACATAGCGTCCATCATGTAGAGTTTTGTCAACAATATCGATTTTTATGCAACGAGTAAAACGCCCTACAAGGGCTAAGGGTAACTGCACCCTCCCTCCTCTGATTCCAAGGATGAGAAGATGAGACCAGGAAAACTGGAGACATGTGCTGCCTGCTGCCTCAGCTCTAATGATCCAATCAGGATGGAACACATCCCTACCTTTATTGATATGTCCAATCAGGAAAGTAATTCCCCCAGCCAGCGTTCCGGAGCCTGCAGCTTCGAAACGACCCTGCCCCCCCCCAAAAGCGGGGCTTAGATTCAGCCGTTCCTGTGAGCTTATTTTCTACTTTCATGTAGGGGAAACTGATATGATGCGTTTGTTTCGTGCCACTGTAGTGAATTCATTCATAGCATGCATCTAGGCCCCCATCCTGTTTGTTAATGAAACCGGGCGGATTAGGCGACAATGGCGACGAACTCCCTGGGACAAAGCCTGGACCCAAAGGCTTCTCTCAAACATGTTAACCCAGCAACCTCAGAACTCGAACGAAATGGGGACCCTGCTGTACCGGTGGCCCTGTCGCTACCCCAACGGCCCCTTGATCCCAACGCGGCTCCTGCGCAACCAAGAGATCCATCGCTAAAGGCTTCTCCCGAAGCAACGGCTGGCGGAATGGCTGACTCGGGCTTGATAAAGTATAAAATCGAGTACGTGGGCGTGGAATCTGGTTCTGTCTTCTTTGAAGGAAGACGCACCAAACTTGATGCATCAGAGGAACCTCCAGTCTTCGAATACGTCGAGGTTCGGCAATCTAGTCAGCACGTGTTATCCGTAACCACGAACACGAGCATAGAAGACATCCCCAAGACAGATAGGGGTGCGGGCCAGCCGTACATCAACATCCTCTCGCCCGCCGTCGCAGAAGCCCTACGGTGTGTTGTGGACTACTTCCCCGAAATCGACTTCTTCCCAAATGTTATCAGGATCCCAGAGCCGTACTCTGTCTTCGTATTTTTCGAAAAGGAACTCACGGAATATCGGAAGCGAGTGGAAACGATTGCGCAAGAGAGTGATTCGTCATGCCCGAATCGCTGGGCCGCCAAGCACATCGGCATAGTCCAGCAATTCGTCAGAGAACAAGTCCAGAAAGCAGTAGATGCAGAGAGGGAGCGCCACGCAAGGGGGTACGCTACTTATGACATGCTCTGGCTTCTGTTCAAGCCTGGTTCAGACGTCTACGTGGATGTCTCCAATAAGGGCGCTCATGAGCCAAACGTTGTGAGATCGGCAATGAATAGCCTCCTTTACGGCGCAAGTATGTACTACTCAGTCCAAGTTTGGGGGATTTCTTCACATGGCGGCTCGGTTGGCCCCACGGACAGAAGGACTACCATCCTGCCCTTCGCAGGAGAGAAGAAGATCCCCTCTCTAAATGCATATCCCTGTGAATACCTGCGTTTCGCAGACGACATCACTGAAGACGAGGTCCCGGTGATCCGACAGCACTTCGTGGACCGAGGCAGGAAGTGGTGCAAGCTTCGCCGCAAGGTCCGCTGCTATTACTTTGACGGTTTCACTACCCAAGTTCCGAGACACGTAAGTATCGTTCCCATATAATTAGATATCCTTTCTAATATTAGGTTATTCAGTACTCGGGCTTAGCCATGCCAGATCCACTGCAGTATCAGAGATGGAACACGGATGGTGCCGAGTTTATTCATCTCACCGCACCAGAATCGGGTCCATTGAAGATCTGCAGTTGCAAAAATTGCGAAGAGACAATCTATCAACACGCAGTGACGCCTAAATTCAAGGGATACACCTCTATAGGTGGCCTGGCCAGGGAGGAGCTGACAGACCATCAATACTTTCTATGCGACCGCGAGGTAGAGTCGTTTGTATTCAAGACTAGATCGTGGGGTTAGTTTGGCCATTCCTGGCCAAGGCCAACAAAGAACTTGGCACTAATATGTTTTCTATCGCAGAGCTGTTGGATGTCGACGGGTTTCAAGAACCTTCCTTTGACAGTGCACATTTTGAGCGTCTCGTTATGAAGCCTAGCACAAAGGAGTTCATCAAGAATTTAACTCAGATGTACATGAGAGAGAGCAGCCGGTCGTCCACGCGCGAGGAACTGGCGATCAAGAAAATCACCCAAGTCCACAAATCGCCAACACTTAGGAAGGCAGACACAACATGGTCTGCTGATTTCGTCGAAGGAAAAGGCGAGGGCTTGACTATTTTGCTCCACGGCCGACCTGGGGTAGGAAAGACCTATACTGCAGGTAAGAGAACGGCGGAAGATCCAACAGAGTCTTGCTAACTATCGCAGAATGCATTGCGGACTACACAGAGCGACCTCTGCTCTCATTGACGTGCTCAGATATCGGAGTTGACCCTAAAGACATCGAACAGAACCTTCTCAAGTGGTTCAAGCTAGCGGAGAGATGGGGCGCCATCATCCTTATCGACGAGGCCGACATCTACATGGAGCAGAGACAGGTGCAGGATATCGAGCGCAACCATCTCGTCGCAGGCTTCCTCCGCGCCCTGGAATACTACAAAGGCATCCTCTTCCTAACTACGAACAGGGTCGGAACCTTTGACGAAGCATTCATGTCTCGTATCCATGTGCAGATCCACTATCCTGAGTTTCAGGACGAGGAACGCGACCGCCTCTGGGGCGGCTTCTTCGAAAAGCTCGAGGAGGATAGGGAGACGACGATGCGGATCACGCAGTCTGCCAAGGACTACGTCCAGTCTCAGGAGCTGCAGTCCCTGAAGTGGAACGGCAGGGAGATCAGAAACTGTGAGTCCTGTTACGTCGTAATAGTGTCGATTGTGATAGTGTCGATTTCGTCCTCGAAATGAGAGCTAACGTAAACTTGTGCCCAGCTTTCCAGGTTGCTGTGGCGCTTGCGGAAGCCCAGGGCCACAAGGACAAACAGGGTCGTGTTCTAATCAAGTCAGACCACATCAAGGCGACGGTGCAGATGTCGAGGGAGTTCCGAGACTATCTGGTGAAGCTCCACAAGGGGGACATGAGCAAGAAGGCATCGTTAATGGGACACAGGTACGATGCGTACGGGAAGGAAACAGCAGGCTCGGAGAAGTACTAGCATTGTGTTTGTTAATCTCCTATCGTATTCCATTGACCGGATATGTTTTACTTTGCCAGCAGAATCACCAAATTAAGCCACTATCACAGGATTATGCCCCAGCCCAGGGAATGGCATAGGCTGTCATCATTTTACACCAAGTCTACCACGGGATGCTTCATTGCTTCTCGGAAATCGACTCAAACTGGCTCCGGCCGGACCACTTGACCCTGTCGGAAGTCGGGTCACTGTGACATCCATGTAACCCGGCCCCGGTAGTGAGTGGGGCTAATGGAAAGGGGACCCTGCTATTCCCACGAAAGAGGCTTGCTCCTTTGGGGGGAAAAAAGGTTAATTCCTTCAAACAGAGCTACCTAGGCCTCCTCAGGCTCTACCCACTGCAAAATCCTACAATCCACAAAGTCTTCCTGGACAAACCCCCCTCCTCCTCGAATCCCATACACTCGATCCCACTTCGCGTCGCCTCCCCAGAGAACATCGAGGCCGTCGAACTCCCCAGTGATAGTCACCTCACCCTTCGTCTCCACTACCTCCTCAAACCCTGTATCCTCCTCGCCCCAAAATACGCGCCTCCCTCCGCACAGCCGGCCGTCCCCGTTATCACCAAACATAGGCTGACTCACGATGCCCTTCAACTCCTCCGTGGTAAATGGCCGGGCCTCACGCGTGACCTGCAGAGCGGATACAACCTCGATATTCCGCCTCGATTGGTCCGCCGGGATACCCCTAAGCTTCGTCGACCCAGCGGGAACATTGTTCTGCGACGCAGTGTCGACCCACTGATACGCGTCGCACTCGGGATCGTATACTGACCGGATGATATGCGGGACACCGTAGCGCTCCGCGACGGAATTCGGCTTGCTATCCACCACAATCTCGGTCATTTGCAGGTACGTGTAGCGGAACGGCGTCCTCCCATCACGGAACGCATTGACGAACGGGAGCTCGAACGAGATGTGCTGGAGTTAACAAGTCAGTAAGATATCGAGCAAACGAGGTGAATTCCGTGAATATATACCCCATAATCGTTAGTGAAGTATTCACCGTCGGCCCGTATATCATGGAAGTAGACCGCCGAGACGAGCACGGGAAAGTAGCCTTCCACCTGGCTCATAAGAGTTCCCACGTATTCATCGTCAAGGAACTCGTAGCCTTCTGGCAGCAGCGAGTCGGCGACGTCGCGAGGTATGAACCCGAGAACAAAGGTACCATTGATCGTACCGGTGATGTAGCTTGGGTAGCGCTGGTGAATCGGATTGCTGAGGGACTGGGTCTGGCATCCAGGCTGGGCTAGTGCATACGACACCCAAACGACGAAGGCTAGTAGAGGGGTAACAATAGCCATGGCGCGCGCTCTTGGACAGCACTCGGGCTTTAACGGGAAGGGCAAAGAGGAGAAAGGGTACGATACAAGGATGTCGCGGTGCCGTGGGTATTTTTCGAGCCAACCCGGGATAGAGGAGCTTATGTACTAAGGTCAAGAGCAGTAGAAACTCAATGCTGGGCGGGCGGATGCATTTAATAAACGCCAAGCGAAGAAACTGGGATGAAATCTTTCCGCCACACGCAGTGCCCAAGCCACCCGGCTCAAAAGGCCGATCAATGTATTATCCAATAAATTAAGAGCGCCGTATATTAAGCCCCTATAACATGCAGTGGATCGGGCATAAGCTGACCCGAACCAAGTCCTGCATTTGTTGAAGGTTGAAGTTTAAGTTTCACGAGATATCTAGTGGGGAAGTATATTTATAGAACTCGCTTTCATGAAAATGTGCCATTCCTGTAAACCGTCGCTCCTTGCCTAATTAGTTGGACCTCGTGCCTAAGCCTATATTACTCCTCTGCCGTTCCTGGCCGCATCGTCCGAAAATGAGACTCAAGGAGTCAAGGAGTCGGATCAGGTAATCCTATATAACACAGCCGAACTCAGCCTGCACAGCCTCCAGGGACTCCAGTTTTTGTTGGAGGATAGCCCTCTGGATATCGTTTAGTTTTCCAGACTGCTGAATGTACCGTATAAGATGGCAGGTATTATCCAGCCATTGCCTAACCACACTCCCGTCCTCGGGCAATTGCAACCCCGCCGAGACCGTCAACACATCCGAAGCAGAATCGACGACTTCGAACAACTTCCTTACAAAACCAATACCGACCCGGAGGGGCTGCCCCTCGAGCTCTCGGAGAATCCCCCGCAGATAAACCGACTCCTGGACGGGGAAGTAGAGCAGCATGTAATCCTGCAGGGCGTCAGAGCGCAGGAGGTACTTGCGAGTAGCCATCTGCCATACGAGGAGCCGGAGCCACTGGCATGTTAGAACAAGATCCGCACGCTGGAGTGGCGCGAGGTCGGGACAGGCGTCCTGCACAAGCTTTCGTTGCTGGTCGAAAGCTTCCTGCTTAGCGATGATCCACTCGTGGGTGAGGGTAGGACTGCCCTCCTTGTCGCGCCAAAAGCTTAGAAAGTCCGGGTCGACAAGCTGGTAGAGGGCAGATGCCCGAGTGAAACTCGCGTAGACATCGTCCGGCATCGCGTCGTCTTGTAGCGGGGTTGTTTCTGGGGGCGTGATCAGGCTCATTCGATCGTGGGCAATGGAGGAGAGCTGATCGAATATGAAGACGACCCAGTGTAGGCGTTGCCAGACCTCGACGTCTCCCTCGGTGACAGATGGACATCGTAGTGGCTGGTCTACGCCGATGATCTGGAGCATGGTGACGGCCTCGCGGTGATAGAACAGCTCCATGTCGCGGTCCCGGAGCACCCCGAACGCGATGCGGAGGTAGACGGAGATGACAATCCTCGTCAGGTTGATTTGTGATTTATCGCGAACAACGGGGCAAATATGCAACGCTCGCGATATGAGGTCCGAAATCATATTGGTGCTCCCGTCCCGGCTGTCGCTTGACGCCACCGCCAGGGTCGCGGCGGCGTAGGCATAAGAAAAGGCCGCATGGATCGCCTCTGATCCGCGTCTTGCGAGGGAATCCTTGACGGTTTGGATGCTGATAAGCGGACAGGTTGTGTAGACGTATGCCCAGTAATCGGGTAGTAGCCCGAGGAAGAATTCATCATCAGCGGTGATAGTGAGCCCCGGTCTTTCGCGGGTGGAAGCAGCCAGCGGCCTAGTTGAATTGGACCCGCTATATATAAGTGTTGATATCACCGATCGGGGCTTCGCGTGGGTGCGGGACGCTGCCGAGGCGCACCGGGGCCGGAAAGTGCAGGCTATGTTGAGATGGCCGCACTCTTGGCAGGGTTGCTTTCCGTTGCCTGGACGCTCCGTCAGAGTGGTAGCTCTTGGGCTGATGTATCGGCTTTCGGAACTTACATCGGACCTTACGGGTTCGGCAAGGGGTGCAAGCTTGGGATGCCCTTTTTTGCGGCATGCTCATGGCTTTTGGGGATGCAACTGGTGTGGAAAGGGGAGAGGAGTGAGGAGATGATATGGTTGGTCCAACTTCGGCCCGCCCTTGGCCTGGTGAACTCATTGATATGCTGGTGGGGTCCCCCAGTCTGGGCTAGCCCGGGCCGAGGTCAAACCAATCGGGCTTCGTTATTTTTGGAGCCACCCCCTCATCCACGAGGGCAGAGCACTAATACATAACCCCGCTAAGCAATGATGAACTCACTACGGAGTACAGTTGCATTTCTGTAGGGTAGGTACCGGTACTTCTAGGCTCCATCTTCTCGTCAGTTCCGAGTGTAGTGACAACTATTTAATACGGGATGAAAGAGGAAACTTCACCTTGGTATTATACCTAGTCAGCGCCATCGCAATAACTATCCCGGTATACAGCTTTCGCTACCTAAGCTGCACACTTAACATTCGTTTTCTTTTTATCTATTACACGTTTTACAGCCAGAACTCAAACATGTGGTGGAAAGATGCAGTGGTCTATCAGGTCTACCCTGCCAGCTTCAAGGACTCTGATGGAGATGGCTTGGGCGATATCCCTGGGCTCATCTCGAAACTAGACTACCTCAAAGACCTGGGCATCGACGTCGTCTGGCTATCACCCATGTACAAGAGCCCCCAAGTCGACATGGGCTACGATATTTCGGATTACGAGGACATCCACGCTCCCTTCGGCTGCCTTGCAGACATGGATGAGCTGACCCATGGCCTGCATCAGAGGGGTATGCGACTAATTCTGGACCTCGTCATCAACCATACCTCTTGTCAACACGCTTGGTTCCAGGAATCCCGCTCTTCGAAGGACAACCCCAAACGAGACTGGTACATCTGGCGACAGCCCCGCTACGACGCCTCAGGAAACCGCCACCCCCCCAATAACTGGCGCGCCAGCTTCGGTGGGAGTGTCTGGGAGTGGGACGAGAAGACGCAGGAGTACTACCTCCACTACTTCGCGCCCGAGCAGCCCGACCTCAACTGGGACAACGAGGAGACGCGCAAGGCAATCTACGATTCGGCCGTGCGATTCTGGCTTGAGAAGGGGGTCGATGGGTTCCGCATCGACACAGTGAACAAGTACAGCAAGCCAGCTGAATTCGTCAATGCCCCGGTCACAGAACCGGGCAGTGCGTGGCAGTACGCCTATCCTCTATTCTGCAACGGTCCCAAAATGCATGATTTCCTCAAGGAGATGGTCCGCGACGCAATGGATCCCTTTGGCGAGGTTATGACGGTTGGCGAGCTCCCTTGCACACCAGACGCGAAGGAGATACTCCGCTATGTTAGCGCCCGAGAACGTGAGCTAAACATGGTCTTCCACTTTGATATGGTCTACCTGGGTATGGGTACCGTTTGGAAGTATATCCCGGAGCCGTTTGATCTCCGGGACGTCAAGACGGCGCTCGGGAAATGGCAGCGCTTCATACAGGGCACGGACATGTGGACCACCGTCTTTGCTGAGAACCACGATAGCGCACGTTCCATCACACGCTTTGCTTCCGATGCACCGGAACATCGGGAGGCGTCCGCTAAGCTCCTCGCCTTGATGCTCACCACGCTCACGGGAACTCTCTTCATCTATCAGGGACAGGAGATCGGCATGGTCAACGTCCCGCGCGAGTGGCCTGTGGAAGAGTATAAGGACCTGGAGACGCAGAACTTCTACGCCAGGATGAAAGATTCGACGGGCAATGATCCCAAGGAGATGAACGCCGCCATGGATGGGATAGCCTATCTCGCGCGTGATCACGCGAGGACTCCGATGCAGTGGGACGACTCGGAGAACGGTGGGTTCTCGACGGGCAAGCCATGGATGCGAGTTCACGACAATTACCGGGAAGTCAATGTCCAGAAACAGCTCGGCGAACATGACAGTCCCTTGATGTTCTGGAAGCACTTGATCAGCTTCCGCAAGCAGTACCATAGCCTGTTCACCCACGGATTGTTCACGGAATATGGCCATGACAACACCGCCTTGTTCACCTACACTAAGACGCTAGACAACTGTGCCGTTTCTTCCACGAACGGGGAGTCGATGGAGACAATAGAGACGAAGGCTTTGATCTCTCTTAACTTCTCGAACAGTTGTAAAAAGGTATATCTTCCTGAAGACTGCAAGGCTGCTACGATAGAGTTGGCGATAAGCACCAAGGATGGGAAAGTGGAAAGTGATACACTGGGGCCATACGAGGGTAGAGTTTACTGGGTTAGATAAGCGTAACGAAGAATAGATCCATCCAAGAATATACATCAAACGGTCACTTGTATGCTCATACAATGCGACCTACTTAAAGCCAAAGTATGTATCCCGGGCTCATCCATAGTTTATCATTGGTATGACGGATGCGGCTACTGCTACCGAAACATAATGAGGACTGTCACATATATATGCTGGTAGATCCAATCATATATAGCGTCCGTACGTGTATTGAAATTTACTCCACTTGGCTAAGACTTATACTACAAATTCAACGTACTCAAACCATACTTCAGAGGATCGATCAAGATGAGAAAGTTATTAAAAAAAATATTAGTCTTGTCTTATTTCTTGTAAATAAGAGATCTCAAAACAGTTTATTTCAACAGCTGTAAACGATCCGCGGCTGCCGATCCTTCCATCACTCACTAATCTCCACGCTGCCACTCACAGGATTCACCTTTGCCTTCCCAAACTTGCGCGCACCAACCTTCTGCTCGAAAAGGACATCTAGTTCGCCGTACGTCTTGCCCCGTGGCTCAGGCAGCCGCAAGTACATGTACACCGCGCACATCAAGCAGCTGCCCGCCCAAAAGAAGCCCGCCTTGCCCCCCCAGTTCCATGCCGTCGGGTTCAGCATATACGGCATGAGCACCGCGTCGATGATACCGCAGATATTGAACGTCGCGCGCGCCAGCACCACCGTCTTTGGTCGCAGCCGGGTAGAGGGCATCTCGGCCACGAGGGAATAGCAGATGGGTCCGATGAACAGGTCGTAAGTAAAGGTGTACACGAGGACCAGCGACGCGGTGCCCCAGCTCGACCCCGCCGAGGCAGGCGTGACGGAGATGATGCCGATGATGAGGAGGATGGCAAAAAGAGTGAATAGGCCCGTGGCGTAGAGGGTCCGGCGGCCGAAGTAGACTATGCAGACCCAGGATAGGAGAGTCCCCACGAAGGCCATGCCGTACTGCCCCACCGTCATGCTAAACGCGTGCTCCGTGGGAAGGCCCGCCAGCTGGTAGAAGTAGCTCGAGTATATCATGAAGACGTTCCCGCACAGCGCCTGGGCGGCCCACACAGCGCAGGTGATCTCCGTACGGCGCAGGTTAACACCGCGGAAGCAGTCCATATACGACGTCCCCGCGACCTGGGCCTTCTCTATTTCGTTCGTGTGGACCATCATGGCGACGGTCTTTCGCGGGTCGAAACGCGCCACCTCCTGCATCTTTCGGCTTGTGAGTCGCTGGAGGGACTTCTCGGCGTCGTCGAGGCGGCCCTTGCGGACGAGCCACCAGGGCGACTCCGGGGCCAGGTAGACGGCTATGAGGATGGGGACGGGGTAGGCCCACTGGATGGCGTAGGGTATCCGCCAGGCCCACTGGCCCGCGTCGCCGACGAAGGCGCGGAGGACGCCGGCGGCGGTGAGCTGGCCGATGACCCAGCAGAGGTTGACGAACGTGGTAAGGTAAGGGCGGAGGATCGTGGGGCACACCTCAGCTGCGTAGGTCGTGGTGATGGTCTGGAAGACACCCCATGGGATGCCGACCAGGATGTAGGCGGCCTGCAGCATCTCTATGTTCACCGCGAAAAACATGAGAAAGATGAAAGCGATCATGGCGACGAGGGAGCCCATTATCACGATACGGTAGCCAAACCGCTCGGCCAGGGTGCCGCTCCCGAGAAGGCCGATGATGGAGCCGACCTGAGCGCCGTTGGACAGCCCGGCCTGCCAAGGCGCAGTGACCTGGTAGGTGCCATCGGGCATCTCCATCCCAAACTGGCGCTTGAAGGCTGGGAAGGCATAGAGCGAGCCGAGAAGGGATTTGTCATAGCCCTCCATAATGAGACACGCCGATAGGGCGACGGACCAGCCGGCAGCTTTGGGATACAGCTGTAGAGCTTGAAGGAGAGACATCTGGTGCTCGGAATCCGTGGCCTCCTGCACGAAGTCGAGATACTCAGGCTCCTTCTTGACATTGGTCGCCATCTCGTGGGCCTCGGTATCGGCCTTTCTGGCTTCGATATCGGGAGCCATGATGAGATGGGGGGATCTTAAACGAAGAATATGAGCCCAAGTGCAAGACTGAAATCGGAATGGAGTTAAAACGTCTTGTTCAAGAGCTTTGGGGCGGAGAGATGAAGAGTACCAGATTCACCCCAAAGTGTAGATGCTCCCTTCGAATTTATATCCCCCAGGTGAGCGACCCAACAGCTCGGACTTTACCCCATGGGAAAATATTACCGTGCAGATGGTTGTGGGGAGCATCTGGGGATGTCCCACGGGGAAGTTGGGTAAGGTAGGGGGGGATGTCCCCCGATTTTGGTAAGAAAACAGGAAATAGGTCGTCCGGGCCGAGGTCTGGCCAATAAGACATGCCTCGCTAAATCGGAGCAATGCTGGAATCACTAGTGTCCTCTCCACACCATGCCAGTAGTGACCTGCTAACCATAACGGGAAAGTACCGGTACTACTTGGATTCAAGAACAGTCTTGACGAGAAGTCTTCTATAGAGAGAGATAATGCATCCAGACTAGCGACGAATGGCAGGCTCAGTATTATTCGTGTCCCCGCCCGGTCACTCCGAACGGGAAAATCGACTTGGTCATGCTGCAATAACACCTCTAGAGAAGGCTATCCTTACCGAGTGATTTCAAAGTACATATGTAGTTTAGGGTATTCAAAGGTGACTTGGTCGAGGTGACCGAGTCTACCTCCACCCCATCTCACCTAGACCAGACTGTTTACAGTTTTGAGGCACAAGATAGCTCACCACCTCTCGTCTCATCAATCCTCAAGCATTTCTTCGACCATCCCGATCATGCAGACGTCCTTCCCATCCGATTCAACATGATTCCCAGGAAGCTCAGCGAGGAAATAAGGAAAGATAGCACCAGAGAGACCTCGAATGGATGGGGGCTACACATTATTGAGCGGACCGACTGCGCTGCTGCCTTTCTCTGCGGATGCGTTGGTTTCATCATCTGCACACTCGTTGCAGCAGTATGGAGTGTCATGATGAAGGATGTGCAGGGCGGTTCGGCATCAGCGCATTTTTGCTGACCTTTTTAATATTCTGCATCGGAAACCTGTATAATTCGCTTTCATAGGGACTGGCACAGGTCGGAATCTAGTAAAGACTAGGCCCCGCATCTAGTGCTTACTAGAATATTAGCCGGTGGGTGGGTTCTTGTAGTTGTGTCTAACTAAGGCAAAAATGCAAAATGAAAGGTCCAACCCGGATTCGAACCGAGGTCTTGGGAATCAGAATCCCACGTCCTAACCGACTAGACTATTGGACCGCGACCGTCTCTGTCTCGATGTCTACACACAGGAGTTCCTGGCATTCAAACAGCATCTTGGGTACACCGGTCAAGCCAGACTCGGCACTCACGAGAAGGGGCTACGCTGCGGAAGTGCTATAGAGTATGGCACCAGACGATACAAGTTGCCGGAGTACGAGAGTAAATACGTCCGTCAGGGTCCATGTAAGTAAGTTAACGGTTGGAGGGAGGCAGACTGCATAGCACCTGACTCACCCACGCCAAACCTCACATCTCAAACCCCAAGCACCTGACTTCGCCCATGCCACACCTCACCATCTACCGTCCACAATCATAATGGACCGCTACTTGCTCAAGAAGAAATCGTCCTCCACGAAAACGCCCCTTGCAACCCTATCTGAAAGAAAGGGGAGTGGCCTGTTGTCAGTCGATACATCTACTTCGACCGTGGCCATCGAGTACGACAAAGAAACACCGTCAACGGAATTTGCGGGTGTCAAAGAGCTCCTGGACAAAATCCAGGAGATTCGAAATGGAGGAGGGGGCGAACTTTGCGTGAAACATGTCACGCCCGCGGATTTTTCCCGCATCATCAAGGCGAGGTCCGAGGACGATAAATACAGATTGTTCTTCTCGGCCGCCCATCGCCTCTTGATCGTCACAGTACCCTCACACCCGCACGAGCGAGCAACTGCCATGATCGACTGCCGCATCAACGACGCAACCCGGGACATGGGCTTGAGAAGTGAGATCTGGAATGAGCGGTCGGCGACATTTACCAACACGACTGAACATCCTTACGCCGGGTCTAGCGAAGGTGACGCCACATTCACACCTGTCCTCCCCAACCGAGACGTTCGGACCTGGCCGTCGCTAGTCGTGGAAGTCGGATACACGGAGTCGATGGCGCACCTCAGAACGAAGGCAGATTGGTGGCTGGTCACATCCGGCTTCGAAGTCAAAGTTGTCCTTCTTGTAAAGTTGAACGCCCCACATGGACATATAAGGATTGAGACGTGGAAAGGTGTTTCTGATGAACGGCCTGGCGCCACAATGACACGGGTCCACGAAACCGCTTCATGTCATCCAGATTGCATTCACACCGTCACAGTATCCCGCCGCCCCGGCGTTAGTAGCAATGATAATGCTCGCGTGGATCCGAACTCGTATACTGTGGCTAGTGGCACGTTGCGGGTAGGATTTGCGGAGCTGTTCCTTCGCGAGCCGAGATCGGGGGAGTACGATATCGTTTTTGACGAAGAGTTCCTCAAGGATCTGGCAGCTCGGACGTGGAGGTGAGGAGGTGGGAAATACGGGAGCTTAATATAGTAGAGCCCGCGTCCGTTCATGGCGCTACTGCACCCGGCTCGAGACGCTAGACCCTTGGAGAGCCTACCTTTACTATGCTCCGCACAGAGAGATCATCCTGAGATGTGAATAAGGATTATGATTAGTCTGGAGACGACAATTACAAAGCATATGGCCCTATACAATGACATGGCTGAGACCGGCCACGGTTGTCAAACAAAGCTGTCCGACATTTCCCGGACGCTAAAACTAGGACAAGTTATTACAGGAACGGACTCGCAACATGGGGTGGCATGCCTTGGGGCTCACTACCCATGCTTCTTAGCGCCAAGGATATAAGTATATATGTACTCTCATGAGCTAAGAGTTCATAACGATCCTATACACACTTACACAAAGTAAGCTTTGAGCACAGTGATAAATAGCTCCATACCAGCTCGCCACTTACACATAATAATGATTCCAATACTCGGGCATGGATATAAGCTCGCCGTAATAGTTGTACGAGAATATTACGGGGGAATATTTCTTAGCGTACCTGTATTCCCCGACATAGGGTAGCCGAACAAACGCCAAGGAATACAAGCAGGGCGGATGTCGATCTGACAGGCACAGCAACGACAGGGTAGAAAATGATAGATAGCCGTCTCGCCCTGGGAGGCGAATAACCTACCACAGCTTTCGCCAAGCGGTAGGAAATTACCACTCCGGTGCTCCGTAGGGAGAATCAGTGGGGGTTTCGACCGAGGTGGGCCCGCTACAAGCAAGTTTGCGCTCCGCCAAGGCGTATAAGTCTTGGCTCTTCCTCCTTTTCACACTTGTACATGTATCGACGCATCTCGAGACGATCGTATTACGGCTACAAATTGCGCATGACTCGTTCGCTGGATCATTATTCGGGCCAGCAGCACGGAGTAGATGCGGCGCCGAAGGACGACGATTGCTACTACATAGTAGAGTCGAGTCATACAAGTTTTTGTTCACCACCCTGTTTCGTCTCTCCCTCGTCATCAGGGACACGAGTCTTGCCCCGGGTTAGTGCCAGTCGGTCGAGGGGTGATATGCGAAGCGCGAATCAGTCTCACCACTCCCGAATGGACACGGATGAATCCTGTCCTTGATGAAGATCAACCTCACTCACATAACCAAATACGCAATCTCCCTCCCACGGCCTGAGGTACGCACGCAACGTACCTGTACCTGCGAGGCTGGGCAGGGGGCCGAACGATGTACGCGACATAAGACACGAGGTATGCGCCTTTTTCCTCTCCCTCCAAAACCAGTGGCTACAGCTACATTCACCGGACAGGCAGGCCACTTCGGCTGCTGAAAGCCTGATCATTAGGGGTTCGCATGCCGGTGAATGGGCCCACTCTTGGCGAACAGTCCACACACACTTGGAACACTTGGCATCTTACAGCAAGGGGCGGGTGATCTGAAGCCACTGAACGCGGAACAGTCTCCCGTTTTGAACACTAAGATAGTGTGATAACAGTTTCCTTTTTCCATTATCCTTCATTCGTATTCAAATATCTTGTATTTCTGCTTATTTTCCCCCTAATCCTCTATGAGCAAAACTCCTTTTCAGCTGTAGTATATATATTCTCCATCATGTTTTGTTACCTCTCCATACCCCCGGCCTACCGGTGAAGCGCCATACCTCTTCATAGTCTCTACCATACTAGAGATAGTCGAACGTGAAGGAGATCGAGGGAAACAGGGGTCTCGATACCAAGACCCATCGCCACCTCCCATCAGCATACCCTGTCACCACATCCCCCATCGTCTCCGCCAGCCAAGATGCCGACCCTCGACGTTAGCGAACTTAACGTCGCTATCAGCATCCTCGGCGCCTTCATCGTCCTCTTCGGGCTCCTCTCCATCAAGATCAAGGGATCATGGTATCTCGGCGAAGCTCGTAAGGCCCTGTACCCCTTTCCCCCTACACACTCCTTCGGAAATGGCCCTGACACTCTCGCACTAGTCCCCTCTGTCATAGTCGGAATAGCCCTCGGCCCTGTCGGAGCGAATTTCATTCACGTGGACCGCTGGGTCACCGGCTCACAACCCCAGATAAGCGCCCTTACCCTTGTAAGCCAACCCGCAGTCTCCGGACGGCCTTGGCCGTGGATCTGAAAGCTTACGCCACGTAGGGAATCGTGCGGATGGTCATCGGCATCCAGGTCCTCATGGCTGGCTACCAGCTCCCCGCCAAGTACCAACTGCATCGGTGGAAGGAGATGATGCTCTGCCTGCTACCCGTAATGACAGGGATGTGGCTCCTCACTTGTGGATGCATCATCGCGACCGTGCCCAAGATCACGACGCTCATCGCGCTATGCATCGCTGCTTGCGTCACGCCTACGGATCCCGTGCTATCACAGTCCATCGCCAAGGGTCCCTTCGCGGACAAGTACGTTCCGAGGCCTCTCCGCGAGATCATATCCTCCGAGGCTGGGGCGAACGATGGCTTCGCCTTCCCCTTCCTCATGCTCGCCACATACCTCATCCGCCACGCAGACATCCCCATCGGCGAAGACGGCGTAACTGGTCATATTTCCCGTGCTGTCTCCGTGTTGGCGAGGTCTGGTGAGATAGGCCGCCTCGGGGGAGGTCCTGGGGAGGCTATGAAGCACTGGTTCCTCGAGACATGGCTTTACATGATCCTCGTCGCGCCCATCTATGGGGCTACTATTGGCTATCTCTCATCAAAGGCTATCCATTATTGCCTAAGGAGGTACGCAATCATGGCCCATCCCAGAATCTACCCCTCACAAGCCCCTTTTCTACGTCAATGCACGCACTGACAAATTGTACCAGGAAATGGATTAACGACGAAACATTCCTAATATTCCCCACGGCAATTGGCCTCTTCGTTCTTGGCACAGCCGGCTCTATCGGCATAAGTGACCTACTAGCCTGCTTCGCCGCCGGCACAGCACTGAACTGGGACGGGAAATATCTCGCGGAAACAGAGCTGCGACATGACGAGGTGAACAACGCTATAGACCTCATCCTGAATGTCGGGGGGTTCATGTACATCGGCGTCATCATCCCCTGGAGCGAATTCCACCAGCCTGACGTCACCGGCATCACGATCGGACGTCTTTTCGGCCTGGGCTTCATGATCCTACTTTTGCGGCGCATACCCGCCATCCTACTCATGTACAAGCTCATGCCAGGAGTATGCGCGAACTGGAAGGAGGCCCTCTTCATGGGCTACTTCGGCCCCATCGGCGTCGGGGCCGTCTTCTACCTCGAGCACACCCGTGTCCACATGTATCCGGACCTCGGCTTCGGGAATGAGGAAGAGACGATTCTTATGCAGGCCATCGGGCCGGTCGTTATGTGGCTGGTCCTCTTTTCTGTCGTGGTACACGGGCTCTCCATCCCCATACTCGACCTCATCTACCGCCAAAGGAACGTCAAGCCAATCATGAAAGACGCGATCGAGACGCGCCGTCTCTCACTTCACGCCGCGCCTCCGGGGACCAACGTGGAAAGTAACTCGACCGGGGTCGTCGAGTTCGGCAGCTTCTCGCGCCAGGACACGGGCGATCAGGTACTACCCACGACCAAAAACGACGTCATCTCGTACGCGGTATAGGCTCTCGCCTCGGGGCGCAGCTTACGTCGGCGGGCCGGCGGGGCATAGAGGAAGATGCTTATTTTGCGTCACTTGCATTCAGCGTCATTTAGAGTAGTTCCTTCGAAGTGATACATAGCCAACGGTGTTTTGCTTATAAATGTAATATAGGGGCAGTACTTTCATAATCATGGTAACACATAGCAGGGCTGGTAGCATCTGTGAGACGGAGTGAAGCGTTCCATGCTTGATTCGAAAGGACGGATCAGGCTGCCATCGGCCGTGCTCATTCCAGCAACGCCCGCCATTGGGCAACATACATCAAGGTAGTATTGATGAGTCCCTAATTGTGCGTGGATTCGAAGCATACCTGCCCTACGCGCTATAATTAGGACAAGAGGTCGAACCCACAAGCAATATAGCCGGGGGGGGGAGTATGTAAATTGGATTACGCAGGGTCTTACCATTTCTACTAACCACTCCCACTACCCACTCCCGCTCCCGCTTGCTCCAGGAACCAACCATATTCCATCGAGCAGGACGTGATCTCGTAGGATCTGGTTACACAGCAACTAGTTGCTTGATGCAGATTACAATTATAGTCGCGTACGAATCATCGGTTAGCCTGCTTATTCCTTTATGCAAGTGGCTGACCCGGACACGACTCTGGCAAGAAGGCTGCTGCTACCTAAGGACCAGAACATCCACTCTATAGAACAAACACGCCCACGTTTCTCCACTCACCTGTATAGTACATTGGTCCACGATAGATTTATCACAATCCTGTGCGCTATTTGCACCATTGTCACCTGGCAGTGCTGCCTAGGTCATCCTGCATTCTTTAATATAAGCATACAGGGGGTAAACCCTAAGTAACGAGTCCGTAACTTGAACATTTCCCTCCGTTATCCTTTCAAAACAGCTCACAATAATATCAACACATCAGAAATGGCGAATCGCACCCAGGAATCAGACTTCCTCGTCGTGGGCGGTGGCCTCACAGGCTCGGTGGTAGCGTCCCGCCTCGCAACCGCTTTCCCATCCGCGCACATCACCGTTCTCGAGGCCGGCGGCGACGCGGCCGGCAACCCGCTGACGTCGGCGCCGATGGCCTGTCTCGCCGCCCACTTCTCTCCCATCGACTGGGCGTACGAGACGGCGCCGCAGAAGCACCTCAACGGCCGACGCGTGTACGCCGCGGCGGGCAAGGCCCTCGGCGGTGGCACGAACATCAACTACGGCGTGTGGTCGCGGGGCGCCCGTGAAGACTACGACGCATGGGCGGACCTCATCGGAGACGCGAGGTGGGGGTATGATGGCCTCCTGAAGTACTTCCGCCGTACAGAGAGGCACCTGGGTGGAGTGAGGAGTGAAGGGCAAGACCAGGGGATGGAGAAGGACGAGACGCAGGACCTGGTCGAGGAGCATGGGTACGAAGGTCCTATTACCACCGCGGGCATCTACTCAGTCTCGCCTTTGAGAAAATACGGCCTACGGGAGCCACTGCGCGAGGCCTGGGAGGCATCCGGCGTCCCAGTCAACCCACACACGAACGGCGGAAAGACACTAGGCCTACACAGCATAGTCGAGAATTGGCGCGATGGCAAACGACAGGTGGCTTCGGACGCCTACGGATTGAAGAACCATGCCAACGTAACCATTGTTACCGGCCAGATTGTTACTCGGATCCTCGTCGCTGACGATGGAAACGGCGGTAACAAAGCCGTAGGCGCCGAGACGGCCGACGGTACCGTGTACCGCGCGAGTAAAGAAGTTATTGTTGCCTGTGGCGCATACCGCACCCCGCAGCTCTTACTTCTGTCGGGAATCGGGCCTGCCGCGGAACTTTCTCGACACGGAATCCCTCAGCTAGTCGATCTCCCAGTCGGCCGCGGCTTCCACGACCACTTTTCTCTGTACCAGTTCTGGCGTGTGTCTCAGCCCGAGCTCGGCATGGCCCTGGGCACGCCCCTGTGGAGCGACCCGGCCTACCAAGTCGGCCTTCCATACGACTGGGTGGGCTGGTCTAACGGGCCGCCGGTCGACGTACTTCGCGCCGCGATGGAGTCCGACGAGAAGAACGGCCTGCTACCCAGCGACCCCGCAGAACTCGCACTCACTAAGGGAACCGCGAGCGACGGCCGCGCCCACTACGAGGGCGCCTTACTCTACGCTCCGGCCGGCGCCCCCATCATCGACGGTGGCGTGACGATGCCCCTAGACGGCACCATCGTCGCGATGGTCACCGTCAGCGAGCTGCCGACCTCTCGCGGCACCATCACCCTATCCAGCTCCGACCCGACCGCCCCGCCCGTCATCGACCCGAACTACTACGCCACTGAGTCCGACAGGGTAGTCATGCGCAGCGGGGTGAGGCAGAGCAGGCGTGTCATGGAAGCCGCGAAGAATCCAGACGGATCGCCCGCCTTTGTAGGCGAGGTGCTACCCCGTGACGGGGTCCCCGCCCTGACGGCCGACTCAAGCGACGATGAGATCGACGCGCGCGTGCGGGACTTCGGCATCACCACGTTCCACGCGGGCGGCGGCGCGGCTCTCGGCTCTGTCGTCGATGCCGAGCTCCGCGTCAAGGGTGTCGCTGGACTTCGGGTCGTGGATGCCAGCGTGATGCCGGGGCCTCTGGCTTCTCATTACCAGATTGCCCTGTACGCCGTGGCCGAGCAGGCGGCGGAGATGATCGCGCACTCGACTTAGGACTAGTGATTGGTAAATGCGTTTCTCAGGTCAGACCAGTTGTTGGATTCAATCTCCCCTATATGACCACTCTTGAGAGTTTTCAGTCTGAATGGTGCTTGGGTAGAGTGAGGTTTCAATAGCGACGTGGGGAGTTCTTCTGGCCTCGCCAACAGCCATAGCCCTATCTAATTTACCATGTGTTTGAGCCACAATTCTTGTGGTCTTCTCGGGACTCAATCTTTTCTTCTCCGATTCGAATGCGCCCTTAGTATCGATGACTGCCCAATAGTGCTTCCCGCCGTGGGACGCCCCAATGTGCTGGTTCTAGTCAGTAAGATACATGGTAGGTTAAGTTTACGTGATGTTGCTTTCAACCACGCCGCCACATGAGTGAGCGAGTACCTGCATTTGGCCGCAGAGGACTAGAAGGACAAAAGAGTCGGAAAATTTAAGACAAAAAAAGAAACATACAACACCAGGGATTCGCTGGTCGTCACCGACCCAACTACTAGTCTAGCGCTTCGTGGTTTATGTATAGGGGAGCGGACGGGACCCTCAGTTTTCCACGAGCTATGGTCGTATGTACTCACTAGAATTCTGCGTTGGGATCATCAAGCTTCCTGAAACCCTGAAACCCTAAGTCTAAAGCCATAGGGGATCGATCCGGCTTCGGCGATACGCCCTCACGGACTCGGCGCAAACAATGGTGATGCGAGAGCTTTGCTATGCCAAGCGAAACGACAATTTATTTCGGTAGAGCGGCCAGCTGCGAGTTGACATGTTGGCTGTATTGAATAACATGCCCGTAATTATCTAACAAATATACATGCGGTTCTGACTGACTGCCTCTGTGATCTGTCCAGTGTGCCGTCGGACGGTCAAGATGGCCTTTGTACCATTCCAAGTTGGTACACTATCGTGTGGTTGATATTTCACTGGCTCTTAACAATCCGACCTGCAATCCTTCACCATCCATCTAGAGATGGGAGGCCCTCAGCAGCAAGCTGCTTGTTAATCTCCGCTGTCGTATTCTCCCACAGTCCCTTAACCTGTCGATCGTCCTCGACAATGGGGTTAGGCGTCTCAATTTTGCCAACTGGTACCAGGAACTTGGCCTTGTACTTGCTAAAGTCTTTTCGGACTTCGTCTGCGGTCGCCGCAAAGAGAGGCGTTGCCGCGCCTTGCTCAGGCATCAGGAAGGAGACGCGGGCTATCGTCTTTATCAAAGCATTGTTGGACGACAATAAACCTTCGGTGAGAACCGCACCGGGGTGTACCACAACAGTCAAGATGGAGAGGCCTTGTTCATCCAGCCGGCGCTGGAGCTCCCTGGTAAATAGAACGACGGCAGCTTTAGACACAGCATAGCGGATCATGTCAAAGTCGAACATGAACTTGCCAAGATACCGCCATTGCCAGGGGTATGAAGGAACCGGGTTGGTCAGTGCCACAGCAGTGTTGAACTGGAAATCGAAGTGGTGAGGTATCATGCTGATATGGGCGATAGAGCCGAGGTTGACGATCCTGACATCGGCATCCTTTGCTTTCGCGGCGTTCTTAAGAAGGGGCAATACGCGATTGACAAATAGAAAGGGTCCAGCATGGCTGTTGAAGCGTGTCAGCTACAATTTATATTGACAGGAATCTGGACCTACTTGGCAGCCATATGGAATTCCCACCCCCCCCCGACTTTGTCGGTAGATGATGTAGAACCTGCCGCATTGTTTACTAGAGACCAGACGTCAGTGCCATCCACAATCAAAGGGTGTTCCTCCCGGATCATACTCAGGATGTCCACCTTGCGTTCTCTCGTATTCAGCTCCTGAGCGGCTGCATTAATGCTTTTCAGGTCTGTCATGTCCAAAGATAGGCCTTGAATTCTCTGCTGGTCGATATCCGGATAGTTTTTTTGTAAGGTCTCTTTCGCTTTTCGGGCTTTCAATTCGGATCGCGACGTAAGGTATACCTTCGCTCCACGCTGAGCAAGAAATCGAACTGTTTCGAAACCGATCCCGCTGCTGTATCACGATTCATGTCAGCACTCCATCGTCTAGTTGCCACCACTTGGGGGGTACTGTGTCGCGTGGACCTACCTTCCTCCTGTCACGACCGCAACCTTGCCATGGAGATCTGGCATTTCTTTCAGCGGATCCCATTGTTCCGCCATGACGGGAAAATTGGTGAAGTTTATGGGTATAATTCTGGAAATTGCGGCTGGTCATTGGCTTTGAGAGGGCTAACGCGGCATCGGACGGCTTTTATAGCCTTAAAATCTATTCTTTCCGTATACGAAATCTCGCAAGACGACGAGTGCAAACCCTGGAATCACCTGGCATCAACATAAAAACCGTGGCTCACACAGAGGCCCGCCTGTGGCACTAGCGGAGTTGCGGAGATGTGCGGAGATGGCATCATTTGAATGACCCCTACTGGAATTAACCGCACGCGAGGTACGTCCGGACCAAGTAACACAACAGCAGCGGCAGTGATTACAAACCGGGTGGGCTGTGAAGTGGGTTTTCTCACGAGATGATATATATAAATGCGGAACAGCGGCATGTTGGCCGCCTTCTCTCAATACAAAACCTTTGGCTTAGCCTCTCCCCTCACCTCTCTCTCTTGTCCTTCTACACCTCAGTAAGTGACCGAAACTGCATCGCCGGTCCGGACGACCCAAGTCTCAACCTTCTCCAGGCCCCACATGACGGTGAACAGGTGCCTCGCAAATTCGTCAACCTCGGCAGCGCGAACACCGCGCTCCATTAAAGTCTTGCCACGAAGACTGTAGACGAATAACGGGTCGGTGTGACGCGCAATGGCTTCCCACCGTGCCGAAGATGGCGCGTCCCATAAGTCTGCATGAGTCGTAATATGAATGTCACCCGCACAGGCCTCAGCCCACTCTCCCTTTAGACTATTGTAAACTCCAGTGGCGATGTTGCAGAGTAGCCAGGTGCGGCGGGTAGACTCGGAAAGAATGAAGGCCCGATACAGCTCCGGTACTGGATCGACGTCCCCGACGCTAATTTCCCCCAGCGCCGGGGGCACGTTTGGAAACGGAGGGGCGAACGCTGCATCCTGGGTTGCGGATTCCCATAGTTGGTTCGTCCAGTTACGAAGTGTGCCGACGAGGCCCTCGGCCCTGGCTCGGCGCGCTATCGAGGAAGAGAAGAGAGCAAGTAGGAGGTGGATGAGAAGGGCCTGCGTCCGAGCTAGGTGGTCTCTGGTGGAGAACAGGGCGAGGGATATGGGGCCCTGTGCGGTTTGATTGTCAAGCAGGTTTGAGATATGAGCGGAGGATATTTCGTCAACCATGTGCTCATTTTCCGGGGTGGCGGTCTTCGAAATCGCGACAGCAGAGTAGGCATCTTGCATACACTGCGGCAATCCCGTCTCGGAATATAGATGCCGATGGATAAATGGGCTGTGGCCATTAGAGACAAAGCGGGAGATCCAGTCTTGTAAACCTCGGATGAAGTTTGAGAAGACGGAGGGTGGAGGCAGCGTATCGGGGGCCTGGTAGTGATAGTCTACAGTCCAAGCCTGGGGTCTGAGAAACCAGTCCAAGTCCCCGCATAAGGGGGTGATGTGACCAGCGACGGGATTATCAGCTTCCGCGCTGGAGGATGGAGCCGGTTGCAATGATGGACTGGTGGTAGCGAACACTGAATCAAGCAGTGCCTTGTCTGAGGGGCCCCCAACCTGAGAAATACTACCCGAGCCGCCATCCACCATCGAGAAAGCCCACACGTCTTTAAACCCGACATCTGGGTCAGCCGCCAATCCGTCTACCTCGGCTTGTGGCCGCTGGCGGACACGGGCGGCCGGCGGATATGCGCAGTCGACCTCTCTTTCAGCGCAGCGAGAGCAGGTTGGGCGAGTCTTATCGCAGCGACGCTTAGCTTCGACGCATGGGAAGCAGGACTTTTGCTTGGAGCGCGACGCCATGGCAACGCTCCGTTGAGACGGTGATGGCGGCGGCGGTAATGGTGGGAAAAAAAAAAGAGAAGCGGTAATAACTAGGGTGGGTTTCCCCAAGCAGCGCTATACCAAACTCGGGTTCGATGTCTTCAGATGGAGTTCGGTCGGAGGTATTGTGGAGGAACAAGTGGTGCGGAGGTGGAAGTGTTGCGGAGCGGAGGCGGAGGTGTTGCGGAGGAAGGGCGAAAGCACGGGACGTCTCCACCCTTACTTGGGCCAATAGAACAAAGGGGGACAAGATTCTGATGACATCTCGGTGGCTGTTCATTGACATGACCTCCGAGACGTCCGGCCTCTCCGCACGGTGCCAAAAAGGAGGATACCTGAGCCCGGCAGGCCGAGTCAGCAAGATAATTATTGACTGGACTGAGAGTGGAGAATTGGAATATGATTATGCTGATCTTATATTCAACTTTATCCTATATCACATTGTTGGAGAGGTTGGCCTTGGCCTGTGCTACCGGCTCTTTATGGAACTAAGCTGTCCCTATCTTTCAAGGCCCATTTAAGCTTATTCAGCAGAGAGACGACTCCTGACTTCACTGATCACCGGCTTGACATCAGCAATTGTAGTGCTCGAGATGGACCACTGGACGTTTGCCGTCAACTGTGATCCATCCTGGATGGCCTGCAATGGCTGAAGCTGGATACCATAGCGCTTGATGACTTTCTCCTGGTTGGACAGTGTATCGGCAAGAGCACAAAGAGTGTTGAAGACGCCTTCGGCCTTGAATCGGTTGCTCATGAGGTACTCGTGGAGTTTGGTTCGCTTTCGTCCGGTGTGGTCTGAGAGTTCCAGCTCGCTGCCGTCCTCATTATGAATCTGCCAATGGAAGCCCCAGGCTTTGAGAATTGACTTCTGAATCTCCAATTCGCGCAGATGAGCTGAAGATTTTGCTTCTGCTGTTTTCACGGTGGTGAAGAAGTTATAACAGTCCCGACACGCCGTGTAGAGGGCCGCGATACCGATTGCAAGACCGGCAGGATCCATGATAATGATGGAAGGTGTAGAAAAGATAGGCTGTTAGACACAGCGGTAAGAGTCGAGGAGATGACAAAGTCGGACGACGTCCAGGTTACCTACAACTCTTTAATCAGTGACAAGGCACCTTTATCCAATATATAAGACTCCACTGAAGAGAGTCACGGCGAAAATGAATAGCCTGAGGTATGTGACTGGTTTGACGGGTGCCCCAGGAGTACCAATGAACATGTAGAGTGTATCTGCAATATATGCACTCCGCCTCAACCCTAAAATACGCACATGTTCTTGGCCTGGGGAGCGACACCTACAACAGTGAGCGCACACTGCGGCAAGCTTGTGTAACTGCGAAGAGGGGGGGCGTCTTGGGTTCAAACTGTATTCTGCCCAATCTGCCTTGGCGTCCACTGAGGCTTCTTTGGCAGTCGTTAATCAGGCAGCAGGCGCTGAGGCTGTGTCAGGAATAACCAGTAAATATAAAGATGTCCGATCTATCTGCAGTATATGTATGCACCCCGCCTCATATAGACAAACATAAATGCGTGTATCCTCAGCCTGAGGAGCGACATCCCAGCAAGCGCACCCTGCAGCATCCTTAGGGGACCCCCGGGGGAAAAGGGAGGGGGCATTGGGCTCAAACTGTAGTCTGCCTTGGCGTCCAACCTCGATGGTATTCACTGTGGCCGATATACACACCCTTCACTTCTGGTCGCTGTTTTTTTCCGCCTTCATCATTATCTGCCACCATAGCAGCGATGAACGCATTGCCTACCGAGCTACGTATAAAGATTTGGCGCCATACTATAACTCGTCCAAATTATCCGAGCAAAATTTGCTATCGATAAAACGCATGGACTCCCATTACCTGCCATCTACTTTTCCCTCGAACGGCCCGTTCTCCTCGATGTATGCAAGTGGTCCTACGAGGAAGGTCTCTACTACTACTCTTTACCATATCCCCGGCCTGGATCAGGAGCCCGACCGGTCTGCCCCAACTACGGTTCCGACATACATTTCTTACGCACACCCAAGATATTTTAGCTCTTTCTTTGGCCTCTTCCCTGGAATAAGGCACGAAGCCAGATGCAGGCGCAAGTTTTGAAGTTCCTTCAAATCTAGCAACAATTTAAAGTGCAATTTAATGAGATTCAACCACCAGGCCGCTTTCAAGCAACTGTGCCAACCCCAGATGTCTGTTGGTATGACGACGCCACCGGGATCAAGCTCTTCCATTCCGGACAGTTCAGCTCATGGACTGTCCGATCCAGAGCAAGGAGGCTCCCAGACTATCTCAGAGCCTCTACCTCCACATTCTGCCCCACCAGCACACTTACGTGGAAGACGTCCACACATTGACGAAGAGACTGGCAGGCTGCACACTCCAAGGCCATCCCGAACCAGAATGGGACCATCTGGGATAAGAAGGAGATATCCATCGCCACCTTTTCAGTCGGCGCAGCCCAGAAGCCAAAGTCCAGACGAGATGGGCATGTTCAAGGACAAATACACACGCTTATTTTTTGGGGGCATTGTTACGAACACTCCCTGCGTCTTCCTCTGTATCGGACGACCAGAAAAGTGCCGAATCGTCCAGATTACGCTCAGAGATGATGCTGACCAGGCAACTATTCTGATGAAGATGCGGGAGGCCTGGGATAAATCAAGACAGCGGCTACCTTTTCGCAAGGTCACTCGAGTGGAGGAGGTTAGCGTAAGTGTTGCCTTTGTTTGTTTCTTTCTTTTTAAATCGTGGAGCCTTTATTAACTTCCAGTCTGGCTTCGTTCCCAGTTTCGCTTTTCAGGAGTTGAGAATCGCAAAGGCAGCAACACATTTATGGGGACGTACGAAGTCTTGAATATTGAGCAACTGCGCCGCAGCCTTCGCGAAGAGTCGAAGGCCGCTGAACGGCCAATGAGCGAATGGCAAGACGGGGACTTTCTCTCCTCTTGTGGGAAGGACCACATAACTGAAAAATGGGAGCATTCGCCAGTGTGTCCTAGCTGGACTATCCCCTATCGCGACTGCGACGTCGAAAAATTTGACCGCCTACAATACCGCTTGCGAAGCCTTTCACTTGTGCCAATGCTCACCTTAGCATTTCGAAGTCCATCACTGGCAAACGGCCAACGTTTGCGGGACGGCCTCGCTCAGGGGTCAGGGATATACTCTTCTGGGTTTGGAGATTCATCTTTCCAATTTGACTCAGTGTGCCTCGTTCACTAACCTAGTCCAGGGATATGCTCCGAGGCCTCTATTGGCACAATCCACGTATCGGTGATGTTGTGTTCAACGGCTATAAAGTGACCGAGAAGTGGGAGGGCATAAGATTTAGCGCAGCTATATCGTTGGCAACCACTCTCGCTGTCGGCTCTTCCTTTGTTTTCCGAGTGGTTTTTGGAGATTGGCAAACGGCCATCGGGGCCAGCTCTCTAGGAGCTACAGTCCTGGCTCTAGTCGTCCAATGGATGCTCTATGTTGCTAGAAAGGATTGAGGCAGAGCAAAGATGATATACTGTCGAAAAAAGGGGGCCATCCTCCACACCAAGTATCACCCCCATGAGGCGTTTGTTCTATGAGCGAAAAGCCCTAGCCCTTGCCTGATGATTATTTTACTATTGCAGTTTGAAATGCGTTGTAATGGAGACTCGAGACTCTCACCTCGACTATGTATTCTCCATTTACAAGGCGTAGCAGCTCATGAGCGTCATATAAGCGTGTTGTTTGCATTGGAGATGGGGAACATTCCGTTCACACTGTCCATCAAGTTGTGTGACCCCCTCAGCCACTTATCACTCTTTTTGTAACTACACCAAGCCCTCAGAATCTACCACTAGGACTGTAGTCCGTGTTACACAGCGCAACTACCGAGCTGCCTACGACCTGGCTTAGACGCAATACAAAACGATTGCAAACGAAATGGAACACTTGTCGGGTTGTTGATGGCCTCCTGCAGCACGCCGAGGGTGAGTGTATTCAGTCTTACCAACACCCACATTTGAACACTGAGCCCGTTACATGCATTGAATCATCTTCATTTTATGTCGGTATACTTCGCAGATCTATCGTCGGGACAGTTGGCACACTGTTCAAAGCCAGCCAATTGAGCTACCTACAGCGTCTCCTATCTAAGATTAGCCCAACCCTGCGGGGCCAAAGCCATATGTATACCCTGGCCATTGTACTCCGGAGCCTGAGACAAAGTAACCCTCTCCTTCGATGCCTCGAGCACCCTTTGTCTCCATCGCGGCGTAATCTTGGCGTCGTAGTATGTCCACAGTCGAGGGAGAAACTGAACGTCTTGGACACAATACGTTCTGATTTCCTCCGAAAGGGGCCGCTCGTTAAACACTTCGTAACTCCCGCCCAGATTAGGCTGGAAAAGTTTTATGCCGTTCTCCTTGGTCGCTTCCCAGTCTACCAGCTCCTTGTCCCCCATGGGAGCATCTCTTGCAATGCATTTTGCGAGCCCGTTGACGTGAGACCGGCGGAAAGTTCGTGTTGCCAACTCCATAAGCTGCAAGTCCTGTATACCCGAGAGCCTGATATGGAAGTGGCTGTACAGGGCATCCGAATCGTTCCGCACGTCGAAGAAGACCTTCGGGATGGTCTCAGATTCTAATATCTGCTTGAGAGTCCCGCCATTGGCCCCAGGAGTGGCGAATGCTTTGTTACCGAGAATGTGGATGTCGACGAGATAGGTTCGACTCTTCGGTCGAACAAACACCTGGAGGATAGAAATGGTGCCTTGTCTGGAAAGATTGACTCCTTCGATGTCGATGTAGAGGGATGGGGGTCTGACGGGCAGCCCATGGAGGACGTCGACGAGGGCCGAAACGGCTTCGGGGGTATCGACGAGGCCGGAATTTGTCAGACCGTCGAGGTCAATCCCCGCCAATGAACTCGTGATAGTTTCTACACTCTGTGAGGGGCTCCCTTCTTTAACAAAAGTAGAAGTTGCCATGGCTATCGAGTTGTAAATTGGATGTCGTCGGCGGCTTCTCGAGCTGGCATAAAGGGGACGAGGAGGACGAGAGCGACAAGGGAGAATATTGGACTTTAAGTATCAATTACAATCCGGGCTTAAACAGACCCTAATTTCCGCCCAGACAGTCCGGCCCTCTGGATGACTGGAATTCACTTGATCCTGCTGTACGACTCAACCCGTGGTGAGTGTCCTTGGCGGTAGCCCATGGACTTCACGCGGAGGTAGTGGAGGTTGAATCTTCTCTCGTCCATTTGGCTGACGAGAAAAAAATCAGGGCACATTCCCAGGTCATGCACGGAGGAGCCTTGGAAGACGCGTGTCGTGGCCCCCAAGTTGCTGCTGCCTAGCAAGGAATATATGCCCCATGAGCAAAATACTGTGATCGCCTCATTCGTAGCCTATATACTTTACACAGGGCAGCATGATAACACGTCACAAGTAGTAAGGGGTAACACGCCAAAGACGGACATGCGATAATTTACGTTTCTCGCGTGGCACAGCAGGAGTAGTGAGATAGACAAGAATACATCGGGCAGGATCATCTAGCTTACGGTGACAGCGGAGGAAGTATAGAGGCTCTGGCTAACGTTCCTATGATAGCTGCTATATAATTTACACATCAGAGACAAGCTTACATTTCAACTCTCAAGGTCATTCCTGCTATCCACTGAGTGGCAAGATTCCATTGCGTAAAAGTGAACAATGCATATGTCTATTCTTGGTCTACTTATGAGCCTGTATTATTGGAACATCTGCTTATCTATACCCATGAAATCCCTTCATTCCAATCCCGATTTCACTTCAATACATCTCATAAGACATGAGTCTGTCGCGAAACATGCGGGAGGCCCTCCCGGAGCGAAGCGGCGCGTGAGGACGCCATGTCTAAGGATCGTTTCGGCCTGCTCCTTTCTTATGCTTCTTGTACCTCCAGGCCTCGCATTTATACTTCGTCTAGCATACGCTGAAGAAACCTACCCAATCGGGGGGCCGCCGGAAATTCGATAAGCCGGCAATTGAAGACCGTGGAGAAACCCTCCTCACTTAGCTCCTGCAAGGCGTTCCCAAGCAGGCAATGTTTTGGTTGTGCAGTTTTGCAAGACTCTGGGCACGCAGGCTAGGATCATGTGGACTGACTGATGTTTCTCATGATGTTGCACAACAGGAGCGGTGTGCGTATGTTATAACGCCTCAAAAAAGTACGGTAGCCCTACGCTGGAGGCCAACCAACGTCGCGAATTTCAGGCCATCCACCTGTTTGAGCGGACTACGCCCAACTTCCGGAGTTAATGTTGTGTTGTTACCTCCCCCACTCTTACAGCTATTAAAGCTGCCACTCACCAAGATTTGAGCGCTGGGGAAGGGCGACTTTGACATCTTCCAGCTTGATACGAATCCATTCTAAGCAGACTCACAGCCCAATTCTCAACATCATGGTTAAAAAGGGCAAGAAATTGCTACGCTCGCCAACCCCCGAGCCGGAGGCTGTGGATTTAGACAGTGACTCGAGACCAGAACACTCGTCAGGCCCCCCAGTCTCCTCCCTACGCTCGTATACTGACGATAAATGGCAGGCCCTACGCCAGCGACACTTGCGCCCTCTATTTCCAAAACGAAGGGCCTCTCCATCTTCATCATGAAATTCTACGCAAGAGCGCGAAGCTTTCTTCCCGGATGGGATGGTCATTTAGCCGCCTCCATGACCTGCGTCTAGATGATGTTTCCCTTGACGCTGGCCATGTCCTCGTCAATTTTCTAGTCACCGGGAATTACGAATGTCTCAAGCCACAGGGAAAATCTCTTGCCGAGAAAAACGCTTCCGAATTTGCCACCGCCCTTCGCGTGTATACCGCGGCCGAATCTTTCGAGCTGTCATCTCTCTGCGACCTCGCGGAGAAGGAAATGCAGCGGCTAGGTGACGAACTGAGCTTGCCTTCAATAATCGATATTATGGAAGAGGCGGGCCCAACGTCTCTCCACACCATCAGAGCAGCCACCGAATCCCGTGTGCAATCCTTTTTGAGGGGCTTGACACGCGCAGCTGCAGATACAGTTCTTTCTGAACTCGGAACTCCCAACACGATCAGCAAGATTATCCTCAAAAGCGTCGTCGAGCTCCAGCTCAATAGTATTGAATTGCCCTGCGAGAAGGAACTGTCTGAAGAAGATACGCTTAAAGAACCAGCTCCAGTCGAGGAAGTTCTCCCTGAGCAGTACCCAGAAGAACCCATTCCTCCAGCCGAGGTTTACGAGGAGGTTGCCCCTCAGGAGTACCCGGAAGAACCCACTCTAGCCGAGGCTTATGAGGAAGTTGCTCCTGAGCAGTACCCAGAAGCTGCCCCAGCCGAGGATTACGAAGTAGAGCCTCAAGCTGAACCACAAACAGCCGGGGATGCAGTCCGTGTGACCGGACTGGACCAGTTCGCTGAAGGGCAATCATTTGTTATCCCGAGGTTGGATGGTGAGTTGACCCAAACCTGGCCTGTGTCGTTATTCTTAAAGAGATCCCCTGGGCTAACTTGTCATCGACCACAGCGGATGGGGCGGGTGACTGGTGTTCGGCACCGGGTAAGCTGAAGAAAGATAAGAAGAAGGGAAAGAAAGGAAGGAAGGTGGCCGCAGCCACGGAACCCTCGGGATTTGTCGAAATTCCCCCCCCTCCACCAGATTACGCCCAGCCCGAGCCGTCAACCAGGGATGAGGCACACACTTCCTTCAGTTCCCCGTTGTCGGAAGGTATGACCAGCGGTATGGTTAATATGTCCTCAGTCTTCCATTCGAGCGACGATGGCCATGATTTTGAGCTACATTGTGAACATCGGCTAGAGCACTTGAACCTCAAAGGCGATTGGAAGACCTGTTTGGGTTGTAACAAACTCGTTCATCGGTTCAGCCAGGAACTCATGGAGCACTAAGATCGAGGCTCGAGAGGAAGGAGAGGATACATGAGGCCACGGTTATGAAAATGAAGATGTTGATCCCTGCATGCATGCACGAGATGAGTATACGTACCAATTTTTGAACTAGAGGGTGACCTCGCCTAACGAAGCATGCTACCCCTCTCCCCGTAACTCAGTCCAACGCCCATCTCATGAGAGGCAGCTTGCCATTGTCAGAGCATACGCAGAAGCCTCCTCTAGCAGACGTATTTGGAGTTGTCTGACGCCTTCCCGGAGACAGAGCTCGTTCCCGAGGCAAAATTCGGCGCCCGGAAGCCTCTACTAGGAGTGGACCTGAACAATAGGCTGCCCCCCCCTCCGAGACGCAAGATACTGGTCTCCATTCCGCTTAAATCTCCCGCTACCACGGTTAAACCAGCACAATCTCGTCGACCCCAGGCTCATCATCCTCCCATTTTGCAGGATTCCATCCCTCCTTTTCCTGGGATTGATACACACTAGCCTTCCCAACCAACCTATACCTCATGCTCTTGGGCTGCCGCCGTAGAACGAACGCATAATTTGACCCTTGGACAACAAACACGGAGTCTCCTACACACATGTCCCCAGGGCTCGCAGCTAGATACCCCCTGCTCGTTATAAACAAAACACACCTATCGAACCTGCGTGCATCGGGGTCGAAAATGTCGGGGCCCCTCTCTGCTTTCTCCTTCGCGTCCCGTCTTTTTTTCTTCATCCTCTTTTCCTTTGCACTTTCCTTCTCGAATGGATTGAAATAGCGATCGCCCTCGACGCTTATCTCGTCTTCTGCTTGCTGCCTTATCTGAAGGTAGTGTAGGCAACTGGTGAAGGCCTTCAGAGCACGGGCGTTGGGGTCAGGACATGGTCCTTCAATCGATCTCAGGCTTTCGCTGCCGAAGGCGCCTCGAGATCTACTCTGATTGCGTTCCGGGTGGAAGAGGTATGGCGACCTGCCTAGGTCCTCGTTCAAATCCAGGTGCGTGACGAAAGCCGTCCACCCAGCGAGACATGCGCTACGCTCTTCATCGAGTTCCCTTGTCGATTTGCCGTTCAACCTATCATCCCAGGGCATCCTCGCACTAATTTGGGCGACTCTTCCGATCCTTTTAGCTCGTACGCGGAGCTCTCCCGAATTCTGCATCCTCAAAGGGAGTTTGTGCTCGGTTGACTGATGGTAATTGGTACCGTCGGTGTAATTGACATACATGCTATCGGCGTCGCGAAGGTCCAGGGCCCAGGAGCTCATGCCCTGAGATTCAGCCCTTGACGACCCGACGATGATCTCTAGTGGCCAGAGCCTCTTCGAAGTCATGATCAGAAATCTGGTGAACTGCTCGTAGACGGCTCCAACGGAATTCGAGTAGTCCACCGCGGGAAGTTCTAGTTCAGGCAATCTCCTCTTCAAAAACGCAATCATGCCATAGACCTTGTCCCGGGGGTCGGTAGCGTTATTGAGCGCTGCCAGCTGGATGACAACTACCATAAAGTCCTGAAAGTATTGACTGTCTCCTGACGGCGGCGAGAAGTCGGCCAGGGTATTCCTCATTCGATAGTGTGCAAGGTCTGCCCGTTCCACAATACCTCGGCCGAAACAAAAGTATGAGAACAGCGATAGAGACGGGCATTGCAGGTCTCCCATCATGAAAATGGCCGACTTGGAGAGGAGGAATTCCTGGATGGTCCACATCCTGCGAAACCACTCGTTGGAGCAGATCCTCACCACTCGCGCAGTCTCGGCAGTGGCTTTCGTAACTAGTGTCAACGGAAGAACCCGTTGTGGGAGGGGGAGGCCAGGGGTACCGTGACTCACAAAGAATTTGCGTTTCAAAGTAGCGTTCATTATACGGCAAGCTGGTGTCTGGCCGAATCTTTCTAAACGCCCTCCTCACTCCCTGGTAGGCATTTCCGTACCGCTTCGCACGGCGCAAGACCCCCAATAGCTCAGGATCCGTCTCCTTCCCCAGCCATAAGATAGTGCGGCCTGCAGAACGGTATATATCTCCCATCATCGTGACTTGCTGGTTCTTCTCTTGGGTGTCTTGCTGGTTGATGCAGATAGCGTCGATCCAGAGGTTCCGCGGCTTGAATTTCTGGCGCAGATGGAGGAGAGCCTGCTCGCAGTTGGGCGTCACGAGGATTTCGCCGCCCTCGCACTGGATGGGCTGCGTTCCTTGGGGTGATCCCCATGTGTAGGAGAGAGCCTCATACGTGAGGGAGGCGGTATCGTCTTGGAGGGATATTTCTCTGAAGGAGCATTGAATGGGTTGGGTGGCCTTGAGTGCTGGATGCAGCTCGAGGACGCGGATATTTTGAGGCCCGGATAACGGGCCATACTGAAAGGGAGGGGCACAATCTGTCATTGGATACCCCAGACCGATCGAGGGTTAATGGCGTTGTATCATCACCGCGAATGAAGGGCTCGAGGAAGAAAGGGTGGTTGATGATTTAAAGAAATTGCGAGGCCAAGGGGGAAATGGTTTTTCAGCTCGCTTCAGGGTTTGTGCATCAGCCACGGCGAGGCAGATTTAAGCGCCCATGCAAGGCACGGCACCGCCTGCGACTTGACTGGCCAATACTCGTTTTTTTCCTCTGGATCACTTTCTCCGCCAAGTCCCCAGACCCCTACTTATTCCATTTCCCAGCAGCTTCTTTCTTGGCCACCCCCATACAGCGTTGGAATATCCCTCGGTCTTCTTCCACGCAAATTTCTCCCACCTAATCTTGAGATCCTCCCTTGACCTTGGACTCAGATTAGATGAGAATGGTAGCAATGGCGGTCGAAACTGGAGGTATATCGTGTACGTTTTCCGACCTTAGGGCTTATGGGGATCTAGAAGATCAAAGGTATGAAATGACGGAATCCGGCGAATCTGGAAGAACATTGGAGCTGCCCAGGCTTAAACCATCCAGGCCATGGATGTCCCGCACTGTTGCTGCTTCTCAGTCTCACGAGGGGCGACGAAAATCCAAGCACTAGTGGGTTAGTGGTAAACTTGGTCGTTGCCATTCCGCAGCTTCGACCAGCCCCCGGTTCAATTCCGGGCTAGTGCAAACATCCTTTTTTTTTTCATTTTTGCTAACCGAATCGCCGCCAAGGCTGGTCAGCCCCTCCCACTTCTCTCTTTGCACGTCCAGGGTAACTTATTATGTCTCCCTCTCCGTTGCGAATTGCTTGGCGAACCCTCCCGCGTCGATGGAGTACTCTCAATCAATCCTCTCAAGGGGCCACTGACGCAACCACAAACCAGCTTCCCATTCGCTACGACGCATGCAGCGTCTTATACCAAGCCAACATCCCCGCAGGCGTCTGGGGTGAGGATGCACTCGCTAATTTAGGAGTCCCGACGATTGTATTCGTGATATTCCTATGTCGTCGTTCCAGACCTGAAGGCGGCCGCTGAGAAGCTGAAAGACAAGGGCTATACCCACGGAGAGCGACCAGTGGGATAGTACCCGAGTTTAACAACTAGTACGTACCGCTGCCCTCCACCAACGCCAACAGCGGAACCCAGACCCCAGGCAGTGATGAATCGTCGGGGCCGGCAGATGTTATCTTACTACAGGCTGCGGATTGGTTCTGGCAACCGCCGGTTTCGTCCATCGACATGACTGATTGGTTCCCAGAACTCCAGGCTTCCTAGTTGTCATGGTCGACAAACTGCTTGATCAAGCCGACGAGGAGGAATTCTCTCTGACCCTCCGTCTTGCGGTCTGGAGAGGCTACCTCTACCTACATGTCGACGAGGTAAAGGAGCCCGCCTTTCAGGAGTGAATCCCGCCGCAATACCGGCAACTCCACTCAGACATGGTGCAAGCCTTTGTTCCCGGGAGTCTTTCAGAGACAGAAACTCGAAGATACTACTGGGAGTTGGTTTGCGGGCCAGCCGTGTTCACGCGGAATGACTGAATTGGCAGTGACGGATTTTCTCGAATCTACGCGGGTCACCGTGGCTTTCCACCTTTGTCAATGTTGACCTGGGATGTGCTTAAGCCTAGGTACTAGTAGGTAGATACTGGCTAACAGACTCTCCTTAGCTTAGTCTTATCCTTCTTAATCACCACCACTTCTTTAAATATAGCTTCCTTTCGGGGATTCTGGTTCCTTGATCGTGGAATAATATGCTTTCCAGATTCTCGGGGCCAGGGATCTTTCGGGTGCAGATTGGGATACGATACTTTGCACGGAGTGACGAGCGAGTAAAAAATACAGATGACGTATGGCAGAATCTCCAAACTCGGATGCGAGAACCTACACTGTTTCTCGCAACCCCTCTTCGTCTTGACTGCAAGTGAACCAGATTTCGGTCCTTCGAGCAGGGATTTCCCGACCTTCACCTCGCACACACTTACTTTCCAGTCCTTCCTTGCTGGGACGCTGGTCGCCAATCCCCGTTACCCAGGTAGGAAGTTATAGCCACCGTTAGTGTCGTAATGGAGCGGCGAACTCCCGAGGTTACCCCAGATCGTTCCAGGCTCGACAGACCCCACAATTAGGCGAGCGTTACCCCATTCAGAATTATGTTTGGAAACCAGGTGGAGCAGTAGAATGAATCCGATCCCCGTTGCAACACCCTAGGTAGGAAGTTATAGGCACCGCAAGTGTCATAAATGGAGCGAACTCCGAGGTTACCCCAGGTCCCCCGGCTTCACGGACCCCATAATTGAGGGGAGAGCTACCCACCCCATATATTGGATGTTGGGGAAGTGGGGCGAGCAGCGGAGTCAGATCACGGCATCTCATCCCTGCTATACTCGGGAGATGAGCATCAGCACTTCCCCATAGAACAGCTGCCCTCAGCTTCTTTTCGGGATTTGGGAAGCTCCTCGGTAGCAAGGGGAAGTTCCAAAACCGACATGGCCTCCTTTGGATGGGTCCCAACTATTTAACCAACCTGCTAGACCCCGTTATTCCCCAGCATGCCAACCTGACTCAAGTCCACAACGCCAACTCTCTAGAGATTCGCGCAATCATGTTGTCTCTTCTCCAGGTCCTCGGACTCGCCCTCCCACTCCTCAACGGAGTCGCCGCGCGCGGGCGTGCCTCGGACCCCACCGCCACTATCAAGAACGGTACCTACGCTGGTAAATACGTCCGCTCGCTCAAGCAGGATGTCTTCCTCGGCATCCCCTTCGCGCAGCCCCCCGTGGGCGAGCTCCGTTTCCGGAACCCGCAGCCTCTAAACGAGAGCTTCACCGAGACCAGGGATGCCAAGGAGTACGGTGACTCTTGTGTCGGCTACGGTGTAAGTCCCCATCCCCTTCCCCTCTATTAGGCCCAGGGTTCGAGCTAATGAACTTGTAACTCGCCGCAGAACAGCGAAGACTGGCCCCACACTATGTCGGAAGACTGCCTCACCTTGAACATCGTCAGACCAACAGGTTACTCCGAGGGCGATAAACTTCCGGTCGCTGTCTTCATCCATGGCGGTGGCTACAGCATGGACTACAGTGCCAATGGTGTCTACAATCTCAGCTTCATCGTTCAGGAGTCCACGCGGATGCACAAGCCCATCATCGCCGCCTCTATGGACTGTAGGACCCCCCTTTATTCCCCCCCCTTCTCTCCAAGCCAACTCTAACACGATTCACTCCAGACCGACTCTCCGGATGGGGTTTCCTCGGCAGCCAGGAAGCCGTCGACGCTGGCGTTGCCAACCTCGGCCTTAAGGACCAGCGCCTCAGTCTGTACTGGATCGCCGAGAACATCGCGGCCTTCGGCGGCGATCCCTCCAAGGTCACCATCTTCGGCGAGAGCGCCGGCGGCCACAGCGTCGCCTCGCAGGCCCTAGCCTACGGCGGCGTCGACGACGGTCTCTTCCGCGCCATGATCATCCAGAGTGCCGGCGGCGGCCCCCGCGGCCCGGATCTCACGACCTACACCGCGCGCTACAACCGCCTTGCCGCCGATGTAGGCTGCGACGGCGATGACAAGCTAGATTGCTTGCGCCGGGTTCCCTTCGACGCCCTGAACGCGGCGATCGCGAACTCCACCTCCGGGTTCGGACCAGTCTACGACGGGGACTTCATCAGGGGTTCCAACGGAAAGCAACTCCGGGAGGGCAACTACGTCAAGGTTCCCCTCTTGATCGGCACGAATGCCGACGAGGGCACGCTCTTTGCCGGGTCTCCCATGAACTCAGACGAGGAAATCGCGCTCTACCTTGCCGGCCTGGGCTACGACGACGACGAGATCAACGTGCTCATCCACCTGTACCCGAACATCGATGCCATCGGCCTACCCCGCGAGTTCCGCAACCCCCCTAACTCTACACGTGGCAGCATGTACAAGCGGTTCATCTCCCTGTTCACGGACCACGCCTTCCACGCGTTCCGACGCTACGCGACCGAGGCCTGGTCCGACGCCGGCCTGCCCGTGTACTCGTACCTCTTCGACTCTACTCTTCCCGCACGTATGTTCATCCTTGTCTGCTAGCTGAACATACGACTCGTGAGCTAACATCTCTGGTGAAGGCCCCGAAATGGGTGCAGCACACTGGTTCGAGATCCCGTACGTGTTCAACAACATCCTAGGACTCGGCATGCAGGCCATCAGCCCCTTCGCTACCGGGGATAAGGACCGGATAGCCCTGGCCAGGCTGATGACTCGTATGTGGGTCAGCTTCGTGCACGACCTGGACCCCAACAACCATGGAGGTATGTTACGAACTCTCCTAATATGCACCGGATCATTCATATTCGCTAACTCTGAGCTGAAAAAAGTGCCTTCCGTTGATTCCTGGCCCCTATACAACGCGACCGGAGGCTATGGCGACAACTTCTACTTCCACCCTACTGAGGTCGGTACGCAGCCCGACACTCTCAGGCTTGCTGGAACCACTTTCATCAACTCTGTCCTGATGAAATAAGCGATGGGGGAAATGTCTGGAAATGTCCGCCGTACAATCATATGGCCGTATATCTAAGAGTGGGAAGAATTGCGAGACATGGAAAGAAACTTGTAGCCAACATTCCGGTCTATAGTGGTCGCAAAGTACGGTAGGAGTTGTATCTTAGTTCATAAACCGTTTACGATCACATGAAACGTTTTAATTCACATACCCTCGTCGTCTCTTGCTCGATGTGACTAGATCGTCAGGTACGTAACTTTTGGCAGAGTTCGGCTTAAAAGCTACGAGTTTGGGTCGTACTAGTTAGGTACCTTGGAGACATGACTAAAAAGACAGCGAGTGGCTGTGGATCAATACTGCTTTAATATTACCCGTTTCTCAACTCAACAACATCGGCCATCGCTGAATTTCTTCACTCCAACATTGCGACCAGCATTCACGGCGCCTCCACCTCCGCCTCAACCCAAATCCACCGTCATTTCCATTCATCATGTCTTCACTGGCGCCCCACTTGAAACCTCCGGGCTGCGAGATCTGCAATCGGAAAGATGCTCTCTACCACTGCCCGCGCTGCCTCGCGGTGTACTATTGCGGGCAAGAACACGAGGAAGCCGACCAGAACAAACACACCAATGGGTGTGCAGAAGTGTCAAGGACACGACGCAATCTCGCGACGGAATACGAAGAGATACGGGCCTTGCCGCGCGATTTCGCCTTGCCAGATGAGGATGACGAGCCCGACGCGTACGGTAGACTGCTGGAGGCGTCCTTCCGCACCGGTGTCGGTGTTACTTGGGCCTACCGTCAAATCCGGTGGTACTTGGACGCGCGCCTCAACATGGTGGATACCCTACTACTCAACTTCGGCTATGCCGATGGCCGCCTCGAAGTTGTCGAATCTGCGCTGGGGCACCTGCTAGCGGTCCTGCGTATGCGTCGGAGAGGGCTCGTGGATACAGCGGAGCTGACCCTGTCGCTATACGTCTCCCTAGACAGGAACCAAGAGGCGTATGACTTCCTAAAGTACTATGCGCGCTGGGAGGATGTAGCGACTCCGAGCCGTAATAGGAGACTGATCGCTTACGCCGATCACTGTAGAGGAAGAGGCCTGCCGTTGCCGCCCTTTGGGTCGTCCCCCCCTGCGGACTTCGTCGGGCCTGACGACGGTGCCTACGAGTGGAATCACAGCGACAAGGACCTCCACTATCTACAACCCAAGAATGCCGATATGCTGGAGGAGCTTTACGATCTTGATGCGAACTGGGACAACCCAGGTCGACTCAACCTGAGCTACTTGGCATCATTGATCCTGATCAAAGTCCGAGCCCTTCTCGGCCTGCAGGCTATTCAAAGAGCCAAGAGGGCGCTCGCTGGGACCCTCTCGCCCGAGCTTATGGCTATGATTTACGCCCAACTTGCCGGCAGCGTCATCGTCAAATATCCCTCAAAGATGGTTGCTACCACTGAAGAGACCTCGATAGATATCGCCATGGTGATGCTCCAAGTGCGGGATCTTTACGTTGCTATTGAGGCGAAGAACCCCGAGTTCTGGGAGTCTATGCTCAATAGCCCGACCTGCGTCGCCACCAAGAGGTACTGTTACCACGCGGAGGCGCTAAAACTGGATGCTTGCAACGCCATTCAGCGGAATCACATAGCGTGGTATGCGACACCTGGGGCCATCGACAGCATTAAGCGTTTGAGACGGGTTTCCCAATGTGCACCACGCCGTTGATAGGCATTGTCCAGCTAGAACTCTCTCCGGTGGAAATTGCTGTCATCTACGTCGGAGTATCTAAAGTCCCACGGTGGAACATGACATCGTGGGGACATCGGTGGTAGGTGCTACTGATGGTGTTTTCCATAACGTGTGTGAGGACTAGAATGGGACAATTATTTCACCAGTGTACATGCCATGGAGGCACTCTCAAGGCCTCCCATTTGAATAACCACTCCGCTGGGGAAGGGCCTTGGTAATGGTAATGGAACTGCCTCTATGATGACATGCTACTTACTAGTAACTTACAGCTTAAAGTACCTGAGCGAGGTTTCATGAAACAGGCCCGACTTCAACTAGAGTATTTTCTTAGACATACATGTTCCTCTGCGAACAAAAGCAACTTGACAACTATTGGGAGGCATGACCGCGGAGTCAGCGCCGAGGTGGTTGTCCCTGCCAGAATCAGGTAGCCAAATGCAGCCAAGTGCAGCGTAGGACGGAAACAATGTGCCCAGAACGAATTTGGAAGGATCTACAGGACTTATTCCTGATTCACGAGAAGGCGGTCGAGGTGCTGACACCGGTCCGACACTCCCCGTGCGAAGCCCTTTGTCCCGACGCTCCCCGACCGGTAATACATCACCTTTAGACTTCGCTCTGAATAGGGACTAACTATGGTTCGGGACGCACAGGGTTTCCAATGCGGAGGATAGACCTCCGGAGGATATAATTATTAGCCGAGTTATACTCGACCTATCATCAGCCAATACAGTAGTGTCAGTCGGGGGGTAAGAAGGACCTAGGGAGGAGGGGATTCTCGTATAAGAAGAGCGGAGACGAGGGCAGCGACCGTTGCCCCCAACTGCCATGACTCCGGATGAAATGATGCTGAGTATCAAAGCTCACATTGTTAACTACTACGACAAATCTTCCTGTTCCCTTGTCGAATCTCGCTAGATCGCCTAATCCCTCTAGTCTCACGACAGACGCAATACCACGATGGCCTTCACATCCACGCTCCTGGCCGCCTTATGGCTACAGGTGTCCCTCTCCGCTGGGATCGCCCTCACACCGCCCGAAAGGTGGCGCCGAGACCTATCTACTCCGCTGCGCATCATGCCGCTCGGTGACTCGATCACCCGCGGTTCCTTGAGCACCAACCTGAACGGCTACCGCGGCTACCTGCAAACCAAGCTCGACGGCGCCCCCTTCGACTTCATTGGCACCCTGGCCGACGGATCCATGACCGACCGAAGCCACGAAGGCCACTCCGGGAAGGTGCTGAACGACATCCAAAGTTATTCCCTCCTCTCTGCTGGCGCACGGCCTAATATTATCCTGGTACACGCCGGTACCAACGATTGTACTTGGAAATAAACGTCGCGACAGCCCCCGACAGACTCGAAACCCTCGTGGGCCGGTTGTTCGAGCACTGTCCCGACTCCACCGTACTCGTTGCTCAAATAATTGGGGCCAATGATACAGAGTTGCAGGGCAGCATCGACGCGTACAACTCCGAAGTCGCAGCTCGCATCGGATCCCGGACTACGAGTGGCGAACACGTCGCTCTGGTCGATATGAGCCGTATACTGGATCTGGCCACCGACTTCGCGGACACCAAGCATCCTAACGACTTGGTCTATGCGAAGATGGCGGCGGCATGGTATGAGGGGATACAGCAAGCTGATCTAAAGGGCTGGATCCGAGACCCGGTAGAGCCCGAGGTGGCCTGCGGCGTGGGGTTAAACGACAGTGATTGTGCAGAGGACAGTTAGATACGAGTAATTGGATTTGGATGACTCCAAGCATTATTATTTGGGGGGAGAAGGTGCCTCGCTAGTTATCGACCCGAAGACATGCCCGTTTACAACATGTATGTGAGAATATAACCCAAATCATTATTGTCCCAGCGCCTCAGTGAACCTGTATGCGTAACCCGATACCTATAGCCTGCTATAGTATCCAACTCGTCGCCTAGGCCGCCCCGTCTTCGGCGTAGACCCCAGTGGACACCGTTTCCTTCTTGTTTGCAATTACTCATTTGTGGCCGTTTTCGCAAGCTAATCTCTTCGTGGCTTCCCGTATACCGTCGGCATCTCCCACGAGCTATAATCGACGAAGGTTAGCCCGATCTTACACTGGCTGAGTTGGTTTTAACGATGGTAAGACTTACCCCTAATTGAAGCCTCTCGTCCCCCGGAATAACCATCTCGAAAACCTCCCCAATGACCCCATACTCAAGATATCCCAACCTCGCGATGGGCTTCGTCTTCATGACGTCAATCCTCCCATTCGTGAGCACCCCCTCGTCGATGTGCACCCCCACGACCCGCCCGAATATGACATCGGCAGAGCCCATGGGCGGGTTCCTAGGCAGCCTGACGGTCTGCATGTACTCGCACTCGAACCTAACAGGCGACTCCCGTACCATGGGGACTGGTATACTGAGGGACTTCGACCACGTCTTCTGCAGCCCCGCGCTGGTAAACTCGTCCTCCTCAGGAGGGATGGCCTCGGCGGAGCGGTTAACCGCCTCGCGCAGGTCGTACGTGCAGAGCTGCCAGCAGAACACGCCCGTCTTCTCGATGTTGTTGACCGTGTCCTTGCGCAGGCCATCGAGGGTCTGGTTGCAGCTGAACATGACCATCGGCGGGTCGAAGCTGACGTTCGTAAACTGGCTAAAGGGCGCTAGGTTCGCCACTCCCTTCTCCGAGACGGAGGAGATCCATCCTATGGCTCGCGGCACTACGCAGGCCTGAGGAAGTGGTTGGTTAATACTCCTCGTTCTTCCAGGCGGCGAGAACTCCGCGGAAAATAATACTTACCTTGAATGGGTCGTACGGTAGGCCATGGGACGTCGCTCCTGGATTATAGAACATCGTTTGCTGAAGTTTCGCGGTCGAAGGGCGAGAGCAGTTCAACTAAGCGCCGTTGAAACTATCTAACGCATTAATTAGAGTACCAGGGAGAAACTGGTTCGGAGGGGCTACTTGAATAGCCATGGACATGGAGTTTGCTTCGACTACATGTAGCTTTGGCGTGGGGAAGCAGGGGGGTGGGGGAAAGGGGGGGGGGGTGGTTTGATTCTCGCATCATTGCTTTTTTCACTATTTCAATTATCAATGGTAGCCCCTATCCGGGTCTCTATCCGACGACGAAGTCGCCATCCAATCACCCAAGCCTGAGTGCGGGGACGGGCGAACCACCAAGGGACCTTTGAGCCAATACGGAGCGAGCAAGAAAGCCTCTCGGTTCCAGAGCAAGGGATAATCCCCACATTTCTGTCAATTGTCGGCAACATGTTTGCCGACAACTCCGTGTGGCACTAGGTTATACGGCTAGCGTCGCCACGAGTCGAACGGCTCCGTCTGGCTGGAAATTCGCCACGTTACTCGTACGAGTATTTAAAGACACGCATCTAAGCCCTCCCCCCTCCCCCAATGGGATACAAGCCTATAAACGGGTCGAGGAGCGAGCGCGAGTCATGACTAGACCCTTGAAAGGACCCAGCTGTGGACAGGGGAAGCGAGATTGCGCCATTACAATATTACTCGTAGGCCAGCACAACGCCACCACTCCTCACTTGAGCTGGAGTGATTGTCTCCACCCGGATATGTCCCGCATCATACATTCCCCCACCCCGCCTCTTAGCCGCCATCAGCTCGCGTATGCATCCCTGGCAGGACGGGGCCGGGGCCGGCCTGCTCCCGTACGCTAACTACACCCCTCGGGACCTTTACCCCCTCCCGGCATCCCGCGGAACTCCTCCGTCACCGGACTACCGGCTGCGCTCACCCCGGCGCCAGGGTACATAAGCTTGACAGATATTGACAGATATTGACAGATATTGGGGGAAACCGACCAGTCATGACCCACGACCACGCCCATCATCTGCAACCTGGGCACTCTGGGCAAGAGCGTCGGCCATCAAAGACACTAGAGGCAGCGTAAGGCTCCTTTTGCGGAGGCTGGTCCGAAACAGATGCCGGAGGAAACTCTCCGGTCTCCCATCCAAAGGATCACAGTCTCAACACCCCCACCCATGGAGACTTGAACAAGTTTCCCCGACGGAAGCGTTGGGGTGCGAGAGCAACATGTTTCCTAGAGGGGGCGGGACCCGTAGTTTTCATAAAGACCGCCTCGGAGTCAGGGCAGAATCTTTCCAAACCAGTCCACGATAGATAAGGAGTGGAGAGACACATGGCATATTCCAGGTCTTTGGAATTACGTTACGGCCAGCGGTCTGCCGAGGTTTCCTCCTCTGCTGCTGATAACGTGAGGGGTTTTGTTTGTCTGTAGGTACATGGACATTGCGGGGGGACTGAAACAGGGCACCAATGGGCCTAGCGGAAGTACTGTGACGTAGTGGAGTTCTTAGCGAAGCGGCTCCCAGATGCAAGCTTTTATACAGAAGTATCAAACAATATTAGTCGGGGCAGGGGGCGGGAAGGTGGGGGGGAAGGGGGGATTAACATATCCGGACCCCCACCTGCAGTCCCTCAAGTACTCGCACAGCACAAAGACACGAGTAGAGTAGCAATATTCAATATTAAGTGGAAAGGGAGGAATGGAGGAGGGGGGCTGGTTGAGGGGCAAAGAAATGTGAGCTTCGATGCTGAAACTTCGCATAGATGTTGCTTTACCAAGGGAAGATATTACCTAGCTCCTATCTGTGTGTGGAGGTTCATTTTCCCACGAAACCGCCCAATCCCCCCCAAAGGTGTGTCGGTATCGAAAATTCGACAATGCCGTGGTTGATATGAGATGTGAGATCACGCTGTCTATCAACTTACGTCATAATACTTGGCCAAAGCTCCCTTATTCTTTTGTGGATGCCCGACTATTACTCTTTGTTTCAATTCATGATAGGTCCTTAGCCATTAGTTAGTGATAACCCAATTGATCCTGCATGTATATCCCTTCCGACCTAGCAAAGGGGGCCTTTTCGAATATAGTCGATCCAACTCCCCTTTATTATCCCATCGCCTTGGACCGGGAGCTCATAGTCAACAGCTGAGCGGGTGATGAGACCGAGGGCCATCGAAGGCCACTTAACGATATTTCGTGAGGGGTTAAGGATGGGCGGGAGGAAGTTAGAGGTCGGGGAGGAGGAATTTCACATGCTCTTCAGCGGGATGTTGCGACGAGAGGTGGAAGCCTCGTATAGGTATGAACAATTGATGTACTGTATGCCTATTAGATAGTAGTGGGATGTGTATGGTGACTGCAAGTCTAGTATCTGCGGAAAATGGATGATGGAAATTATATAGATATTATTGAGAGAATGTAAGGTCAAGATTCTGGAGCGTGGGAGTGAGATTTGGGGGAAGACCTATGCTGCTAAGCTGTCGTTTTCTGATATCGTCTCTGATATATAGAGTGCTCTTAGCTAGTGAACTATAGAGATATTTGGGGTTGGGCTGGGACTGGTAGTTTATAGATGGAGATGGTCATGACGGTCATCACTATCCCTATCTGTATGCTGTTATCGAATCCTATACAAAAACTTCCTACATGATCGGGACAGAAAGTCAAAGTGCCGGCCAACTCCAGGAGTCGCTGTTTCTGAATCATGTCCAGTCTATCCTTCTTATTCCTAGTTGTCTAGTTATCTAGTACTATTTCGTTACGGATCCCTTCCAAACATGTTCGCTTCTATCCCAGGTTCGGTCCAAGTAGTGTCCCTTTGACCACGACCCAACAGCGCACCCGCTGATTGAGAGTACGGGCAGGGGGTTCAGCCAATCAGACGTAGACGTTGAAAGATATTTCTGTTTACTAGCATTTTTATGGTGAAATAGGTCCCAACAATCGCGTGCCTGGTACTTTCGACGGCACAATGCGACATCACAATATCGACAGGCACTCCTGGTTGTGTGCCAGCCTCGAGCGTTCCCTGAAAGCGCTAGCCTAGAACTTTAGGACAATATACAAACCGACCATACGCTCGGCGTCAATGCTGGTCCCCAGGATATCACAGAACGCCATGATGATTTGGCGTCGAAAGCCGCAGCACTACTCACAAGCCCGGCCTTCGACTTGGCCCAGGCCACGATGCCAGCACCCCTTGCAGCAACCCCCGCACCGGTGGCCTGCACCGCCGAACATCTGGGATCATATCCAAGGCCTACCCGCTTTTCACCGCCCCCTTCGTCTACATCCACCGTTATGTGTGCAGCAGCTCTACTTGAGGTCCAACTCATTTGAATCGCATGATATTTCACGTGCCATGCTGCGCACCCTCTTTAGGCTGCCCAGTTTCAGACCATCTCCGCAAAATTCCTCACAACTCTAACCACACTTCTCCACCATGACAACCTACTACAACCTTGACAACACGATCTCTTCTTTTTTCGAATCAAATACACCTGTGACCAGACAACAATGTGAAGACTTCACTCTTTCCCATGCTGGCGGTCGGGTCAGTCCTGTACAGATACAGGGTGCGTTTAGCTATACCCTGATAGCAAGACCAAACGGTTCCAAGCTCTTCCAGTTTCGGACCCAAGACTCCAGTTTCGACATAGACAGTTCATCCGCAATTTGTAGCTAGATATATAATAATGACTGTAGATTTAAATAATTTATAATAGTCCCTAGGATCGTAATCAGATATCATCCTTCTTTATACTAGATCATTGGATCTTAGTGATCTAATGATCTCTATATAGATCAGGGATTGCTGTGATCCTATGATCCCCTTGTAATTAGTCCGTCTATTCTATATATATATATAGTTCTGCCACTTGTCATCGCCATTTATATGCCTGTAAGTGTAAAGGAGTGTTCGTTTCGTGACACCCAGGCAATTAGGGCGACTATAGGAAAGTTACCTGAATCATCCTAGGATATGAAGGCACTATTTAAACCACACTCTTTACCATATAGCTAGTTATCTTTTTCTTTCCTTAGACAGTAGTCAATCTACAGTCATCCTACAGATATCTACAAGATTCACTTTGACAACAAGTCCCTTCTACAAAGATACTTGCACGATATGAATACAACTATAACAATACTGTAATGTTCGGAACTCACTTCTTAACTGGAACCCCAGTCTCACAAGCCCTTGTGAGCCCATTACGATTCAGATCGTAACAAACTAGTCCCTCTCTATAGTTTCTTTAATCCTGAAGCTTGATCTGATATAATTATATATAGAGTGAATATCCTGAAATCTGTACTAGCAGCCTGTTATATTAAGAATCCAGTTTTTATCAGTAAATAGTTATTTTATCCTTAGCACTGAATATAGACAATTATAAGAGTCTAGGCCAGGAATGAGTTTCATTGGGATTAGCAGCTTCCTGATATAGATATCAACAGTCTCGATAGGTAAGGCTATCTTTAAGTATATATTAATTCTGACCAGATAATCTAGCGGACTGCCCTTATCTGAAGGAAGTTTCCGAGTGAGTCGCCCTAGTAGCGCCAGGGCTGTTGTGGACTGATTGTTCACAAGCGCTGCCTCTCTGTGCATCAAGCCCCCAGAAGGCTTGAGAGACGTTGTTAATCGTCGTTCTGACTTTCGCATTCTGGAATATGTTAGCATCTCGCTGCATAATCGACTCTGCATCTTTAACTGATTGCAAGGTAGCAGGCTAATCGTCCAGTTTAATCATGTCGCGTGCGATGTTAGCCGCCGTGCCTCGGAAGAGAGGGCAGTCGCTCTTCATCTGCGCAACAGCGACTTCTCGTCGTTTGGTTGGGCCGACTGTGCTAGTCTTGACAATGACCTCGTGGGGTTTGAATGAGGTTTGGTGGGTCCGGCGGATCGGCTGAGAGATTGGCTGGTAGGGGTAGGAGATTTGGCTACCCCTGAATAAAGAGGTGAAGGGGGTGGAATATATGAGAGGCCGGACCGGGTAGACGACGGTGTGGTTGCGAGCCCGTTTGAGGAGGACGCAGAGGGAAACTGGTGAGCGAGGAGCCCGTTGACCACTGCTTGGATCTCGTTGAAGATGCCGTTTGGCAGTGCCTTGCGGGCACGCTCGAAAAGCGTAGTTAGCGGCGCTAGAAAGGCCATACAAGTGGACCGTAGAAACGGAAAGCACAGGGAGGCGGCCGGCTAGTTCAGGCGAGGGAGAGGGCGTGCGTGAGAGGCCTTGGGGATAGGGGCTAGGGCTGGGACCTTCAAAGATCTCGTCGCAGCTCCAGCGGGAGAGACGGTATAGCTGGTGGGCCGCTTCGTCCTCCTGTGGGCCTTATGCTGCTGGTTGTCGGCAGTGTGGGTGAGGTCGATGGGTTGTCAGGTCGATCAGAGCGGAGATGGTCGCTCTCTGCGTCCCTCAAGTCGCTGCAGTCTGCTGTGGGTTTTGCATAGCTTGGGCGGATCGGCACCTGCTTTAGGCGTTGACCGGGGTTCCCGTTAAGATGTGAATTCTGAACGTTACAGTATTCCTAGAGGTCGGTCATCAGATTATTTAAGAAATCATCTAGGATACTGCCAGTGATCACAAAAGGTGCGAAACATCATCGCTGATACTCTCCCCACAACTTTGTCAACTGTGTTTCAAGCATGTCAGATTTTCAGCCCAGGTATCATATGTAACATAGAGCCATGTTGATGGGAGGTTAGTGACCGGGACTCACAAGTCCTATGGAGCAGGGTCGAAGGAGAGGGAGAGGGAGGAGAGGGAGAGGACGGAGAGAACGGAGATCTTGCTTTCAGCCTGCATTACCACCATGTGTTAGCAAGACAGCATTAATGTGTTAGGTCGTGTCGCGGAGTTCGGACTTTTAGTAGTGGCCTGGAAACATTCCGATACTGTGAACAGCTGGCCAGTTTAGGCCTGGAACCTGTCGGGCTGCTGCAAGTAGTATGTCAGGTATTTGCCGCACGAGCCCAACCCCGCAATGTCTAGGTAGATCAGGAGATGGCGATGAAGATCACTATACTAAAAGCTCCCTAACTTAATACTAGGAGTTCTTGCCTAGGTGGAAAAATTCTAAGTATAACCAGGACTGTAGTTAGGGCGAGTCTACTTCACTATTTGTAGATATACCATTCGCCAAGTATCAAAAGGTAGCCGCCACTGTAGATCCGTAAACTTTATCGCTAGTAACCCTTCATATTTTTCCAAGGAAATTATTTAATAACCTTCTCCCCCATTAGTATCCATAGTATTTTATCTCCCGGTCATGATATCTTTCTCACTCAAATACTACCATTATTGAACGCTAGTCGCCTTCGACCCGTCTCTATATCTATCAAGAATCAGCCAAACATCAAGATACCCTGGCATTCCATAGGCTGTTTCTGGCGGTTGTCAACATGTCACAAGGGGGTCGCTTTCCAACAGGCAGTGCTCCTGCAAGCGACGCTGTGGCCGACCTTTCATATTACGAAAGTAGCTGGAGCATCCTCAGCACCATCGGCATCACCAATGTGCTCTTCGGCTTCGTTATCATCGGTATTACAAGCTTAAAGCCTGTAGTAGTTGTTCCTATCATCTGCTCGGCAGCTGCTGCCCTCGCAAATGGCCTCTGCTTTTACGGATTCTATACTACCTACCCTTTGGTAAACCGTGCCATCGCCTCGGGCTTCGCAGATATGTTCTGGCTGATACAGGAAGGTGGGTTGCCATTTTACAGCTATATTATCCTCCGGTGTATCCTCCACAATAAGCAACGGCTCATATTTCTCACCCTCTTCTGGACATTTATCACTTGCTTGGCGGCTGTACGAGTAGCAGTTATGGCCCTGCGCATACGGTCCATCCTTGAAACAGAAGACGACTTTCAACACACACTTACACGTCTTCATATTGCCTTCTTTGTTCTCCTGGCCTGTATTGAAATCCTCAGCGCATTCTTCCTCCTACGAAAGTTTGCAACTGCGAAAACGACTTCTATGAAGGCAGCACTCCGGACGGGCCTTTTCCAGTACCTCATACGAAGTACTGAGGTTCGAGTTGCCCTCCTTTCCTTGATTGGTATTACCCGGTCTATCACGTATTCATTTCAAACAACCCCACACAAACGCACCACGGCTGTCGGTCAGTTTGACCAGTTTATATATACGATGGAGTCCTTGTTTCCTATCATCCTATAGTAAGTATCTGGGTCGACGGCGGAATCAAGACCATCCCACTCTCATGGAATGTAATGTAGCTAACCAATCATGCTTGTATCAAAGTTTCGATATACTCGCATCCAAGCTGCAAGTCGGCAGCCAATCCTTGGCGGATACATCCCGAGCGCAGCAGAAACGGCAAAAGAAACAGATGTCGCAACTGTCCTCAAGGACGCAACAGCTAACGCCGGGCTGCCACGATCAGGACTATCTCTCCTCCAAGTCTAAGCCCGGGGGTAATATCATCGAGGTGCAGAGTAGGCTGGAAAGGCCGCAGTCGCAGGAGCGTCTCGTGGAGCAAGGACACTCGTCCAGGACAGCATCAGAAGATGCTAATGCACTGGTGTTGCCGCAGCGAGATAACAGTGGGATCATCAAAATGGTCGAGTTTACGGTAGCTAAGTCGCCTGGATCGCCGCCGTAAAGGGCTGGGACATGATCGCCTAGCTGCCCCGCGCCGATAATACAAGACTCTAAAATCCTTTACCATCGAGGACAGTTAGCCTCGGAGGGGTCCCCTATGCCCCACTCATTCCGGAAAGTCACAGGCTCAGCGCTGAGGAACAGAGGATAAGAGAGTGCCCCCGGGAAGATGTTCAATAACGCTGTCTGCATTGCTCTCTCCCCCATCCAAGAATCCAGATCCCCTTCCTCACTTTGGCCCCTCTAATACATCCTATCTCGAGATATATTTCCCAATAAGGGACGGACAGGTAAGAGCGAGTCCCTCCTCCATTATTGCCAAGGCCGCATTGAAACGATGAGATCAGAAGAAGGCTATCTTTTATTTCTTAGGGCATTAACCAATAAGGTATAGAATGACTTCTCGCCCTACCTGGGGCACTTGCAAAGAAGCAGCCATGCAGACTCAGATGGGCAAAATGCTCAAGGCCGCTAGAATGGTATCAGTCACCCCTCTATCAGCACCATACATAGCCCCTCATCCGCCTTCAACCTCGTCTTCACATTTTTCACCTAGCAGAGTCTGCAGGAATTACATAGAATCTTAGATCTTTGGGGTCCCTTTCACCACGCAGGGGACTCAAGTATTCCTATAGATTTAAAAAAACATCAGCAAAGGAAACATCACAACTTATACCAACCCAAACGCTTTAAAAGAAAGAAAAAAATTTATACCAGGAGGAGGTATATGCCACAGTGTATGCACATATATCCCATCGCTACCACCACTTCTTCTCCAAGTGCCTACGGTTAGATAACACTGCCATTCCCACACCACCTAAGATCCACCTTGGCCACTTGGTCATTAGCGGCCCCCCCACAGCCACACTCCCCATCCACATCACCCTCAAAATCCTCCGTAGTCAGCTCCCCTCCAGAACTACCACCCACTGGGAGGGCATCATTCCTCTGCCCCGCAGTATCAAACCGTGCCGTCTCGGAGATCTGCATCCGGTACCCTTCTTCTCTCACTTTCAGCAGTCAGCTGGGGAAAAGAGGTCCAATATGGCTACCGACACAGCACCGAGATTCTGGGCTGAGAGAAATTCTCGCAGCTCCTATTTGATAGGTCACGCATATTACAGACGACATATACGGGACGCCGCGATCCTCGGCTACAGAAACCCATTCGCAAAAAAAAAGGCCAAAAAGAGAGGTTGCTACCCGAGTTGACTCGGGTGCATTGGGGATTGAGCCCAATGCGGGGGTCGAACCCGCAGCCTTCAGATTAAGAGTCTGACGCTCTACCGATTGAGCTAACCGGGCGAGTTGTGGGTTTTTGATGTTGCAGACCATCGGTATCCCCCATAATCCACGTAGCGGCTCCTGGATGAGAGAACTACTATTGAGGCGAGGAACTATGGTCGCCGGGCATAGGGATGAAGGTTGACCACGATTCAGCTGTTTTCAAGGGAGACCCTCGTTGTCTATCATCTGTCAGCGCAGCAAACACTCGCATTGGTACGCCATTTACGTCATCACATTATGATAGACCCACACCCGCATATAGCATGTCGAGGAGCTACCTATGAATTGGGTGACGGATTTACCAAGGCAGACTATGAATCTCTTAATCCTTTCGAGGGCGAAACACAATACCTTACCTTGTAAGGTATTATAGGGCGAACCAAAGGCCTTCCCGGGCAATGAGTTCGACAATTACTCGTCTCCTCCTCCCCTCCCTACTCATATCCCACTTGTCCCAAGACGAAGCAAACTCAGACCATTGTCCGAGCAGAACGATACAAATACAGAAAGGATGTATACTATACGCTCGGGGAGAGTCAAAGGTTCGTTGGTCTCAGTTTAGCCCTGGATGCAGCTCGAGGGCTAACCGGGTTGCCTGCTCTGATGTAAGAATCCAGTCCTGCTGTGTTATAGTCTTTCGAATACTATCGAAGACGCAACAAGTAGCTTATTTGGATGGCATCTCATTCTACCGACCGGCTCCTACTTCCGCCGCGCGGACCGTTGCCCTCATCTCACCACAGGATACATAAAAGGAGAACTAGCAGAAAAGGACGACAAAAGAAGCCGATGAGCTACGGATGGCTGAGAACGATAAGCAATCGGGTACAGGTGCCAAAGCCTCCAAGGGAACCTGTGTTCTCGGCTCCGCATCTTGTCACAAGAGACTGTTAGCTGGGGTGAATATTTCGTGAGGCTGACCCCGGATACTTGGTCCACTCTGTCCAACCTGCGTGTGACTGCCTGGTTATTCCCCTGTACGATTAACAATCGGGCCGTAAAGTTCAAACATTACAACCGGCTAAGCCACGTAAGGTCCTTCATGGCCACACCTCAGGTGTCCCCGGGCTGGCTTATCTTGGTTCCCAACGTCTTTACCCAGCTTCATGGCAGGTCTCTCCGAGAATGCTCGGAAACCATCCCTTCCAAACGTAGACACACACACACACACACACACACAAGTACGAGTCATTTCCGCTTTACCCTTCTCCATCTTCCGGACCTAACCCCCTTTGAAGTGGCCGGCATATATACTCGATATGGGCAACTTGCAGCCAGGTCAAGATGGGTGTGACCCAGTGACATATGGTCATGTCTTGGTGTTTTGGGCACCGATCGCTTAACTCTAAGTAATCTTCACTGGCTGGTAGTCACAGTAATAGATCGCCACCCGAACAGGGATCGGCATACATCCGTCGCCCCGGCACCCCACTATCGAGATCTAAACCATGCAGCCCTCAACAATAGCCGGTTTGGCACCGGGACACGGCATCCGCTGACAGCCGGCCCTAATCTCCGGCATTTCCATGCGGGGTTCCCACGACGGGACCCGGTTGGACCGGTTGGCTGCAACCGCAATAGAACAGAAACTTCCACTCCAATTTTGCCCGCCCTGCTCGCTTGAGCCTCCCCCCGCTACTAAGCAGTGCCTCCCCCTTTTTCCACTGCATGAAGTCTTCGCACACACTATGAAGCCGTCGTGAGCCCTGGCGAAAAGCGGTGAAATAAGAGAGATGAGCACACACCCACGCGTGAATATGACGCGGCATAGTCCTGGATGACTGGGCCACCCGACGGATGCTCCCAGTATTGATCCTGGTGTTGATAGGCTCGCATGACCTACCCGCACCTGGGGATATATTGCCAAGCGTTTTAGAAAACGACGACAACGTAATCTTTACCATCATCGAAACTGCGTCAACCGTCGCTATGGATAGCAGGGCCACTCACCTCCCGAACTATTGGTATACGATCTGATGGTGATAGGCTCGCATGACCTGTCCGCAACAGAGAGTATATTACCAAACCTTCACAAAGAGAACCTCGACCGTAGATTCTCACATGGGAAGGCGGTTACCGCTAGCAGTCATGTCTGGAATATTCGCCACATTTAGCGATATTAGACGGGGCTGGCTCATTCCAGAGTTTTTTCACCCTCGCTTGATATCCGAGCATCTCAGTCACAGGCGAAGTGAGGGGTAGACAAAATCCGGGTCGGCCGTGCCTCGCTGACTCGCTAATCTCACCTAGTTCACTCTGGCAAGCTTCAATATTGAACTCAGAGGCGACGGGCCAGGATCTAGAGCAAAAGCCACTCACCGGTAGGCTCTCGAGATTGAAGAAGGATCATCTCCAAGTAAGCTCATCCCTAGATCCAGGTAACGGGGACTCATCGACGCAGGAACTGGTCGATCCCGAGTCCATCACCCTCCCCTCTTTATCCGGGTCCATCTTCCCTGTTCAGTGATCGACAGAATATCTGCCCATGTAGGACGCTCGCATATAGCCAGCCCTCACGATCCCGAACTCGCGAGCAGAAAAGGCTAAAGTGTAAACCAGATGTTTAAGGGGCAGAATCGACAAACCAAGTGGGAAAAGGGGGGGCACCAGTATAGTTCCGTTCCTGTATCCACCTAGCTGTTAATATCATGTCAGGAGTGGTGGGAAATTCCTCCACATCAACCCAGAAAATCGCTAAACGCCCAACCTACTTGTCTCCTCTTCGTGAGGGTGGAGCAGGTTTTGGGGTAATTCATCCAACCTGCGGGGTAAAATCGCGAGTGAATCGGAACTTGATCACGAGAGAAGGAGATCATTGCCTGCTCCAGAGTAATGGGTGTAAAGACGTCATATTAAGGAGGCATAACCCTGTCAGTAGCTGACTTAGACGAGGCCCAATACCACCTCAGACGTCCAACCACACCCGCCGATGACGACGATCGGAGGTAGGTACCCACCTTGGCACTTACCGGGACTTGGATTTATCCAGCGACTTTAACCACTGCACGGAGCCTCTCAATCATGCGATGCGCCCCCTGATCCAATCCGATCCAGTCGTCCCCAGTGGAACAACAATATCGGAAGGACAGGGAACAAGGCCCTAGGAAGAAATACATGAAACAGACAATACCCAAAATGCACTCCCGCGACTATGCGGTTGATCTCCTCCGCTCCCTTGACATCACATCCGTCCAATTTGCAAGCCGCTCGCCCGCTCACCCCCTTTTCCCCCCTCCGATAATCAACCCCGGGTTGAACAATATACAGGGCCAGCTCTCAATGGTCCATCCCATTTTGGCAAAAGGCCAGGACGCAATCTACAAGGGCAACCTGGTTCAGGTGTAGGCTCGACACCTACCTCAACCCCACAGCTCTTGGTACTTTGAGCCGTTTCACCATTTTGGCGTCCTGCACTCCGGCCTGGGGGACCAATCCCGTTCGCAGGACACCCGTAAATGCCGTTGATGCGGAGAAAAAAGGCGGCTTCTAATGGTGGCGCCAATCGAAGATTTCCCGTGGAAGGACGATCCCCGCAAATCTAGAAGCCCCCCCTCCCCCCCCCCATTAATACCCATCGGAATGTGGGGTCCGTAGGACGGACGTTCGACGCGGCAAAGGGAGGCGGGGGAATGGACCGTTAGCCCGACAGCGAAAGTGAAGCATTGCTCGCAATACCCCCTTGTAATATCCAATATCCCAACATCCCACCCAATGACGACGCCTTAGTTCTCATCCTAACCCCTCCAAGCCCGAGTATAAAGGTCCTTGGATGTCCGGCAGAAAGTCTTGCTCCCTTCTCACTCATCCACGGAGCACCCACCGAACTCACACTCACCCATCCTCCACACATTTTCTCACCGATAAGGAAACAAGATTCCTACCGTGACGATGCTTTCCTACACCTCCATCCTCACCGCCCTGGTGGCCGTCACCGGCGTCATCGCCACCCCGGCCGCCTCGCCCATGGACCTCATGAGGAGGCAGAACACCCCCAATGGCGAGGGTACGCACAACGGCTACTACTACTCGTGGTGGTCCGACGGCGCGTCCCCCGCCACGTACACCAACCTTGAGGGTGGTTCGTACAGCGTCAACTGGCAGTCGGGTGGGAACCTCGTCGGTGGCAAGGGCTGGAACCCCGGTGGCCCTAAGTGAGTCCATCCCCTTTGTGACTCTTTCATCTCCCTAGGACGAACTCTTTCCGTAACGGCGTGCTGACCAACTCGTCACAGGGAGATTACCTACTCCGGCACCTGGTCGCCCGTGAACAACGGCAACTCCGTAAGTCTAACCTCCCTCAGCCCCGGCTCCCTGCTCCAACGCCCATTTCCAATTCCCTGTTCCAACTCCCAGCCCCGACTCCCTGTCCCGATGTCCAACTCCTCACGCCTCTCTTCCGACTTCTCTCCCCTCTCTCCCCACACACCACACTAACTAACCCGCGCTCCCAGTACCTCACCATCTACGGCTGGACCCGCAACCCCCTCGTGGAGTACTACATCGTCGAGAACCACGGCGAGTACAACCCCGGCAGCCAAGCCACGCCCAAGGGTAGCATCCAGTACGACGGTGCCACCTACAACCTCTACCAGAGCACCAGGACGCAGCAGCCGTCCATCGATGGTACCCAGACCTTCCAGCAGTACTGGGCCATCCGCCAGCAGGGCCGTACCGCCGGTACCGTCGACACCGGTGTCTTCTTCGACGCCTGGGCCGCCCAGGGCATGAGGCTCGGCAACCACTACTACATGATCGTCGCCACCGAGGCTTACCGGAGCGCCGGAAGCTCGCACATCACCGTCGAGACTCCCCCGTAAACGACTCGCCGGTTGGTTTGCTTGGACTAGAGGGTGGCTTGAAAGGGAAGATTGCATGCAGGGGAGGGTTGCTTGTAGGTGGGAGCCGGCACTAGGGCTGGTAGTGTAAGGAGAGGGCCGACAATTTGAGATGATGTTAGGATACGGCGGGAGTACCACTTCCTGTATATATGTTCAATGACAATAGCCTTTGTGCAGCAGCCGTCGATCATCAGCCACCTGGTTTGGATCTCTTCTCGTCTGGTGACCCGTGACCGTAGAGGCTCTCATGTGATGCCGTCGAGTGTCGGGAGGCCCGGCCGCCTCCCTCTTGCCCAGATATCGCACGGGTTGAAAGGTCCATGGCCCAAGCCCCAAGACGAAAGCTTCGAAGCTCCTGCCGCTGCTCTAATTAGCTGAAGAAACCTCGACCGCAACACCCACCCCAGGTCCGAACACTTCGAACGGGTTTACACTAGGACCAGCAAGTCGTTCCCCGATCCAGGGCACCAATGGGACAAGTGGGACGCGAGTTGGAGTCCGTCCTTTGGAGGAAACTATCCCCTCCCAGAGCCATCTCGGAAAGCAAGGCCAGGCACGCAAGGTCATCGTTCTACCCTGGTATGCGGTCCCACCGACATACGACCATGGACAAGAGACGAGACGCCCAAAAAGAATGGGGCGTCAAGTAAATCTCGTCTCATTCACAATTCACACCGCCCCAGCTGAAAGAGATGGGAAGAAGCCGAAGAACAATCGGGGGAAGTCAAGCCTTTTATACGCCGGCACGCAGAAGCCGAGTTCCGCTCCAGCCAAGCTTGGCGGGCTCAGTATTATTGTTCAGCGGTCAGGTCGATGCAAGCTCCCTTCGCCCTCTCACTTGAGGTCGCCGGTGTCGCCGAAGTGCATATGCAGCGCTGACGCGCCAATGCTTGTGAAACGGGGGACCCGCTCTCGGCGACAAAAAGGGGGATGCGGTGATAGTCGAGCGGATGACGAGGTCTATCCACCAGGACGCTCGGCGGACGGAGATCGGAATCGAGTGGCAGTGGAGTTTTACGCCCGGCGATCGAGACACGGGAGTTCTGAATCTTACGAGACACATACTCGTATAAGAGCAAGCGGAAGAGTCCGTTGGTTATGTTAGGTTCAAATGCGGGCTCGTCCGCGCTTGTCCAAGTGCCCGTTCAGTTGCAGGGCGAGTACGCCTGTTGTCGCAGATTAGGTGAACCCACATATCGTGTACTAACATGTCATGGTACCTGTACAAATCGCTTTAGTGCAGGCGGCTGTCAACTTGCGCCTTTCGTTCGTGACTCGTCAGCTTCTCAGAGTTTAAGCTAACAGATTGACTACTCGCACGCGAAATTCCTCGGCGCAAATGCTACTTTTGGCGCCAGAGCTGACACAAGCCCCAATATGAATTTCAGTCAGATCGGCTCAAGCGGCACGGACTCAACGTCACTCGCCGGGCTGCGCTCCCACCCTGGCACAGGCCACCCGTCCATCCCAGCATCCCAGCCCCAAATCTTGCCCTGTCCTTTGGGAGCCTCAGGCCGCGACCCGCCCTCAGCTCGCCAAGCGCCTTATCAGGCAAAGTCCACAAGCGACTGAAGGGGGGCCATGGCGGTTTTCTGGTGGGGTTGTACGCGCGTCTGGTCCCCGATTAGGACAAGGCCCGGGTGGGGACCCTTGAAAAAAGAGCCCAGCAGGGATCAAATGTCTGAACCCTGCACGCTAACGTTTTTTCGAGGTCTGGCTGCCGTATTACTCCGTAACACTTGGTGTGAGTGGATGTCCTGCCGAGGGCCGAACGCCCGCTAATAATAATCGAGCTGAGGAAGCGGGACGGAAGGAGGAAGGAGAGCGAGACTGAGGAAGGAACGGGTGGTGCCGTGGGTACTTTTTTTTTGTTAATGAACAACAAGTACATGTGTGCAGGAGAAGGAAGGAAGGTGCATGGGAAAGTCAATACCACCTTGGTCAATTCAATACCACAAATAACAATCCGCCTTGTATGTACAGGTACCGTTACCACTCCTTACCTACACTCGTTGCAGAGTACAGCGTATTACGGATGATGGATGATGCACGCTCATCCCAATTCTTGGCGTCTCAGTGGGCCACCGCCGGTCCGTACCCGTGATACCTTGTCTTGGCTACTTACCGCAACGCGCCAGCGCCAAGCTCCTTCTCCCAGTGCCAGCACCTGTGCCAGGAACAAAACACCCCCAATCCCGAAACCCCAGAAATCCGAAGTTATTAGAGCCTCTTCCATTCTTCACATTCCTCCCACACGTTCTTTTCCCTTCCTATTTTCCCCTGGCCCTCTCCCACCGGCGTAAATCGCATCTTCTCCGCCAAAGCACACCGAGAATCACATCAGAGTCAAAATGTCTGGGTAAGCATCCATTCCCGGTTCATTCCCACCTACCCTCTTGGCCGTTGCCGAAGCTCTGGAGAGGATTGGTGAGAACTAATGAGCTACAAACTTCCAGATACGATCACCAGCAGGGCGGTTACCCTCCTCAGGGTTATCCTCCTCAGGGCTACCCTCCCCAGGGCTACCCCCCTCAGCAAGGCTATGCCCCTCAGCCGGTTCGTCGTCCGCTCCTCAATTCGCACCCGCCTTCTGATGGGACCCTTCTTCTGACTCTAAGCCCGACTACAGATGCAGTACCAACAGCAGCCGCCTCCGCCTCAGCAGGAGGAGAAGAGCCACGGCTGTCTCTACGGCTGGTAAGCTCTCAATCCTTCCCCGCCGACAACCTCCCGCCTCGCGGCAGACGGGACAGAACTAACCTTTCCTCTCCAGTCTCGCCACCCTCTGCTGCTGCTGGCTCTGCGGCGAGACCTGCGAATGCTGCCTCGAGATGCTCACCTGCTGCTGTTAAGCACGCTCACCCACCCCACCGAACTGAACTGAACTGAACCGAACCCAACCGAAATATCCAACCACCCGAACGACGCCAAGGACGGAAAGTACGTGGTTAATACCCATTGTTTAATGGTTAATGCTCCCGGTTAATGCCCATGTCGAGGAATCGTGTGTGGAGGGGCAGCACGACGGGGAGAGGGCGAACGAGGAAAGCCGAAGGAGGGGAGAGAGAGAGAGGACGAGGACGAAAGTAGGAGCTGAGCAGCTGAGCGGCCTGTCGGTCATTTTATTTTCCTTTTGTGGTACATGTTTTTCTCTTATACCCCAGGACGGGGGAAACGGGGAAACAAAGAGCGCGTTGGTATGATTTGCATGCGCGTTTGATCGGGAATTTAATTTCTTGATCTTTTTAATGAGACCTGTTTCCGATTGAGCGGATCCGCGGGCATTTTTGGAACCTGGTTTGTATTTGGAGTTGCATCTTTCTTCTACGACGAACATTCAGGTCTCATCATCTGCTGCCTTATAACTCATGTTGTTGGCATTCTCAGGACATTCCTGCGACATACTGGAAGGGTTCAAAGTTTGTTTGCCCCATGTTGTTTGGAATTGGCTCATTCTACCTGATGACCGTCATGCCACTGAATACAGATACTCCCACCACCTTTCATCCCATCCGCCTACATAATGAACATCAAATCCGTATCTAAATAGAGGGAGAAGGGAAAAAAGGTCAGCTCCCCGCTTCCAACGACAAAATGGCCAGGTTGGGCAGACGAATGGGACGGAACTTACCAATCGGATGGCTAGCCGACAGCTGGGGCAGCTGCTCGTACTTGGACTCGAGCAGGTCCCTCACGCTATTCAGCAGCTCGACGTAGCTCTGCTGGGGATCCGCCTCCAGCGCCGAGATGAAGGCCCAGGACATGGCGCCCGTGGCCTGCGAGTTGATTGTGGCGTCGGCCCTGCGTATTTCCCCCCGTCAGCAACACCCCGGATTCCAAGCAAGCCTCCCAGCGCTCTCCGCCAAACCTCCTGGCCCCTCCCGACACTTCTCCCTCGGTCGAAGATGAGGTGTACCTCCCGGGGGAGAGGCAAAAAGCAGCTTTCTAGGAGAAAAACAATGGGGAAAACTCACGAGGTCTGGCTGTCCTTGCTACCCGACCACATAATCACATCAGCGGGACTCGTCTTCGTCTCCTTCGTCTTCTCATACCCCCCGCCCCCCATCGCGCTCTTCGCGATGCCGAACAACCCCTTAGCCGCCCCGGCGATATCTCCCTGCCCGTAGGACACGAAGGCCGAGAAGAGGCCCTCGGCGGCCTCCTTGGCGAGGTTGGGCTCCTTCAGGACGCCCTTGGTGGAGTACTGGTAGGGGAGGTCGAGCATGGAGCCCGAGTGGCACGCGTCGATGATGGCCGTGAGCCGCACGCCCGGCTGCAGGGGCGCGACGATGAGATGGTGGATCTCGTCGTCGACGATGTGGCCGCTGGCCTGGAAGTCGACCGGGTAGAGGCACTCGTCGTAGCCGTCCTCTTCGTCGCCGTCCAGGTCTTCCGTCTGGCCTCCGTGACCTGTTTTCATCCGATTCCCGGCCCGTTAGTGTTACTTCCTCCCACACGTCCACACTCGCATTCTCACCCGCACCCGGAAATACCCTCCTATCAAGGGGGAAGAGGGGCACACTCACCAGAGTAGTGCATGAACAGCGAGTCATTCGGCTGCGCGCCATCCACGAGCCACCTCATGCCGTTAATAATGTTCTCCCTCGTAGGATGATACCTCACGTCTCTCTGATCATCCGTCAATATCAGCATATTCTCCCTCCTATACCCATGCTTCTCCGTCAGGAACGCCGACACGTTCTTCACGTCGTTGATGCACCCCCTCAGCTCCCCGTCCTGCCCGAAGTAGTTGATCCCGATCAGCAGCGCCTTGCGCCGCCCCGTGCAGTTGGAGTACTGGAACGAGTAGCCCTCCGGCGCGCCGTGGCCGAACTGCTGCATGCCCGAGGGCGGCGGCGGCGCGAGGGAGCGGGTGCCGTGGCCCTGTTGGCCTGTTTTGCAACATCGTCAGTCCCCCGGAGGTCCTCGGCTCCCGACCGCACGGGATGGGACGGGCGGAGGTTACTTACCCTGGTGGATGCGCATACCATACTTGTCGAGACCCGGGGGCGGCGGGTAGTTGGGGGGCGGGTAATACTGGTCTCCTCCGCGAGGTGGATGCTGGGGCGGAGGAGCGTCATACCGCTGTGGAGGCGGGGCATAAGACTGGTCGTAGCCGGCGCCGTACCCCCCCTGCCCCTGGTACGGTCGCTGGTCGTGTTGCTGGTAACCGTGCTCGTACATCGCGTCGAAGGTAGAGGTTCACGAGAACGGATCGGCTTTAGAGACCGCGAAGATGCCGCTTAAGATGAACAGAGGGTTAATAATAAGTAAGGCACGTGGGAAAAGGCGGGGATTTCAGCCAGGGAAACCATGGGCTTACACGAGAGGGGAAAAAATAGGGCGGGATGCGATTACGATGTACTTGTACGAGTTTTTGGATAACTGAGCTGACCACCCCGTTGGGCAATGAGGGGATTATTCTGCGCCAAGAAAGAAAGAAAGGTAGGCGGGTGGATACGCGGGACGGAGCGGACACGAAGGAGATTTGCTGAAGAGAAAGGCTGCATATCACTTGGCGGTCGGTGGGGGAGGAGAGGAGGGAGGCCGCCCAGTGGAACGGCGACAGCAAATGTCGCAGCTGAAACGGAGTGAGTGCATGACGACCGTAATATTGTTTTGGCTCGTCGTTGAAAAGAGGGGGAGACGCACGGCAGGGGGGAGGGGAGGGGCGCGGAGGAGAGGGGCGCTGGTTGAAAACTATGGTGGGTTCACGAAGTGGCCTCTCTTCATGGGTGGACTTCTCGCGATTGCTTCAAATTTACTCGAATTGCGGTAATAGCTGAGCAACGAAAAAAAAAAAAAAACGCTCGATTGTTTCGCGGAGAAATACCCCCCTGCGCTACGCTACGTGCTACATGACCTCATAAGAAGATTCTCCAGCCCCCACTAATCCTCATAAACCTCCTCGTAAGCCTCCTCATACTCCTCCCTCGCCTCCTCCAACTCCTCCAGATCACTACTGCTAGCATCGGAATCATGTGCATTTGCGAGTGCCTCCTCGTACTCCGCCCTCGCCTCTTGCACGTCCTCGCGGTCGCTGGACGAGACGCTGTCGCCGTCGGCATCGGTGGGGGGGAGCACAGGCGGCGGCAGGCCGTCCTGGGCGTAGGGGTCGGCCGGCGGGGCCCCGTAACCTTGCTGGGCGTAGGGGGCGCTGTGGTGGTGCTCGTCATCCGAGTCGTCTACAAATCAGACGTCAGCAGGGAGGGGGAACATGACGAGAAACGGGGTAGTAGAAACCGCTCACCTAATGCGTTCGCGATCAGGGCGCCTCCGATGGCACCAACTGCCAGGCCTCCGGCGGCGCCCATAAGCATGTTTTTCTTATGACTCGACTTGTTCTGCTCCGCGTGCTGCTGCTGGTCACCGTATCCCTGAGGAAGGTACTGTCCTTGGCCCCCATACTGCGGCGCGCCGCCGTAACCCCCGCACTGAGGAGCACCCTGGCCATAGCCCCCGGCGTGGTCGCCGTACCCGCGAGTGTGATCACCACCGGGTGGGCCCGGGGGAGGAGGTCCGCCGGAATAGCCCGGGGGAAGCGGCCTCTCCCACTGCGTACGACCCGTCGCCTGCTCTACGTAGTAGTAGCGGCCCTGGTTCTGGTCATACTGGGAAAGCCACCCATGAGGGAGCGGCGGGAGATCATCGGGGCGACCGCTAGGAACAGGTGGCGGGCCATATCCGCGCTGCGATTGATCCGGGGGCGGCTGGTAGCCCTGGTGCTGGGGGGGTGGCGGCTGCTGGTAGGGAGGTTGCTGGTACTGGTCCTGAGGTGGGTATTGCTGCTGATGTTGCGGAGGCGGGTAGTGCTGCTGCGGAGGCGGGTACTGCTGTTGCGGGTAACCCCCCTGCTGCGGAGGCGGGTAGGGCTGATCTAAGTGAATGAACCAACACGCGTTAGTCGCTTGTTTCTAGAAGCGTTTGTTTGGGGGTGTGATATTCTGGAAGGTGGCTGTGCAAAAACTCCGCGGCAGCGGCAGCGGCAAGCTTTGTGTTTGGTTGGCGGGGAACCCTTACCATAGCCTCTCTGGGGGGGTGGACCACTGGGCTGGGCAGACTGCTCCTCCGGCTTGTCGGCAAAGTTGGCCTTGAGGCCCTCGAACTCCTTGGTAAGCTTCGAAAAGAAAGACATGATGATTTTCTTCCCGGGGTTTTGTTTAGAAGTCTGGGGAGAAAAGGGGATTAGGAATAAGATGAAAAGTGAGTGCGGGGAGACAATAGTTTTCCACCGAGGGGTCAGAAGCGAGCGCAGCAGGTGCGATGGAGGGCTTTTTACGTGCGATCCGGGGAGGACGTCCACAAACGGAATGACCCCTCCTGTCCCTTCCGTTTTCCCCAGTTACAGGTGGGGAGGACGATGAAGAGGGAGGCCTCCCTCCGTTGCCCATCCTGTCACATCCGAGAGACCGCCAAGCCCACCGGTTGCCTCTAGAGCCCCGTGAGATAAATGAGGGGGATGAGATGAGGGAGGGTCCTCCCCGACGCCAAGAGATCAGGGAACAACGGTGGTCCTATTTTGAGAGGCTCAGGGGAAGGTTCTGGCTCAGAGAATATTAGCGCCCGTAGCGTATCGGTACCCGCCCGTGTGGGTGTAAGCCCCATGCGACCCAGGCGCCAGTTCAAGGGGAAGGGACAGCCAGTCAAAAACGGCCAGAGCCAAAACCTCACCACGGTTGATTACGACGCCTGCAGGAGGAAGCGTGTTATCCGACCCGCTTCTGGTTAGTCCGTGGAGGACCCTCCCGCCTGACCTCACCCCTTCTTCCAAGGTACGAGTAGACCCCGGGTGAGGAAGGAGGGGCAGAGAGGGAAGTAGGAGGGGCATCAAACATCGCGTCATTCATTGGAAGTGTCTCATTTCGGTCCGTCGTATCATGGATCGGGCTTGCATTTGGGCCCGATCCAACTCGAAGCGAAGCGCAACCTACACGTACATGGATGTTTACCTGTATGTTGGAAACACGGGGACTACTTCCGGTCCAACTCGAATTGCGTCTTTCGGGGGGTACTCGTAGGTAGCGAGGCTGGAAACACGGAGACTATTGCTCGTTTCCGAGTGAACCCCGTTTCGTAGTGGATTCCGGCTCGGGCGTTATTAGCTCTCCGCATGGGAGAGACTGTTTGACGTGGTTTCGATGGTGCTTTCGTTGGCGAACGCAGAGTCGTCCATTTTACCTAAAGTATCGGCGTTCGATTATCGGTTCTGCTGAGGGCTCGCCGTCTCTGCCCGACAGCTGTCTGGGAAACAAGGCCAAAGCTTATATGGTTTGTATGGTGCACTGATCATCCTCACGAGACCCCATCCATAACTCAAGGCAGGGCCAAGACAGGCGGTACTGGGAACTGCAACTTCATCCATTCCACTTAACTCTCCGGCATTACGAGTATATGGGAGACCAAATTTATTTTCGACTGACCTGAGAGCATGGAATTCGTCCGCACATGATGGATGACGATGTTCTTGTATTCTCTGGTCCCATAAGAATAATACAGCGCGGGCCAGCGACCGCACAATGACAGCGAGAGCTAAGAGGGTGACGACGTCAAAAGTTTATTTTGGAATTGAACCCTTCGCGGTTCCCTCTTCATAGCTTGCTTCGAAGCCTAGGGATGAAATCGGAATCTGCTTCGGCTCTGTCAATACTTCCCTGGCTCCCGCCGGCACTGTACCTGTTTCAATGTACTGCCGTCCGTGGCGGAAGCTGGTCCACACACCGATTAGCTCATCGCACCTTCCCTCCAATGGCCCAATGACGACATGCGCACTGCATCAGGGAGACGATCGCCAATGAAGCTTTCCAGCTGCGCCAGCTCTTGCATGTACCATTTCTATATAACCGCCATATTAAAGGTACTTCCCGAACACATGTTTCGTGACCTGTCTGTGACGTTATCATTGCACCTTCCTTCCCTCCTGCTCTTCTCTGGGGGAGCACAAACTTGGTCACGCCGGGGGAAGGAGCTCCTTAAAAGTAGCCAGAATCACAATGTCGCTCTCTCCTCTCCCTTCTCATCATCATTATACGCCTGTAAATAATTTTCCCGGGACATAATCATCGATATCATCCCATACACCGCCGAATACCTACGTTTTGCCTCCTAGAATTTGATCGCATCCCGACTTTGGAAATCCTAGCTCGCGCAAGATGAAGCTCAGCTCCGCCCTTGTCACGGCGGTCCTGGCCGCAGGGGCGACGGCAAGTTGGCTCTCCAGCGCCGGTAAGCGACCAACGTACCCTTCCTGTCGTCTTCTCCATCTAACTCCTCCCCCGCAGCCTACAACAAATGGCACGAGACCGAGCTCGAGCGCTGGCTCGCCGACCACAACATCCCCCACCCTACCCCCGCCACCCGCAAAGACCTCGAGGACCTCGTCCGGGAGAACTGGGACTCCAACGCCGTGGCCCCCTACCAGAATTGGGACCTCTCCCAGCTGCGCGGCTACCTACAGTCCGTGGGCCGCGACGTCGAATCAGCCACCGAGGCCACCAAGAACAACCTTATTTCTCAGGTCAAGGCGACGTGGTACGAGACGGACGACAAGTCGCAGCATGCATGGGGGGACGTCAAGGGCTGGATGTTCGACACCTGGTCTGATAGCGAGCTCAAAGCATTCTGCGACAAACGGGGAATCGCCGTCCCGCAACCGCGGAACCGCGACGTCATGCTCAAGCATATCCGGTCCAACTACGAGTCTGCGGCCCGGAAGGCCGGCGAGACGGCCGCTTATCCCGGAGATTGGCTCTACGAAACTTGGACTGGTACGCAACTCTGGTTTGCGTCCTGGTTCGCAAACCCACTATTATTGACGGAGGCTAACGGTTTCGCAGATTCCGACCTGAAGGCCTGGCTTGACAAGTACGGGTTCAAGGTTCCCAGGACCGCCTTGGGGACCACCAAGCGCGACCAACTGATCTCTGCCGTCCGCCGAAACTCCCGCCTCGCGTACCTAAAGGAGCAGGAGACAGAAAAGTCCGCCTCAGAGGCCGCGCAGTCCGTTTACAAAGGCGTCACCAACTCAATCATTGACACCTGGTCCGAGTCCGTCCTCAAGGAGTTCTGCGATAAGAATGGCATCACCGGTACGTCATCGCCTTCCCAACCCCCCACATCCTGGCATTTCTCTAACCCCCACCACGCAGTCCCCCAAGGGACCAGGCTCAACGAGCTCCGCGCCTTGGTCCGGAAGCACCGCGCCAGCGTCCTCGGCGAGGATGTTCCTGGGACCCTAGGCGCCGCCACCACTAAGGCCGGCAACGAGTTCGCCAAGGCTACCGACAGCGCCGCGCTGATGTACGAGGACGCTTTCAATAAGGCCACCGCGAAGTGGTCCCAGAGCAAGCTCAAGTCCTTCCTAGATGCCCGAGGAGTGGTGCGTCACCCCACTGTCCTGCCCGAACCTGCATCATAGCTCAATTCTGCTCCTTGTACTGACCAAGAAACCCCCAGCCCGTGCCCCAGAACTCCGAGGTCGACGACCTCCGCGCCCTCGTCCGCAAGCACGCTCACGTTGCCGCTGGAGGGTGGACTTTTGACGACTGGTCCATCGCCAATCTTAAGTATGTCCATTTGTGAACCCTTTTCGGCCGCTTGTGTCACTAACACCGCCTAGGAACTTCCTCAAGAGGAACGGAGACATAGCTGCGAAAACCATCGCCGAGAAGGCCACCGCTACTCGTGACGAGCTTGTTGGCGCCGCGAAATCCGCCTACGCCTCCATAGTTGCCGTCGGCGGCGAGGGGTACGACGCCGCCAGCAAGCACATCACCCAGACTACGGAGGAAGTCAAGAAGGACGCCTTCCAGACCTGGACCGATAGCGAGCTGAAGGCCTACCTCGAAAGCTGTGGCGTCGTGAGTCCACCCCCCTTCTCACTCCCCCTTTCCCAAGCCCCGAACCGAGTGAGAGCCGCTTGCTAACGGCCGCTAGCCCGTGCGCCACGACTCCACCGTCGACGCCCTCCGCGCCGAGGCCCGCAAGCAGTACAGCTACTGGAACTACGGCACCAAGTCTCCCGCCCAGACTGCATACGCCAAGGCGAGCGAGGGGCTCTGGGGGACCTTGGAGTGGTTCTACAGCCAGGTCGGATACCTGGCAGAGGCTGCCCAGCAGGCTGCCAGGAACCTTAGGAATGAGCTATAAGGCAGGGATCGCTCGTTTCTTCACGAACCATTCGGTTAGTTTGGTAAAGTTGGGCTTGGGTGGGAAGGAAAAATTGTACACGGCGCCGCCATGGGCATGGGATGGCGAGAGGGGATGGCTAGGATGAAGGAATGTACAGTCACTGGGAAACACAGAGCAGGGTACAAACGGAAACATAAAGTAATGAGAGCATGATTTGATTCCTATTAAACGCGCCCCCCTCCGCTCAAAAAAAATAGACAAGCCGCCACCGAATGCTCTGCCCATGGTAGGCGAACAAAATAAAAAGCTAAAGGTATAGTGACAAGAAGTGAGAAGTAGAAAATATTATGCGGGTGGGTGGATGGCCCATCTAAGGGCTGTCGCGGGTCGGCGGTCGACGGGGGTATATATCGAAGGGGTTTCGGCTACTCGTCGTCGAGGAACCTAGTCGCTAGCTGTCCGAAGAAGGGTAGCTCGTACCTGTGGTGTCATTGTCAGTACTCCTCTAGATCAAAAGGAGGCCGGGCGGGAGAATCGAGGGAGGATTGGGGCAGAGATATGAGGCAGAGGTAGAGCGCGAGGAAGGACACAAGAGGGAAGCATACCGATCAAGGGTATCCGCATCCTGATACGCCCTTAGCGCGAGGAAGGCCATCAGCGCCATGTCGCCCAGGAAGAAGACCCAGCTGAGGAAGCTCGACCAGGCTATGAAGAGGTGGAAGATGAGGATCGCTGTAAAGACGAGGCTTGATTGCCACGCGTGGAACCTGTTCGGCGATAGATGGTCAGCATACGGAGTCGATGTCCACGCCGATTCCATGCCCGCAAGTTTAATCCCAGAAGAGCTCCATCGCGCTAGCTTCCGACTTCAACTGTTCCAAACCTCGGCTTGTTTCCTCCTATGCCATAACTTCAAATCGAGAGGGGAAGGAGGCGCAACCCACCTAACATAATCGCTATTCCTCTCCGCAATCAAAAGCAATATCGCCCCGATGGGCGGAAACGCAAGATACGCCAGCCCGGCCTCATAGTCCAACCTCACCCCAAGACTCGTATCGAACTCGCTGACGCCCTCCCTCGCCGCGTCCGCGCCGGGGAACGCCCCGGGAATGGAAGGCTGCCAGCTCCGCTGCGGCTGCGGGTGCTGCAGCGGCGGCGGGCTGGGCTGCTGGAAGGGCGACCAGGAGCGGTAGTCGGCCGATGTGCGGGGGGACGAGGTCGGGGGCGGGGAGCGGGTCGTCTCGGGGGGTGAGGACTGGTAGGGTGCGAAGTCCATTTTGCTTTCAGTAGCTTCCCAAGCTCCGTTGGTTCGGTTCGGCGCTTTGGTTACTGGTTTCGCGATGGCCGGGGGGGGAAGGAGGGGGAGCGGGGGGAAATGAGGACTGGTCGGCCGGTCGGAGTGGAGCTGGAGAGGTCGAGACGCGCTTTCGGGGTTCTATAACATCGTTTGGCGGGGAGGGGAGGTAATTATTCGAGGGGGTATAAAGAGCCTGCCGTCCTGACGGGGGTTATTTGGCGTATTCGATGGTGCGCGAAGCTTGTTTGAGAACGCGCGTTCGTTAGCGTGAGATATGCGGCAGGATCCCGAGGCAAGCGTGGATGGCATGCGGAGCTGTTCCTGTACCATTACGTCAGCTCACGTGCCAGCCCCACGTCCACCTGCAGCCACCATATGCAGGCTCACCAGGCTAGGTTCTTGAGCACTTAAACTCTCCGAGTCTGCTATGTCGTGAGCATGTGGCAGAGAAGGCAACCATATAGCGTTTAAATGCTATGCCCGTTTCTAAAATTAATCTACTTAGATCCTGACTGATGTCCCCTCTAAGCCTTATACAGGTCCCTGTGAGCAGCCTTAATCATATCTCCGATCATGAAAACGGAGTTCTGGATGCGGCAGTCCGGGATGACGGGAATAATTGAAGCGTCCACGACGCGCAGGCTCTTGATGCCATGAACCCTGAGCTGAGGGTGGATGACACCCTGGTCAATGATCTTGGCCAGGCGGGCGGTACCGGTAGGGTGGAACGCCGTCTGGCAGCGATCCAGGACGGCGCGGTGCAACTCCCCGTCACTCTCGAGAGACATCTCCCAGGGGTACTTGGAGACACGGGGCGAACAAGGTCCACGACAACGGTCACGTGGTCCCCTTTCTTCGGCGTATGGTAGTGCCATTGGAAGGCGCTGCTGAACATGGAGACGAAGCCGAGCTCGAAGTGCGGCTGGCCCTCGGGGGAGAATGGGTCCTTCCACGGTTTGCGGGCTTACGCTCCATGCACGACTTGTCCTCAAGGTAGTCGTCGATACGGGGGAATCCGACCAACGCCAGGAGTCCAGACCCCACTGGGCCGGTGCTGGTTTTTCTTGTACCGCGCCACGGCGGCGGCGTTCCTTGTGCCAGGACGCAAGAGGACATCGTCCATGTGTACCCATCCTTCAGCCGGAGGACAAATGGGACACCGGGGTGATCCACTAGGGTCTTGATACCGTGGCTGGACAGCTGGTCCTTCGGGCCGATGTCGGAGAGCATAAGAAGCTTCGGGGTCTCGAAGACACCCTGAGCGACGATAACCTTGCGGGTAGAATAAAAGCTGAGCTGCTCGGCCGAATCGGTGATGACAGTGACACCCTTTGTCTCCTTCTGGCCTGGTCGACAATCAGCTGCTTGGAGACCACCTTAGGGAGGATGGTAACATTCAGCTTGTCCTTGACAAAGAGCCAAGAACCAGTGCGCTTGCCATGGTAGATGGGGTCGCAGCAGTGTGTAAGACCGCTCATTTCCCCTTCTTAGATCTTCTCATTGAGCTTGTGACCTCTGGAAAGCCAGGCCTACTGAATACGCTCACGGAAGGGGGCAAGGTCCTCGACGAGCTCGGCGTGAGAGATGGGAAGAGGACCCCCAGGGCCAATCTTCTGGAGGTCCTTGTCATACCGGCCGGGGTCATCATGGTAGCTGGCGCTCTTGCGGAGGTAGTAGACGAGCGGGTCCCACGTCCATTCGTCACCACCAAACTCCGCCTAGCTGTCGAAGGTAGGCTTGCAGCCGGGAACCCAGGTGAAGCAGTTCAGGGAAGAGCTACCGCCGAGAGCCTTACCACGCGTGTTTGGCTTCTCGATACGCTTGTATTCATCGCGCCTGACCAGGGTGCTCTTGTAAGCCCAGTGGTGTTCGCTGCCGCGGAGGGATATTGCAGAGGAAGGAGTGGTAATTTGGTCGACCGAAACGAGCTCCGTCTTTCGGGGCCATTACAAGTGATGAGAGAAGGTTGTTCTGATCTGAGATTGTAGTCTGCGTCGGTGGACAGCCTATGAGAAAATGTACAGTATAAAACTTCACTGCTGGCATCCCCATATATACAAACTCAGAAGAATTTCGACGTGGGCCTGTGATGACAATGCCAAACTTTGCTGCGAACTCATTGTGACAAAATGGCTCGCGTCCGGGCCAGTGACAGGGCGTCATTTTCCCGGGTCAGAGATGTAGGGGAGGCATGTATCCTGTCATCGCCAACCTTGGGCACTAGGTTAGAGGACAACATGTTGCCAATCATCCAATCATCTCGGGATGAAAATTTCATGACGGAACCCGTATCTGTGCTTGTCCTCGGAATGAATAAGTTTGGATAGATCGGGGTGACGCTGCTTTCGGCAACAAGGTGTGAACAAGCTTCGGTCTTACCTCTGGATGAACAGGTTTCGACCCTAGGTCTGGATGAACAAACTCTTGGTCCTAGGTCGGGATGAACAAGTTCTCGGCCCTAGATCGGCGTCTCTATAGTGAGCTCTTCGGGGTCTACGCCCGTACGATCCGGAAGACATACTAGTACTGTGGAAATCGCAGCTTACAGCTTTCCTAAGGGACACTGCCTGGCCCAAATCCTATTCTCATCAGTTGTATAAAATTGGAGGTTTGGAGACGTTTGATATGACCCAAGGCGCGAGTTAGCTTGATCTACCAGGGGCGAATGTCGAAAACAACGCACACTCGGTACACATCACAATATTAGCCCAGAAGTATGGCACCAGCTACTAGTATATAGGGTCATCCATACGATTTAATCCTCGCTCAACGGAACCTGGAGTTGTGGGTGAATCACAGAATATTTAATGTAACCCAGGACATAGTGGGGGTTATAGGCCACGATCTGGGTGTGGGGTGTATTATTCCGCTTCACCTATTCCTCTGCCTCGACTTGGCTGAACATTTACTCCGTGCCAAAGGGCGCTAAACGAAACACATGAACCGCGGTAGTGGTATTTTTTTAGTGGGCAGGGCGGTATTGCTTGGATATCATTCACCAATCATTTGCTTCGGCTTCGTAGGAGCATCTTTCCGATGCTGTGGCTAATGGCCGCGTATCATTAAGCGCCCAGGTTCCAGGCTACTTTATTTATTTTGAGAGCGGGGCTTAGAGAAGGCCCTCGAGGCAGATATGGAATCCCTCTCACCATGGCCGTTCGTTTGTAAAGACTTTTGTGCTTGACCGAGATCCAGAGTGGTTTATCGGTTTGAGAATGGGACAGGAAAGACTTCATACCATCTACACCAGTGACGATCCACCAGAGATCGAGTGCGTCCCCTTGGTCTACGTCCCTTGTGCTATAACCCCATGTCACTGCTAATAACTCTCTCCAGTATCGTCGCTGTCCATGGACTCAACTTCAAGAACTCGCTCGACCACGCGTGGAAAACGTGGACCAGTGGCGAGAGCCTCTGGCTCAGGGATTTCCTCCCAAGCCATGTACAAAGGCCAGTACGAGTGATGCTGTACGAGTACAACTCCAGGCCAGGTATAGGCGCTGCGGCACTAGGTCTCGATGACCGCGCCAAAATGTTTCTGCGATGGCTTGCCATAGAACGAAAGGCGAGTTATGACCGTATAAATCCTAGGGTTGAAACGATGCTAACCGGACCATTCTTCAGGAGGCACCTCAGCGACCACTCATTTTTATCTGTCACAGCCTTGGAGGACTCGTTGTTAAAGAGGTACCTTTCAGTTCTAGTTCACTCTACCCATCTACTCCCCCGCGGCTAACGCATACAGGCACTCGTCGAGGCGTTACTCAACAGGTCCTTTAAAGCCATCTCCGACGCTGCGCGGCTGCTCGTCTTCTTCGCGACCCCTCACCAGGGCGGCAACTACGCCACCATCGGTGAGGTAGTAGCCAAAATTGTCAGGGCAGGGCTCCGTAAACCGGGGAATGACCTTCTTAGAGCACTCCAAAAGGATTCGGACGTGGCAACACGGAGGTTCGAGCAATCTCGGCACCTGTACGACAGGTGTCTGGTTGTCAGCTTCTTCGAGTCAGAGTCGTACGGGAAGCTGGGTCTCGTACGTAATACGAATAACCTATAGAATTGTCAGCACTAATTTTCACATACAGATTGTCGATAAGAGGTCTGCGACACTTAACCTTCCCGAAAGTCGAGAGAAACAGATCGCTCTACCGGCAGATCACAGTTCCCTCTGCAAATTCGAATCTCCAGACACCCCTATCTGTAAGCTGGTCCTCGAGACCATTTCATCGGAGATCGAGAGAGCTATACAACTTGAGCGTAGGTAGCGGAAGTTCGAGGCTTTGAAGAGATAGAGCTAACTGGTAATAGCGGTAAACACCCACTGGCTCGTTCCCCGGTCCGTCAACCCCTTATTTGCTGGCCGTGAGGATATCCTCAGGACAATTCAGAAAGCGATATCGAGAGAGAATAAGACGAATGGAGACCAGCAGAGGCGATTCGTCATCACTGGGATGGGCGGCCAGGGAAAGAGCGAGGTGTGCTTGGCCATCGCTAACCGGCTACGAGATTCGTACGTCTCGCCTATGTGTTACTTCTGGGCACAGTCCGCTAATCCCAACAGGTTCTGGGGTGTTTTCTGGGTGGATGTTAGCAGCGAGGCAACAGCTACCATGGGATTCCTCAAAATCCTACAGATGCTCGGCTGTCCGGGAACGAGTATCGACGATGCGCGCCACCAGCTCTCTAACGCCCCCGCCGAGAATGACTGGCTCCTCATACTGGACAACGCCGATGACCCAGAGACAGACTACGAGGCGTACTTCCCATCCGGCACCCGCGGTGCTGTCCTCATGACATCACGAGACCCCGAGAGCGAAAGATACGCATCATCGGGTGTCGAGGCCCTTGGATCCATTGGTGAAGAAGACTGCATCAAACTTCTCCTCCGATCAGCAAGGATACCCGAAGTCAAGCACTTGGAAAGCACACCTATCGCGAAACAAGTTCTGGAGGAGCTGAACTCGCACACGCTAGCTGTTCTGCAGGCAGGGGCGTACGTTGCACAAGGCTACTGCAAGTTGGAGCAGTTCCCAAAGGTCTACCAGCAGCAGTGCGAACGTCTGCTCAAATTCAGTCCTCGACAGGCACGGTCGAGATACTGCAACGTCTATGCAACTTTTGAATCCTCTGCACAGGTCCTGGAAGGTTCCCAGACCGAGGAGACCGAGGATGCACTCGCCCTCCTCGGGATCCTCTCGGCACTTCACTACCAGGGCGTTCCCCTAGATCTCTTCGAGGACGCATGGACCGGTTCTAAAACGGCCCAACAGCTCGGCGAAGAAGAGGGGACTCTCAGCAGCCTGACCGGGTGGCACGTCTCACAGCTACCGCTCCTTATCGGAGCAAGCGACGAGCTGTGGGACTCGTTCCGCCTCTTCAGGGCGCTGAACCAACTCCAGTCTCTAGCTCTGGTCCAGATGGGTAATGAGAGAGGTGTGGCTACTGTATCCATGCATCCACTAGCCCATCGTTGGCTCGTCATTCGACAGGCTCGAACGGTCGAGGGCTGCTCTATGACAGTGGCCGGCTGCCTCGCTGCCTTGTCTCAGTATCGGATACCCGAGTGGCGAGCATACCGCGGCCGTATACCCCCCCATCTCCAGTCCGTACGATTAGGGCTCCAGCGACAAGGAAAGCCGTCCAGGAGGATAATACAAATTCTTGTATCGTGCGGCTGGGCGTTGCAAAACTTGCGGAGGGATCAGGAAGTACAGGATCTTCTCGACTGGTTGGGCCGGCAGATGGGCGTAGGCCTGGAGAGCGCAGAATGGGCGGCTGGTGGCCTTGACAAATTAGCGGCTGCAAATATGTGCTGGATGGGGAGAACGAAGGAAGCCATTCGAATATTGGAGCGAAAAGCGATGGCCGAGATAAAACTCGAGCAACAGGACCCTGACCGAATCGACACTCTGCAACGGCTTGGCGATGCATACCACTCCGATGGGCGACCGGACGAGGCTATTCCAATATTCGAGCACATAATCTCACTGGGCGGAGGGAGACACAAGGAACTTGCGCAGTACTCAGTTGCCTGTATCTACTCCAACAGCGCCAAGACATTGCAGCGGGCGGTCCGGATATTCGAGCACTTGGCACGAAGCCAGAAAGCGCTTGACGAAAGCAACCCTACCCGATTCCATACCCAGCACGAACTCGCTCGTGTCTACGCCGACGATAGGAAGCCGCAGGAAGCAGTCCAGATATTTGAGGACGTCGCAGAGGCCCAAGAAGCTCTCGAGGACAACCACCCTGATCGACTCAATACCCAGCATGAACTAGCGAAAGCGTATCTTGCCAACGGCCAGACAAGGGAGGCTGTTCAGATGTTGGAACATGTAGTGCGAGCCCATGCAGCATCCAAGGATGACAACTACCAGAAACTCTGTATCGAGGGCTGGCTTGCGAGTGCCTATATCGCCGACGGGCAAAGAGAGCGGGCACTTCCGATCTTGGAGCGCGTGGTGCGAGTCCGGGCAGCTCTCGCTGAAAGCCATCCCGACCGACTCAGTGCCGAGTACGGACTTGCCAGCGTCTATGCTGCCGACGGGCGGCTGGAAGAGGCAATCAAGATTTTCGAGCACGTGGCGCGGGTTTCGAAGACGGCGCTGTATGAGGGCCATCCTATCCGAGTTCAGAATGAGGAATGGCTTGCCGCCGCATATAAAATGCTCGGAGAGAGACGTTCTCCCCTGAAGTATTCCGCTCTGGCGAAGGAGAATGGCGAGCTGACAAGTTCCCAGCCTGGGAGATACCTGCCATAGTGCTGATACCACTGCTTCGAATATGAATAGAGAAAGAGTTTCATCCTGAGGAGGGAAAGTATGGGAACGTTGTGGGTGTTTAAAATGGTCGGGAGATAGTCGGAGATGTACACCTCCTATTGGAAGTGGAAACCAGCACTGGGACCGATCACGTCGTGCGGCCGAGGGACGTGGGGGGTGGCAGCGTTGAATAGCTCTGAGCGTGACGGCTATTAATACATATACAATTATTGAGAGCTCCCTGGGTGCGGGGAAGAGGAAGACCAAGGGCCGGATACAACAAAGATCGCAAGACATACCACGAAAGTTGGCGGTGTTTTCTGGGTGGCCTCCAATAGCCTGCTGTCATCGTGAAGTCGATGTTCGATTTTGTCCCCTTGGGAGAGGGGGAAAACTTTGGGCTTAGCAAATATTTCATTATTCACGCTCTTGACCCAAGACGGGAGATGGAGTTGCAAGGCAATAGTATTAGCCTACCCCTGAAGCTACCCGAAGAGATATGGGACTCCATTCCGCTACCTACTCGGCTAGGAGTTCCTGTCGACTACACCGACTTTGATAAACCCTCTGCCGACAGCATCACCAAGAGACCCAACGCTACACAACAGGCCGAGCTGAAAACGATACAGGTCATGTCCTCCGCCTAGCCGGCGAACCTCCATCCCTTGGGCAGCCCAGCCGCACGCTCCGCTTCCTCAAGAGCCTTGTTCCTCTTCCGGCAGTACCACTTAGTGATCAGGACGAAAATCACAGTCAGCCCACAGCCTGTTATGATAGCGCCACCAGCCGTCTGATAATACGGCTCCTGGTTCGTCAGGAAGAAATACGGCGTGAACCAATGGGAAACCGAGGAGACGCAGTTGGCGTAGGCGATGAGCGCCGCACGCTTGGTCCTGGGCCGAGGGATGACGGTCGTCTCCCACGCGATATGCAGCTAGGAAAATTTGGTGTGAGCCCAGCGTGTTTTCGAAAAACAAAACCTTTTCATTCACTTCTCCAAGTTGTGAGGACTTACATTCAAACCCACGAATGGGCCGGTTACCAACAGGATCATCGAAAAGTATCGCGCCCCGACGTTTAGGGTCGTAATCATAACCACGCAACCTATGGCTGCAAGAACAATGGGGCCGATGATATGGTACCCATGCTCGAGCACGCGGCCCGAATGCCAGGACACTACCAGAGTGGCGATGAAGGCGATGACAGGGGGCGGGGCTTGAATCAAGTATGTGATGATCTTGTTGAAGCCCAGTGTTGCAACAATCTGAAAACCAGGGGAGTGGGTTAGTGGGGTGTTCCACGGATGAGAACTCCAAGGGGGCCTCTGGACGTACGTTTGGGAAAAAGTCCTTGTACGACTGAGCAATGATGAGGGCGAAGTGAATCAGGGCGAACAGGTGCGAGAAGGGATCCTTGAACATCATCCATACACCCCCCCAGTAGTCACCCTCGTCGTCTTCGGAAATGCCGCCTGCTGACACCATTTGTCTGTACGCAGCCATCTCGGCCTCTTCGGCTGTGAGGAAGTAGGTGCCAGTGTTGTTGGGGAAATTGGGAATGAACCAGAAGGCAAAGATGCCGATCAAGACGCTGACGATACCTAGGCGAGAACAACCATGAATTAGTCCAACTGCCTATATCATGAACAAGGAGAGTAGAGATCAGGTGTAAATCCCGGGAGAGATAATAGGTAAGAGCAGCCCAGATATATATATACCTTCTAGGAGTAAGAACCATTGCCAGGCATGTAAGCTGGCGACATTATCCATATTAGTCAGGATACCGGCGGCCAAAAGCCCAGAAATAGCTTGAGAAATCGTAGTTCCCGCATGCCAAATGCCCATGCGAAGGGGGGACTCGTTCTTCGTGTACCACGATGAGGTCATGAGCGAAACAGCCGGTATAAATGGACCCTCGGTCAAACCAACGAGGAAGCGACAGAGGCAAAACGCCCAGCCACTTCTGACTGCCGGCATGCATATCGTCACGGCGGACCAGGCTAGCATGCAGCCCGGGAGGAGGAACCGCGGCTGGCCCTTGGCCATGATGACATTGGCGGGGATCTGCGTGATGATGTAGCCGACGTAGAACATGGATATGCCGGCCGACCAGACGGTGTCGGACATGTGGAGGTCTTGTTGCATGCCGGCTAGGCGGGCGTTGGATACGTTGATACGGTCGAGATAACTTGACGGCGAGGGATTCGACGTTAGGATTAACTGAAAAGGAAAGAAGGGGGGAAACGGGACACTCGGAAAAAAAGAAAAAACTCACTTCATGATGATCATCATAGAGACCATGGGCAGGAATTTCCAGTCAAGCTTACGGACAAGGGATTTCTCGATTGCCTTCAGCTCCTCCGGTGATTTGTCCTTGATTAGGCTGTAGTGCTGCAAGTACTCATCGTGCTGGGCGTTCTCCTCCACTTCAACATTGCCGTCCAGGCCATCCTTCAGATCAAGGGAGTTCGGCGCCGACCGTGCTACTGGAGCGGACATCGCGGCAGTTTTTGTCTCGGTTGCCTTGAGCGTGCTAGGTTGAAGGGTCGGGAGAAAACTGTGTAATATGAGTGAAGGGACGACCGCAATCGGGCGCTATGGAGAGGATGTGATGTGAAGCTCATGTCTCTGGTGGACCCGACAGGAGATGGACGATATATAGCCCTTTTCAAGATGCCTGAACTCATATGCTCTGGCGGTGAAAAGATCACAGGGTGCCCAGTGGAAGACTCCAACTCGTACCCCGCATTCTGGGGGTGTGTATGCCGAGAATCTGGGGAAAAATCGTGGGGTCAAGCCAACCTTCGGGCGATGTCCGTTCACTCTCGGAGTGGGGCCCGTCGAAAGGTCAATAGTAATGCGCGACTAGCTCGGGGAACTAACCGCCTTGGGGAAGTAAGACTTCCCGAGGTTGGACTGAGTCGGATCAAGGCTATTAGCCTATTGATCTGAAAAAGATACTTCAAAGCCTGTGTCGCTTCCCAAGTCGTAAATCTCGGACAAATCTGACAACTATGCGGTCTCCCTTTTCGGTCATTTTCCTCTGACTAGCGCTTAGGTGAATGAAGACTCGATGAATTGGCGCAGACGAAGTGGTGTCTTGTGGGGTATTACGCCATCCAATGGCCCGAGTGGCTTTTAAACCTTGATCAACACAACACCTTGGTACGGGCAGGTAACTCAATCCAACGAAGCCCGGACTAATAGCGCTAGACTGGTTGGGAGAGGAGGGGCCCCGGGGGTCGGAACGGGGGGGACGGGGAGAGATGCAACCTACCTCATCTCCCACAACTCTACTAGACAGCGCAAAAAACAGTCGGTGGAAATCTCCCAATGCAGGAAACCTCGCCGAAATCTGTGTCACAAGCGTCGACGCCTTGTGAACCACCTCCGTGAGCTCCGCAACCCGGCGATCCGATGACGACGCAGCAGCTCGGTGGGTGAGGCACGCGAACACCACACCAGCGGATATCACATCGTAAGCATCAAGGAACGAGCCTGCATTCTTCGCGTGCCCCGTCCGATCGTAAAGCGAGCTGATAAATCGGTGACATGAAACGAGGGTGTCTTCCTCCACGTCTTGTGTCGTCCCGGGTAGCATGCCCGGGTTAGAGTGAGCCTGAGGGGCAGGGCTGACCATCTGAATCAGAGCGCGGCAAGCGAGCTGATCGACGCAGTGCTTCCAGGAACCTGACAGGGTTCCCAGGCGGGAAGTGAGGTCTCGCCAGTAGCAGACGTTGCTGTAGTCAAACATGGGGTCCCTCCTGCCGCTTTTTCGGATACTGGAGACCAGGTGGGCGTGCCGGATCACGTAGAGACTAGCCATCTCCCTGGATGCTTTGGTTTTAGGGGCCTCATCTTCGCGTTCTCCCGGCGCCTGGGTAATAAGTAGACAGCTAATGTGAGCGGTGACTCATTCGACATCATAGATGATAAAAAAGTAAACTCGGAGGTATACCCACTTGGACTGTTATATCCCCATCCTGGATACCAAATGGTCTATCCATTGCTACGCCAAGCCAACTGGGGAGGTGAATTGGAGTCAGAAGGTGAGTCACAAGGCAATAACACGGAAGCGGCGAGTTGGTAGATTCGGCACGTACCGGTCGAGAACATACACGCTCCAAAACAACCATCGGCCATCATCGATCTCTTGGAAAGTTAGTGCCGTCAGGGACGTTGGCTCCTTATGCAGTCCCGCTGTGATACACGTCCGAAGCGCTAGACCCAGCAGATGCCAGACCGAGCCTCCATTGGGATTGAACAGCGCAAAAGCGATTAACAACAGTAGGCAGTGTAAGGTATCAGTATGCCTCCGAGACCTCAGAATAGTCGGCAACAGGCGAACTGCAGCGCCGTGTAAGGCTACAGACTGATCTGACAGCCATATTGAGTCTGGCGATACTATCATGCCAATGGCAAGCTGCATATAGACGTCGAAAAGACGGACCGCAAGGGCATCGTCCTCGTCGCTCGAAGACAAATGATCAGACTTGACGGAATGGAACCGAGCCAGCAGGGAGTCCTCACTGTCGCGAGTCAAGCACGGTATGAAATAGATAGCCTCGAGGTAGCAACGAAGAGCCGCCTGGGCGTCGTCCAGCGAGGGAAGAACAACACCTTGGTTACGGTTGAGGACCGGCGTCGAGCGCGAAGGTGCCGACGCCGAGGGATCGTGGCCGTCTATGGCGAGGGCTGCCTGTACGGCGTGCAACAGCGCCAGCTTGTCCGACGCTTGCCGGGGGCCGGGACGCGGCTCGGCCATGGCACTGCCAGTTAGCAGCCCGATAGCGCCCATGGTGTCGCCTATCGACGAGCCGTCTTCCGACTCGGCTCCATGGCTTGAATTGTGGGCCGGGGTGGATGGGGAGCCGATCAAGACGGGGTATTGGCCCCGACCATGACGAGGACTCATCCCGCGTGTGGGTGGTGGGACCGAATAGCCTCTCTGAGAGGAAACGGTTCCGGCTGCGTGAGGGGAAGCCCCATAGCTAGCCACATTCTGCTCGAGGGACTCGAGGTAACTAGAAAACACAGCACAATTTAAGCATATACTCTTTCTCTCCTACGGATGGGTGGGCTTGTAATACTGGGCCGCTTGCGGCATTGGGGCTACTGGTTCGTTACCTTACCTGTGGAAAGAGGCCTGCGTGAACGCCGCATCCCCCGGAGCGGGATTCGGAGGCGGAGACCGGCCGAGGCATTCCGCGCCGACGCGAACACAGTTCGTGCAGCTAGGAAGAACCCGGTCGCACTATAGACACGGCCTCAATTAGTCTCGGCTTGAGTCACCGAGAAAAAGGGGGCGGGGGTAGCGCGCAGCGCATTGCACTTGCCCTCTGTTTGCGCCTCCAGCATCGTACGCAAGCCTGAGCTCGTCTGACGGGACCCGGGCTATGCGGTGGCTGTGGGGTTGGACTGGGTCCTACATCATCATCGCCGTGGTCGGATATCGACCGAGGGACCATCCCAGGGTCCCGCTCTGGCATATCGAGGTCGGGACAGCGTCACAAGGGCGGGCATCCGTCCGAGAGGGGCGTGCGTGCGGGGCCGGATGAGACGAGGTGTCGGGAAGGCAGCTTTCCAATGCAAGGTGACGGGATGTAATTCAGACCTGCAGATGACAGATAGAGTGCAAGATTTCCCTCCAAGAACAGAACGACACGGAAGTTGTCCGAGCAGAAGTGGGTTTCGGTATTGGAGCTACATGATTGCATCACACGTGACTAAGAAACGCACTAATATCTGCCGACATTACTTGGACCCGCATTTCAGTCGATGCCGTGATGTCGGCCCCACCTCCGATGCCTTGCCCTTGCCTTGTCTCAATACGACTTAGTACAGGTGCATCCTCCTCTTTTCCCCCGAGGATGAGAGGATGACGGAGCAATCACGGAGATCTTACTTAACTGGTACACACAATCTGGACCCACGCGCACGAACACGAAGTAAGTTATATATGACCAGTTAACTATGCAGATGACAGCTTGGGAGGACGAAATGTAGTTGGAATAACTGAACGTCATCACTGTGACCAGCCCAACCTGGTAGACACACCTATCACCTCACGCCTTGAACTTTCCGCCCTAGGAACTCCATACCTGGTTCTCTCCATTCTATCCAGAAACCGTCATTCACACTTTCAAACACCATGGCCCCAAGTCTCGTGTCCGATGACTCGACCCCGGTATCGCCGCCGGCTGAGAAGCCCACCGTCTACCTCCTTGATGACTTCCATCCCGAAGTCATGACCTTCTGCAAGCAGAATTTCAACATCATCCCCCGGAGCCACCCGGAGAACGCCAACTGGAGGCAAAACGCTCGGTACCTCCTGGTGAGGTCCTCCTACGTCACAGCGGAGGATATCAAGGCGGCGCCCAATCTACTCGCCATCGGCAAGCAAGGTGTCGGAATCGACAAGATTAACGCTGAGGCCTGCCAGGCGAGAGGGATCCCGATTCTGAATACACCGGGCGCCAACGCCCAGGCTGTCGCAGAACAGGTCCTCACGCTAACAATGGCCGTAGCCCGCCAGGTTGGGAGCATACTGGCCAAGCAGACCTCTGGCACACTTGTGCCTAAGGAGAAGTGCTCTGGCCTCACCATCCGTGGCAAGACTATCGGTATCCTGGGTATGGGCCATGTCGGCAAGGCTGTTGCACGGATATTCCATGGCGGGCTCGGCGCACACGTAATCGCTTATGATCCATTCCTGCCTCCTGACGCTTGGGCGGATATCCCACATACTCGTGCTGAGCGCCTGGAGGATATTTGGTCAGACGCCGACATTATCACGGTGCATATGCCACTTACACCGCAGACCAGAGGCTTCATCGCATATCCGCAACTGAGGTCTATGAAGAGGACGGCTATCGTTATTAATACTGCCCGTGGGGGGATAATTGATGAGAAGGACCTGGAACGTGCGCTCTCAGAGGGTCTGATTTGGGGCGCCGGGTTGGACTGCCATGAAGAGGAGCCACCGAGTAAGGAGCGGTATGGAGCCCTCTGGGACTTGGGGGTCGTGAGCACGCCGCATGTTGGAGCTGCTACTAGCGAGACCCAGGCTCTCACTGGCATGACGGCCGCAAAGCGTCTACTTGAGTTTGCGCAGCAGCGGACAGGGGGTATTTGACATAGGGAAGTGTTCTCGGCGGTTGTATTATGAGCTCTTTTCATAAAAGAAGTTTCTCTACAACCAGGCTAGGGGATACCAGAAGAACCTGCTTAGCACTGTGGAAATAGTTCCGACTTGTTAGTTTATACAATGAACATAATCATCCCACTGTCACCTTTCCCTTTGCCATAGCATCAAGTTCTAATTGACTCGGGACGGCTGAAAAGTCAACTCCCCAAATGAAGTTCAAAACCCCACAGGAGGGTTGTTACTAGCAGTAAACAAGGCGGTTTGCGAGTCTCCATACACATACTCCCACAGCACAGTATCCATGTTCCAGAGAGAGACATCATCTGTGAAGGTCCTCTGTAGCAAGTCCCCCCCGGTGTAGAGCTCATTCTGGGATGCAACGGGAGAAATGTCCGTGGCGAAACCCGGTGTGGGTGGGATGACTGCGCCCACATCATCCACAGGCTGAGGGAGCGGTTGCGAATAACTCTCCCTACCGTATGAACCGAACGTATTTAAAACGGGGGGCGCGTATTCTCGCTCGGCAACCCGATCATATGTGAGATGTGCCATACCGGGAATCTCAGGGGCGGAGGGGTGATGATGATGCGATGCCGCCTGCGAAGACGTCGTGAATGGAACCTCGGCGTCAGGTCTAGCCATCGAAGGTGCAGATGCCGCCGGACGCACCGAGCTACCGTCTCCCAAAGCGCGTCCTATTTTCCCGGAGACATCGCGATGAAGCGCGGAAAAGACGGTGACGTACGCCAGCGCGTCGTGCAACCGCCGCGCCATACTCGCCAACGTACGCTCACACGATCTCAGACCACGAGCGGCCTCCTGCAAATCACCCTGCGAAAGACCGGGGCAGTACAGGACGCAGAATATCACGCTCAGCCCGGCCGTGAACATCATGTGGAAGTAGCTCCTCGTGTGCGTGATGAGCGACGTGGTCCAGAACAGGGCCGAGTACTTCTCGATGACCTCCAGGGCACCGTGTAGCAGCAGCATGAGAAAGTGTCGTGGGAGCGCCCCGCCCTTCTTGGGGACGAGGTCCACAGCCCGTCGGACGAGGTAGAGCTTCTCGCGGGCGTAGAGGAGGTCGTACCACTGCTGGGAGTGGTACAGGCACGTCGGGCTCTGGATGACGGGAGCCTCGCGTCTCCAGACGGCGAGCTCGTCGAGGAGCTGGTTCACGACGACGTGGATGTGGCCGATGCCGAGATGGAGTTGCGAGGGCGCCTGGTAGACTTCTCTCAGGCGGCAGAACTCAGTGTGGATGTGGGATGACACCCGTCTCAGTCTCACGGACATCAAGAAGATGCTTGTCTCGGTGAGGCGGCCTGGCTCTCGTGGGCCTGGAGGTGAGTCCAACAGCTGGGAGGAGGACGAGCCTTCCCAAGATTCGATCTCGTCGTCGTCGGCCTCGGCCGGGAGATTGATGTGTATGTCGCAGTCGTCAATGGTAAAGGGCCGGTCCAACGTGGTAGAGCTATACCGGTCGATAAGATAGAAGTACCAGAAGATTCGCCGTCTATGCTGTCTCTCGATCGGTGTGTGTAGCGGCCCCCCGTCGTGTGCGTGAATTTCTAGCTCGATACAGAGGCGGCCGGCAAGCCGGATGAGGTCCCATATCGACGTGCCTAAGCGCAGAAATAATTCACTTTTATCTTAGTCCGTGCCGCCGTGCCCTCGGAGAAAGAGATTTCGGTGCGGGTTTGGGAAAACCTTACCTATGTTATGATATATACCGAAGCGGCAGATTAGGAGCAAATCCTCGACAGACCGGAGACCGCGCGCGAGGAACCGAGAATCAAGATGCCGCAAAGCAGCATGGTAGTAGCCCTCCGGATGCTGTGAGTGCTTCCCGTTGCAGAATGGCATGACAGAGCCTATGGCACAGATCACAAAGGTACGGAATAGGTCCTCGGGGGCCGCGGATTGCCCCTCCTCGATGGCCGAGAAGACACGCGAGTGGAGTTCCCATACCTCCCGGCGGAGAAGAAACGCGTTCATGACGTGGGACCAGCCTAGACTGAAAAACAAAATCTCTGTTAGCTTTCCCCCTCCTCCTCTTGCCCTTCCACCCGCTTTTTCGTGCCGTCCAGGAGGAGAGTAACGAAAACCCGGGGCGAACTTACTATTCCCCGAACAAATGCTCGGTCATTTGGCGAGATGGTAAAGAGCAGGGCTGGATGGTTATCTCCGGAGGCTCGGCTGTCTTGGCCAGTTCCCGGGGTAAATCGGCGTTAGACTTCCTCCAGTCGGCGTCGGAGAAGAGCAACGAAAGAAAGCTAGGCGTACGCGCACGAAGCACGTGTTAGAATATGCATCTGCATTTACAAACGACCAGCGCTGGGCCCCGTGTCTCCTTACCTGAGCCCCCCGCCATTCATGACTGTAGAGGAGCTAGCAATAGACTGCGTGGTCGGCGCGTCATTCCGGATAGTGGCCGGCGTCAACACGGGCGCATCATCAGAGGCACCTGTGCCCACTGACTGGTGTTGTCTCCCGTGTATCCTCCTCTGACTATTCTCTAGTTCCTGGATGAGCCTGAGAAATAGAAGGCGTTAAAACGAGGAGGCTTCTTTTTTTTCTGTTTCAGTGGGAGTAGTAAATGGAATCTTACGCCCGAGGTACTAGTCTATCGCTGATGGAGTCGTAATTGGAGCATTGGGAACCGTTGCGGATACAATGAGCACATGATGGCCTGCCGCTGTCGCACTGCGTTGAACAGTCAAGTCAGTCAGTCCGTCCCGCCTGTTGTTATTTCCACGGCATGTCAAGGTTTGTGTCTAGGGAGAGAAGGGCCAGGCTTGCGCACTTTGATCTTCTTCTGAGAGCAGGAATGGCAAGCCGGGAGCCTTGGTAGATAGTGAGGCGTTCGCTCTGGCGACGAGGCCATTGTGATGGCTGGTGGTTCGCAGGCCATTTAGAGAAGTGCTGGTTGTCTACGAGTACTGTGCCGAAGCGGCGATGCACAGAGAGAGGGGAAAAAGTCGAGGTGGGTCGTGAAGTCATCCATTCTCGACTCAATCGACACAAGGTGTCTTAGCGTCGCTCGCTCTGGATTTGGTGGGGATAGAGTTATTATCTGGCCGTGCGCCACAGCCACCAAAACCCACTGAGAGAGTTACTTGCAGCATATATTGATCTTCTACGCTCCATTTCCACGGTAGATGCTGATTTACCATATAGGCTTGATGTTCTCCTGGATTTCTTATCTAGATATAGACACAGTTGCTGACGATAATCCCTCCGTCCCATCTGGTTGGTCCGTTGACCTATGTCTTGGAACGAGCGCAGTCGAAAGAACATGACGTATTTGTATAATCTCCGAGGTTGGAGACCATCAATTCATGGCCCATCTCGCCCCCGGCTCGGCAGCGGAAAGCAATTCTAATGCCAATTTGCTTTTAACTTTATTTGTGCGGGGGAAATTGGAGAACCTACCCAATGGAATGAATTCTCTGGTCTCGGCTTTAGATTACGAGTAGCTAGTTATGGGTCTAATGGAGCGAGATCGGAAACTTTCCGACAGCTGGACTCGGCCCCACTCCGACATTAGCTCCACCCATCGTGGCTAATGCTTTTGCCGTACTTGCGAGGCTGCTGCGCGCCCTGAACTGTTCGGGTGGACAGCCGACGGTCTCGGATCTACGTTCGGGACTTCGTAGGAGCGTCATAGTCGCTGGTGAGTCAAGTTGTATGGAGTTAGTTGGGGTTAACCACAGCTCAGTTTAAAAGGGAGCTCCGTGGGGGAGGGGAAGATCGGTATGTATGCTCCTGTTGGTCATCCAAAGTCGTCCCTTCTATCAGCACGCCTGCATCTCAATACCCCGGAGAGTGTCAACACCAGATTCAACTTGAAATATCAACAGGCAGCATCTTCCAATAGTGTCATCGTTTTTCAAACTCGGATTGAATCATGGGTTCCATAACCAACGGCAATGCGGCCCCCGCGTATACAGTATCCAACCCCTTCAGAGACAGGGTTCTCGCCGGACAAGTCTGCCCAGTACTCTCCATCAAGCTCATAACCGGCAACGAAATCGCCATGGCTTGCAAGATGGCCGGGATCCCCGCCGTCTTCATCGACATGGAGCATTCCACCCTGGACCTGCACACCGTCGGCCAGCTCGTCCTCGCGTGCAACTTCGTCGGGGTATCCCCCATAGTACGAGTCCCCTCCAAGTCACACTGGCACATCAGCCGGGCCCTGGACGCTGGTGCCGCCGCTATCGTCATACCGCACGTCGAGACCGTGGCTGAGGTACGAGACCTCGTCCGCGCGGCCAAGTATGCGCCGCTCGGCGCCAGGGGTTGTACGAATTCGCAGCCCGTCCTGAACTTCCAGCACGTCCCGACGCTGGTACAGAATGAGCTGCTGAATAGGGAGACGATGTTGATTCCCATGATCGAGACGCCGGGGGCTGTGGATCTGGCGGAGGAGTTCCTCGCCGTCGACGGCGTGGATGGCATCCTCATTGGCTCGAACGACTTGTGTACGGATATGGGTATCCCAGGCAAGTACGATGATCCGAGATACCAGGATGCCGTGACTAGGATCGTGCTGGCTGGGAAGAAGGCAGGCAAGCCGATTGGGATAGGGGGGATCGGGCCCAGGACCGATCTTTTGGAAAAGTGGTTCTCCATGGGCGCGACGTGGTCTCTGAGCGGCCAGGATTTCGGCATCCTCCAGAGCGGCATGAAGAAGCTTGGGGAGAACTATCGGGCTATAAATGAGCGTGTACAGCAGACAAGGAACCTGAGTGCAGTTCCTGCTTCCGGCACGATGTAATGGTATATACGAGCATGATGGCTTGCAAATTTGGGTAGATGTTACAAAGGAAGAGCTTGTAGTAGATGTTCGAGGAATCCTATAGACATAAGGATCGACCAATCTGGTCGCTCTCAACATGTCGATAACAGTTATAATTCGCAATTAGACAAGAATTGTATCTTTTGACTCGTATGTGAAGCTCGGTCCTGTGTGAAAAGAAGGGGGGAAAGAGAAAAAGGGGGGCACTGTGAGACGAGAGCGGGCTGTATTTCCCTGTTGGAAGAGGACATGCCAATGGAAGTTGGTCGTCTGGTTCTCGAGCTCGTTCGTAACATCCAATGATAACCTTGTCCCCGATCTTGACTTCGAGTGTCGGGCAGGGAGGCAATGCCTATTAATATCTGGGCTACCGCGTGTTAGGGTATCTGACGCACGGATGACAGGTCGGGTAAAACCATCTGGGGTAGCAGTGGCCTGTACCGATGATCCCGGATCTTCGGCTACCTGGTGGGGCCGATCTCGATATGTTACGGACGCCCGTTGATCCGAATTTAGGTTGTGGCATCCCCACACCGAGGGACTGCGAGCGCGTGCTCCGCCGGTGACAGCCACCAACTGCTGCTTGCGAAGTACATAAGCGAGGGCGGGCGAGCAGGAGGAGGGTGGGGTGACGGTTAACATGCTATATCAGCAGCTTCACAACGACCGCGAGCCCTCTCCGGGTGGTCCACGATGCCGCCCTCCCATTATCCTTCGAGTCAACCTCGGCCCCCTTTTGCAGAAGCAGTCTGACAACGGCACAGCCTACAATAGCGATAGATTCGTCATCTTAACGCATACACTCTCAGGCAGCGTGCTATTCCAGTGGTATAGAAGGACACCATGAGGACGCCATTGCCATTAACATCTCTACAGCGACAGTGGTGAAGACTTCATGGCTAGATCATGAATTTTATTGTTAGCTATTATGATATAATAGAGCTAGATACGCCTCGGTGTCACTGAGGCGACGACCCGTCACTGAAAGCAAGTATGAGGCTTTACTCCTTCAAGACACCCCGCAGGCATGTCTGACGGATAGACTACGGAGTTCTCCTCTTCCTGCTAACCTTCCCCCGTCACACTTTCTTACGGCCGCTCTCCCCTCTCCAAAGTGTGATGACCTATATTTAGTGCATGACAAGGGTCCCTATTCAGTAGAAGATAAAACAAAAACAGAAATATGACGGAGTTAGGAGTTAGTATTTGTCCGTCCCGAACTAAATATAGCTAGCGGAACGCTATTCCGTCACACGCACCGACTCTATTGCAGAGTCGTTAACGAATAGAACTAGACTTACCCCGCCTTGTACAAAAATAGCAATGCGTCATCAGGCCCCTCTCTCCGTCCTAGACGTATAAAAGGGGGATATAAAAAGACGAAATGACGACGGCACGACGTACACAAGAGAACTTTTTCCTTCACGCCCTCCGCCATTGCACATTCGAGGCAATATTACAGGCTTCACTAGTTGTATCTGCTGAATCCACGATCCAAGACATTTGAGATGCCTCAAGTCGCTGGAAAAGAAGTCGGCCCAATTGGCTTCGGCCTCATGGGTAAGACCCATCCCGCGTCCCATATGCCTGTCTATGCCATCCCCCCCCCACGCCGCACGTAAAGACCACCACACTAACCACCCCAGGCCTCACTGCCCGCCCCGGAGTGTCCTACCCCGAAGCCAGATCCCTCGCCGCCCTTCGCTCCGCCGTGTCAACCGGCTGCACCCTCTGGAACGGCGGCGAGTTCTACGGCACGCCCACCTACAACTCCATGACCCTCCTCCGGCGGTACTTCATCGAGTACCCCGAGGATGCAGACAAGGTCGTGATCTGCATCAAGGGCGGCGTGGACCTCTCCGCCGGACACCCCCGACCTGACGGGTCCGCGGCGCAGATGAGCAAGTCGATGAAGAACATCCTCGCGCAGCTGGGCGGGACCAAGAAGGTCGACATGTTCGAGTGCGCCCGCCGTGACCCGAACGTGCCGCTGCAGGAGACGTTCGGGGCGCTGAAGGAATTTATCGACGCGGGTAAGCTGGGCGGAATATCGCTGTCCGAGGTCTCGGCGGCGACCATCCATGAGGCGGCGGCTATCACGAAGGTCCTGGCCGTCGAGATCGAGCTGAGCCTCTGGTCGACCGACGCGTTGAGGAACGGTATCGTGGAGGCCTGCGCGAAGCATGATATCCCGCTCATGGCGTACTGCCCGCTAGGCATGGGCGTGTGTTCCCCTCCCCCTCTCCTTAGCTCCTATCCAAGCATCGTGGCGCCCTCTTGCTAAAGCTCTCGTAGATGCTCACCGGCCAGATCAAGTCCCCTTCTGACATCCCCCCCAACGATTTCCGCCACCGCTTCCCCCGCTTCCAGCCGGAAAACTTCGATATCAATATTGAGCTAGTCCGACAAGTCGAGGCCCTCGCGGCCAAGAAGGGCTGTACCCCGGCACAGTTCGCCCTCGGTTGGCTAGTCGCGCTGTCGCGCCGGCCGGACATGCCGACCATCATCCCTATCCCGGGATCGACTACCTCCGAGCGGGTGGAAGAGAATGCGAAGGCCGCAGAGTTGAGCGATGAGGAGATGGCGGAGATCGATGCTACCCTGGCTAAGTTTGAGGTTCTTGGTGGGCGCTGGCCCGAGGGGCTTCCTGTCAACACGTAGGAGCCCAGTGGGCGTGCTGGTCTTTTAGAGGCCGAGGGATAATAGCGGGCTGGAGACATGCCCGGCTGCTAGGTACCAGGTGAGCTTCAATTCCACTCGATGGGTACTCGGGACGTATCGCCATGAAGTGACGGACGGGGTGGGATGACAGTCGATCGGAGTTTCTTTCTTTCTCTTTTTCATCTTACGGCCATACGAGCCAGCCAAGTAATGTTTAATAGTCCCGGTACGCCATTCTTAAACCAAGACAATATACGCTATGTTGAATATTATTGCTAAGTATATTCCGGGGGGTTATATCAAACGCGTCCCTGGATCTTAATCTCTATAGTCCTGAACAGCACATACAACGGCAGAGTAACCGCAAACGCCATCTCGAACCCGATGTCTCCCGTCTTCTCCGCAATCGGCCCCACGAACCACAGCTGGTACATGCCTGGAATGACCAGCCCAAAGCTAAGCACCGAGGCCGCCAATGCAGCGATGCCCGACGGCAACCTCCCTGCCACGTTCCACGCCGAGACGTCGTAGCCGTCCTCCATCTTCCCCTTCCGGAAGACCACGTGCTCCAGCACGACGACGGAGATGAAGCACGCGGGCCAGTAACTAATGAGTCCGAGGAAGTTGTTCAGCGAGTCGAGGAACTCGGCCGCGACCTTGATGGCGATGGGGATGATGATGGCGGTGATGACGACGGTGTAGACGACGCGCGGGAGGCGCAGGCGCGCGAGGAACATGAGGGACTGGAAGTTGAGGCTGAGGGCGTAGATGGTGCCGATGACGTTGGCGAGCACGCTGAGGGCCATGAGCACGAGGAGGAACTTGCCGAAGCCGCCCACGGGCTCGAGCATCGCGCCCATGACGCCCCCGACGCTGTTCCTCTCGAAGCCGGCCTCCCAGGCGGGTATGTTCGGCACGGCGCCGCCAATGGCAGCGCCGAGGATCTGCATCGGGATGGCGCCGAGGACGAGGCCGAGATAAGTCGGGATAAATACCGCGGCCCTATAAATGTCCAGGTTAACGATTCGTCCCATACAAAGAACACCTACATATCGCCTTTGCAACAAAAGATATGAAGTTTGACCTACGATTTGGAGCGACGATCGAAGTACGTCGAAAAGTCACTAGCAATAGCAGCCCACGGCAGGAAGAACCCGCCCACCAGTGCCCCGAAGGAGAGGACGGTACTAGCCGTCGCCGGAGGCGCCTCGGCCTGCAGGTGCAGGTGCTTCCCGCTACACCCGAGGGCACCCAGCGTAGCCACCAGCGAGGGGAGCCACGAGTAGAGGTCGAAGATGTGGATCCATCGCGAGCCGCAGAAGGTGACGCCTAGGGCGACGAGGGCGATGATAACGATGCCCACGGTCACGGAGAGCTCGTCGGGCTTGATGGCGGAGAGGGCCTGGCCGCCGAGGATGGAGCCAACGATGCCGTAGCCCGTCAGGGTGGCCATGTTCAGCAGGATCGGGATGGCGCTTCCGTAGAGCCTGAGTTTCTAGATGTGAGCCCGGAGTCCACCTCTCTAGCATCGATGAGTCAAGGAGACGTACCCGAATGAGTATCGCGCGTGGATCATCTGGCGGAGGCCAAGCTTGTGGCCGAACTGCGAGAGGTACGGCGTGAAGAACGCCGTGAACAGGCCGAAGAAGATGATGATGAGCGCGCAGTCCCGTAGACCCAGGCCGAAGCTAAGAGTCCCTGTCATCCCTGTCGAGATACTAGAAAGAAGCGCAGCAGCGATAAGAGTTTAGCCCCTCTCTCCCCTCCTCCCCCGCGCCAAGAACGGCGGGGAACTAAAAGAAGAGGAAAAAAAAACTCACGCGATGAGGTTAAAGTTCATGGAGAACCACAGCGTGAACAACTTGAGGTACCGCCGCTCGGTCTGGAGCTGCGCCTCTACAGGCTCGCTTCCGGGAATCTCGATGCCGAGCGACGTCGCGGTCTTCTCCCATAGCGGAAAACTCTGCTCGCTGACCTCGCCATCTTGCGCCTCTACTACCTCCACGGGCGTCGCGGGGTTGGTCGCATCTTGCTCGTCCTTGCCGGACCTAGGCCAAAAGGAACCCATTATTTCGGCTTTCCTCTCCAGAGGGTGGTTTTTCTTTTCTCTTATGCCTCTGGTGGAAGCAATGGTGAACCTTGTCGTGCTGGAGCGGCCACTAGACGTATTTATGATAAGAAATTCCGACCTGAAGACTATGACTATTACTCGTACTGGCACTAAGAAAAAAAATAGGAAGAGTGAAAAAAAAAATGAAAAGCAGACTAGCCGATCGGGTACCTCGTCTCCACATTTCCGGCTCGGAACGGGTTAGTGGGAGGCATGACATCGGAACAGAATCGGAGACTATAAACCTTATCTCTCGGCTGGCCGGCAGCAGTAAAGAGAGCGGATAATCACGGGCGAGTCATGCGAGCATGCGAGTGCTGACTCAAGGCACATATATGACGGGAAAAAGTATTGAAGTAACAACATAACACACGTACTTGTATACTGTAAACAGGGTACACTGCCAATTCAGGGAGTCCTCGAGGGCCTGGTTGAAAGGTCTGGGCTAGGAGTTCTTGGCACATCCGAATTAAGATGGCTTTGCCTGTTTAGTACATACTTCTAATTAGAGACCGTCGAGATCCTTATCCTACGAGCAGAGGTCTGTCATATTAGGGATAGCGATATAAAGAGTTATGACTCGTGTCGGCTGTTGACTGCTTGTCCTAATATAGCAATTCCCGAAATTTGGCGTTCTGAGTCAACAACTTTCCTATCTAATGCCAAGGATCTACTTGTTAATTTACTATTCCAGACCGAGAAACGAACGCCAGGTAGATACATAGCAGCTACATCTCCCAGGCCATCAAAATCAGAATCAATGCATAGAGTATCAGTACAATGCGTAGAATATAGTTGTACCCCCAATCACCACCCTCCTAAACCAGATCTCCAACCGTGGAGACCAATTCCAATCACTGATCCAATTATATCACCAAAGCAGAACGTCGGTTTGTAGCGTGCGTGGTACTATTGTAGTGCAGGGCGATGTTGCATCGATACTCTGGCCCTGAAGGGTATCTCGATACCCAAAGGAACCCAAATACTCCTCAAAACTCCGGGATCTTACTTTATAGGGCTTGGTCAATCGTCATGTCGAGTCTCGAGTCGGTAGGTCAAAATGGCAGCTCAGTACGGCTCCCTGAAGTCAGGGGTTGAGGGGTAAGGTTGCTCGGAGAGCAGAGCCTCATACTCAAGAAAATCGATATCTTCTTCAATGGAGCTGCTGCTTCGTAACTCTCAGGTCTTATTCGACGGGAAGGACTGCTTTCGGCCCATATAGAGCATTCCACTCCGTCAGGGCGCTGCAAGGTAGTGTCCCGACCTCTAGATAGTCGAGGTTCTTCCGCATGTCTACCAGTCCATCCCGGAACCGGATGTAACCAGTTAGGCGGTAAGGCCGGCCTTCCACCTCTGCTAGCCCGGCCGAGAATAGGGAAACAAGCCATGAAAAATCCAAAAACGGCCGCAATTGACGCCTATTACCCCTTCTATTTATACAGGATAGAAATCTCGAAGCTAACCGAGATCGCCGATCTGCAAGATAAAGGAATATGCAGGAGACTCTTGAGACTGCCTAGGACAATAGTTTTATCTTATAACTGGCCCCATTGCGTTTGTATCGGGTTTTCAAAATGGAGTCCACTGCCTCTTAGCATTACGGCTAGGATTGGCACCCAGGGATGGTGTCTTCTATAAACATCGGTATGATGATTCTCGTCTCTCGTCCTTCAGCTCTACACATTGTTAGGCCCCCCAAGACAGCCGCCTCTCCCCTCTCTTCTCCCTCCAGTAGTTCGTGGCCTCCAATATCTCTGGACATCCAGTCAACAGCCATCCCCATTTCCGTAAGAACGCCACGCTCGCCTCCCAGCCGCGCGGATCCCACGGATCCCCCCAGATGATCAGCGCCGCCTTTTCGGGCCCCTCCTCGCTGTCAAACTCTACCATATCGTGGCACAGCTCATCTTCGTCGAACCCCTCGATGTCAATCAGCTTCAGAATATTTTCCCGTAGCCTTGGCAGCGGGAGCAGGTCTATCCACGGGTGATGCGATACCGACACCTGCAACGCCGTCGGCCGCAAGCTCTTTGGGCAGGATATCGAACTCAGGGAGTCCTCGTCGAGAACAGAGATAGCGTCGCAGAGGAGCCACGAATTCGACAGATTTAGAGCCTGGGCATTACGGGTCAATGCGCCGAGGATGTTGACCTGTATCAACCGGGGCAGATGTGTGGGGCAGGGGGCGCCTGCTATGTAGGCACTATATGCTTGGGTTGCAAACTGTTGCAGAAGTAGGTGTTTCTCAGGACTGTACGAGCTGCAGACTCGGCGGGCTGGGGCGTGTGGTTCCTGCTGTGCCTTTTTTGTTACGCGCTCGTCCGCCCTCGCTGAGGCGTCCGCACTGTTACTGCGACGACTACTGCGCTCTAGCAGCGGAGCGCCGCAGGCTTCCATCTGCCTTCTCCTCCCTGGTCAAGTAGAGGTGTTAGACGGTTTAACTTGAAGATATGGAGAGGATTTATTGACTAACGACAGGCCCTTTGGTTTAAGCGGTTCTGCATTTTCCTCCTCTGCTGCGAGCTAGTCACGCCGGACCAGTCTTCCTCGGCTCCTCGCATCTCGCAGTGATGCGGCATCGGCTGAACGATGATGGTCTGTTCCATGCTTCTTGCTTACAAAAGAGCTGTGTGCTGTTGGATCTTGCCCAATTATTGCCGTATATCGTAACAGAGGTGATCCGCTCTAAAAGGAGCAACCTGCTGACAGCGCTATGCTGAAACGAGGGGGGCTGACTGTAGGTAGTGTGGGTAGACTTGCGATGATCTAAGTACGGAAAACGGAAACTGGCAAGTGGACGGCAGATTCATTGCACAGTGCAAATTACATGTCCATTCGCCACATTGACGAGTTCGATTACAGCACTTTAGTATGAAATACTGCTTACGTTGGCTTCCTTTTAGCTGGGTTGATGGAAAAGCTTCGGAAATTTCCCTAGGGATCCACCAAATGTCAGCAGGTCGCATTAGCGCGGAACGCTGACCTCCTCACAATCTTCGGCAGAACTAATTTGTGGGGGGACCCGGTCCTAATATTTCAAGGCTCCCTAATGTGGTAATCGTGCTGTTGGATTGCATAGAGGATTCTTCTTTGGCTAAAATGCATGAGTGGTGGCATGTTACTCGCATTTTGCCCTGGTGGTATAGTCTAGCACATGCCCACCCACCCCCACTTGTCAGCAAGGTGCATATCATTAGTCTAAAGAGAGGGCCTGCTATGCCAAGGCTGGCCAGATCTCAAGATTCAAGCCATTCCACATCTTATATATGCTCAATACATTCGTTATATAAAGGACTGGGCTGCCAGCATAACACAAGTGAAACATATAGTTCGACGCTACTCTCCTGAATCATCAAGATTTTGTTACCTATTGCCTCCGTGATGGCTTCTTACTCCGCTCCTGTCGACTGCAACATCGACTTTAACCCGGCAAATCTCGCCGGAAAGACCGCAGTGGTCACTGGAGGTTAGCAACCTTTTCCCTCTCAGCTTCGAGGCACCGTATATGGCAGGCGCAGTGAAGGTCTCACTAACACTTCATGAAGGTGCTAGCGGCATTGGCGAAGCCTATGTTCGAGCACTGCACGCAGCAAGGTGTGTGAATATGAGAGGCTGGGAGTGGATTAATTACTGACTTGCATCACAGCATCACAGTTGTTTTCGGGGACCGAAACACTAATACTGGACAAAAACTCGCGGCTGAACTACCGGGGTGCGAGACCATAGTAACACTCCCATCTGTGGACAATACGCTTACTGACTCTTCGCATAAAGTACCAAGTTTGTTCAGTGCGATGTGACGAAATGGGAAGACCAAGTTCGCCTCTTCAAAGAAGCGGCGGCATTTTCTCCGTCAGGAAAGATCCACCATGTCATCGCGAATGCCGGAATCACCAACAGCGACGATGTCTTTACGTTTGATGGTATGGCACCAGTTTCAACAAGTTAGCTGTACTAAGTTAACTGACTTATGTTTCCCAAGGATCGGATCAAGGACCACAGAAGCCTGACTTGCGCATTATTGACGTGAATCTTTACGGGGCGCTATACACAACCAAGCTGGCCTTGCATTACTTCATCTCGCAGAACGGCACAGAGGCAAGCCCGAGTCAGGAAGACACATGTCTCATCTTGATCAGCTCTGGGGCAGGCTTTCTTGACGTCCCAAGGTCCCCCCAATATTGTAGTACAAAGTGGGCCGTACGGGGTATAATGCACTCTCTAAGGAGAACGGCTTTCTACCATGGCAGTCGCGTCAACGTCATATCACCATGGTACGTTATCTATTTTCCAAGAGAGGTCTCTATCCGTTTATGCTGAGTACGAGGATGCAGGTATGTCCGGACTAATATCCTGTCCACGGAAGCCTTTGATCGTGTCAGGGAGGCTGGAGTTGAATTTGCCACGATGGAAGATGCCGGGCAATGTGCGTTGCGCATTTTAAGCGATGAAAGCATTAACGGCAGATCTCTTTTCCTTTCACCAAGAAAATGGGCTCCTAGAGGATACTTGGATCTCGACTTGGAGGACTTTGGAGGAAACGAACTGGTCCAAGAGATTCAAGCGTATCAAGTCAAGTCCGAACCTGTCGAACTCGGGTTATTTCCTCAGTAGAATTGTAGTGGCAATTTAGTCCTCCCGATGCTGAGTCGTGCTTTTTACCGCAGAGCTTCTCCTGGCTTTACAGAAGGATATACCAGAATCATTTCTAGTGCCACCTTTGAAACAAGTAATTTAAGCGCCACTATCGTCTCGGTCGATATGTCAATCCAACGGGTGGTGTGATATCGGCCTTCTTCTCTTGGCTTATTTGGCTATGTTGGCGAGGCGGGTAACAACCTGGGTAGGGATCTCGGGCTATCAGCAGGTCGCAGCTAAGATACTTGTGGTTTTAGTTATCTACTATGGCTGCCGACTTTATAATTACGGTACATTGGTGCTTATAAGTCACGATTCTTACTTGCCATACAGCAATGTTGCTTTCTCCTCGCTCAGAGCACATATTAAACGCCGAGGGCGTCAGTGTGGCTTGATATGACTGGACATGGGTTTCAGCTCCAGGCCATGGGCTAGGATTATTCGCTCAGCAAAAAGCCAATCACCAACAGGCGGTTGATTGTCGGCAAGCCCTGTTCCCTTATCCGTAGCCATGAAGTGAAGGGATGAGGCCAGGCTCTAGATCTATTTCCCCGCCCGTCCACCTCCAAAATAATGCCATTCCCAAAATCGAAACCGCAAGCCAGGTAACCTCGCGCTGTTCTCTACCTTAAATGAGATGCTACCAACGACATCCGTTAGATATGGACCCCTTCAATACCTTATCGGCGGTGGCAGCCGTGGTTCAGTTAGTCGACTTCGGTACAAGGCTCCTGAAGACATCAGTCGAGGTATACAAATCCCCCTCCGGCCATACCGCGAAGGAGGTCGAGGTGTCCACCGTCTTGGATGACTTGACAACTCTCGCCGAGCGGGCTAGGGAGGAAATAGCCCGGCCGCGGCCGCTGATTCACGGCCAGGAGCAGGATGAGCTCCTGGGCCCGATACTTGCGAATATCGATATCATCGCCAAGGACTTCGAAGGCGCCATGAATACGCTCTTGTCAAAAGGCATATATAAGCTCTACGGGGGCGGGGGGCCTAAGAAGAAAGGAATCGGCGGCGCACTGATTAGCACGCTCAACGCTTCAAAGACCCGGGACCTGACGGACCGGCTGGAACAAATGCGGACTCGGGTGATCTACTTTTCGGTGCATGATATCTGGTGAGTTCGGTTTCTTTCTTAGAATCATGCCTGCGATAGAACGATTCACTTACCTTGGGGCTTTTCTGGTAGGGTGGAGTCGCGCGAGAGCCGACGACGAGAGATTGAGTTCGGGCGGAAACTGGACCAGCTGATTGCCACGACGGAGCGGATTGAAGGTGGTACCCATGGGGAGCAAGATGCCAGGAAAAATACAGCCGAGATTCCGGGAGACATGCACTCGCGCCGCCTCAGTACTATGGAGGTCCAAGTGATCAAAGCCCTGACGCACCCACGGGGGGGCGGGGGGGCGTATTTAAGGAACTGGTTGACCACTTGTGGACAAGGACCTGGAAACCAGTCGTGTGCAGGTCGAGTGAGACGGCTCCCGGCGGTATTCCTGCAGCCAATAGATGGGGGCTGATCTTCTCCCAGGGGGTGGTTCACAGCCTGAAGTTCGAGGCTATGCAGAGCCGGGATGAGGCCATCCACGGCGCCTTCGACAAAACACTCCGTTGGATCATGGACACCGGGCCCTCGCCAAGCGGAAAACCATTCTTTCCAGATTGGTTAGAAGAGGATACGGGTGAGCCATTCTGGATAACGGGGAAGCCTGGATCGGGAAAGTCGACACTGATGAAGCACATACTCGATGACCCACAATGGACCAAGCGGCTAGAGAAGTGGGCCGACGGGCTTCCCTTATGCGTAATGAGCTACTACGCATGGATAGCTGGTTCCAAATTGCAGAAAGCCATAGAGGGCCTCCTCAGGACCATTCTCTTCCAGTGTCTCCAGCGCCTCCCTGCCTTGGCGTCAACTGTCGCGCCGAGGCGTTGGGCATTCATGACCACGACCGGCAGTGATTTACTCCTGCCTGAATGGACGATCTGGGAACTAGAAGAGTCGCTAGACATCCTTCTTGACGAATGTGGCAAGAGCATTAAAATAGCGGTGTTCGTGGACGGCCTGGATGAGTTTGATACGGGCCCAACTGATCTATTGAAGCTGATCCAGAAACTCTGCTTGTGCACGGGCGTAAAGGTGGTGGTGGCCAGCAGGGAGTGGCAGGAATTCCGAGACGCCCTCCACAAGAACCCGATGCTCCGTATGCAGGACCTGACGGCGGGTGACATGTCGCTATTTGTTGATGCCCGCTTCAATAGCACCGAGGGATACCATGACTTGTCGAAGGCATTTCCCGCCGAGGCGGCCGCCCTCAAGAACGAGGTCGTCGCCAGGGCCAACGGCGTCTTCCTATGGTTGTCGCTGGTCGTCACGTCACTGGTCGAGTCGCTCAGCGACGGTGCAACCCTCTCAGAGCTACATGCCGCGGTGAACAGCCTGCCGAGTGATATAGCCGATCTCTACAACACGATCTGGTCGGGGATCAGCGGCCGGAATATCACGGCGGCGTCGGAACTTGTGGCTATTGTGATGGCGGCGACGGACGACCCCCTCCGCTTCATGGTCATCTGGCTAGGCCGGGAGGGAAACATTGACGACTTGGGTCGGAAGACGCGCAAGCCCGACGGAATCCTGGATATCGTGAGGAGGCGCGTGAGCAGCAGTACACGGGGCATCTTAGAGGTGCTGCCATCACGTACCGTCGACTTCTTACACCGCACAGCGAGAGACTGGGCATCTAAGCCTGACGTGTGGGAGAATATCTGCTCTCACCTATCCGAGGAATTCGATGCGAACCTCACAATAACGACGGGAAAGGCCCTGCTCCGCAGTACGGGTACGACCGGTGGTATAGACAAGCCAGATCCAACTCGGGCGTTCAAAGATGGCTTCTTCGATGATTTATTATTATACGCCTCCAAGGTTAAGGGATCCCCTCTCAACACGCCAAAACTAATCAGGATCCTGGACTTCTATCGTGATGGCCTCCAGGAGTCCACCCCGAAAAACGAGGGGATTCCAGGGATCCCGGATGCCCTGCTTGGCTCTAGAAGACGGGCACCTGTCAGTGATCCTTTCATGGAACTCGCAGCGCTGTTCTGCGTTCTCCCGTACCTGCGAGCGAAGGTCCACCGGAAACCCGGCCTTATTAGCCGGACCGCCACTATTTTCGGGCCCCGCGATGGCATCGCGTCCGAATCCCTTTTGGCCTTTGCGGTGTTAGGAGCGGACCCGGAATTCAAGTCTAGCATATGGTATCCCGGATCCCAGGGGTCCGGCGCGGATTCCGTCTCGCTGGCTACCAGGCTCAAGACGGTTGCTTTTCTGCTGGAAAGCGGAGCCTCTGGAAGACAAACCTGGACCGACAGCGAGCGACCAAATGACAGGAATCCCATCATGGATGAGGTACGTGCGAGAGAGGCTACGGAGTCCAATGGTGAAAGAATTGCATACTGGAGGGAGGTGGGACAGTTGTTGAAATCCCACTCTGGGCGCGGAAGGACTTTGTGGACCACGCTTGCAGGCGCTCCTGGCTGAGCCCTGGCGCGGAGACAGTGTTTGGCCTGCGTGTTATCACTTTTAACGGGATAAATCTTCTTTTTTACAGAGACGAAGAAGTAGCGAGTCGAGAACTGGTTGGCGCCGGCCTGTAATGTCAGACCTACAACGTAAAGGTAACCGATAGTTCTCTGAGGAGGTGATTGTCTGTTAATAAAGCAGTCAGATTCTCAAGACAACACACATCTAAGTCGACATCCACCTTGGGTACTATGTTCTGCACACACGTGACCCAATCTCATGTGAGGAGGTCCTTGGGCCAAGACGGGCGGGGTAACACGGCCTTACCCCGAACACTACTCCGTAAAGTGCAGCATTACGACCCAAGCCGAAACCGGCCCCGCCCCAGTTATCTATTCATCTAATCTTATCTGATCCTCCCACCATTATCCTCAAGGCCTCATTCTTCCGCATCATCATCCAATTTCTACGCCATGTCCGCACCGGACTCTTTAAACATAGAGCTCCGCCTCGATTTGTTCCCAAATACGGTCCTCAACGCTCCCGGTGCCTCCCTCGCCCCGGCCACAAGTTCCAGACAGTCCAAGGACCCGGGCGCGCTCTTCACCAATGGCCGCATTCTCACCACAACGGCAGCCGGCCTCGGCGATGAGCCCACCTTTGCAGAGGCCATGTTCATACAGGACGGCGTCGTCTCCGCCATCGGAACCTCCGCCGACCTCGCCGCGAAGTACGCTTCCGCGCCTGGCGTGACGACCAACGACCTAAGGCAGCAGACGGTCCTCCCTGGCTTCGTCGACGGCCACATCCACCTCCTGATCCTGGGCCAATCCCTGAAAAGAGTCAGCCTTCGACACTGCAAGAACCTCTCGGACATCCGCTCGGCGATCAAGTCCTTCGCCGCAGCCAACCCGGCCGTGCCGCGCGTCATGGCCAAGGAGTGGACGCACTCTATGACTCCCGACGGCGTGACGGCTGCAGACCTCGACGACCTCGACCCGCGGCCCATCTACGTCGACACCAAAGACCTGCACTCCACATGGTGCAACTACAAGGGGCTGGAGGAGCTAGACGTCCTAAATATGACCGAGGACCCGTCGGGCGGGAAGATCCAGCGAGACGAGAACGGCAGGCCCAACGGCGTGCTAAGCGAGGGCGCGGTCCTCAGTATCGTCTGGCCGCGCCTGGCCCAGTTATCGTCTATAGGAGAGCGGCGCGACTACATGCTCGCCGCGATTGAGAACTACAGCACGCTAGGCTACACCGGCTTCGTGGACATGGCCATGGACGAGCCGGCCTGGGAGGCTCTCGTCTCCCTGCACGCCCTCCGCCCCGACCTCCCCATCCGCATCGCGGCCTACTGGCTCATCAAGCCAGCCGGCGACGCCGAATCACGCCTGAAGCAGGTCCGCCGCGCAAAGGAGCTGCAGACCCAGTTCAACAGCTCCACCTCGCCGGACCTGCGCGTGGTGGGGATCAAGATCGTGTGCGACGGCATCGTGGACGCTTGCACGGCGTTCCTCTCGGAGCCCTACGCACACATCGACTCACCCCCGCCCATCTGGGCGCCCAAGGACCTCGCGCCAGTGGTCGAGGCCGCGGACGACGCGGGAATGCAGATCGCGCTGCACGCCATCGGGGACGCGTCCATCAAGATGGCCGTCGATGCCCTGGAGAGATACGGCACGCCCGGCAGACGGCACCGCATCGAGCATATCGAGCTGGCATCGCCCGAGGACGCGAAACGACTAGGGAAGTTGGGACTCACGGCGTCGATCCAGCCCGTGCACTCCGACCCGGCCATCCTGAGGGCGTGGCCGCGGCTGATCGGCAAGGAGCGCTGCGGGCGGGCGTTCCCATACCGGGAGATGGCGGACGGCGGGGCGCTGATGGCGCTGGGGACAGATAGCCCTACCGCTCCGTGGGATCCGCTGGGAAATGTCTACGTTGCTACGACGCGGCGGTCGGCGAGGGAGCCGGAGAGCGACGAGATTGTCAACGAGCACTTCAAGCTGGGTGTGTGTGAGGCAATCGTGGCGGGGACTAGGGGCGCGGCTGCAAGTGTTTTTGCCGATGAGAGGACGGGGAGTCTGGAGGTGGGGAAGATGGCCGACTTTGCGGTTGTGGATATGGAGTGGGACGCGGAGAAGCTATTGAAGGCCGATATGAGGGCGACGTACTTTGCGGGGAAGAAGGTGTGGGAGTCGTGCTGAGCTCTCGGACTGCGCATAAGGTGAGCACGTCATTGACGCGTTGGACCCTGAGGTGCTCGGACGGCTCTCAGACACGCTAGGTGGCGGTGTGTGCGTCCCCCATGCTTGTCGCCCAGGCTTTGCGATCAGCCGCAGGAGTAGTCATGGAGTACAAGGTGGAAATGAGCCGAGGTCGTTGGTTACGGTCTACGAAGTAATATGTAAGTCAAAGGAAAGCGTAACCGACATATCTCTGGCTTTAAGCTTTTTCCTGGCCACTAAAATCGGACTATTTCCATCGAGGCATGTGATATTTCGCTATTTGTAATTAAGCGAAGACGATCTTTCAAGGGATGTAGTAGCCGTGCCGTGCCGTACCGTGGGGACACCAATAAGCACACTATATACGAAGTTAGGACTCGCAGGAATTCAGGATTTCCAGGATTCCAAGAACGGACTGCTCCGAGCAACCATTACGAGGGACGGGCTGGATTAAATGTTCAAAAAGGGAAGAAGGGGGCCGGGCGGCAGCCAGGGTCGCAGGTCGCTTGCCGTGTCGTAACCTGTCGGTGGCTTGGCAATGCTACCCCGTCCCAAGAAGGTCCTAGTCCGGCAACCGGGCTAGTCTCTTGTGGGGTGCATTACCTTGCCCGCACTTTTGAACCGCGGGGGATGAAAAAAAAACGCGGAGAACCCTGGAGAGCAATACTTTGAAGTAAAAACCTCCAAATTCTCACCTCTCCCCTTCCCCCCCGAAGTCGGCTGACCGACTCTCTCTCCCAACTCCGACGTTCCCACAAAAACCCCGACAATTTAAGTTCATTTAGTGGGAAAAAGCAAAACCCGCATCCAACAAAAATTTCCCGGCACTTTTTTAAGTTGGCTCCCGCATTAGGGGAGAATAGGCGCACACGAGCCAAGGCGCCTGATAAAGCCGGGCGGATACAGACGGACGACTGCCGACGACGGACCAATTGAACATGGACACGCCACAACAGCCGAACCAGAACCAGAACCAGAATCACAACAACAACCACAACCACAACCAGGGCCAGGACCACCCCACAAGCGCGAGCGGAGATGGCAGCGTCGCCTCTCCCGCTCCTACGCCGTCGCTGTCCTCGTCCACCGGCGGCGGCAAGCGCCCCAGGAGCGGGACTCCGAACTCCGACTCCGTCTCGCAGCACCGCCACCTCTCGCCGCGCCCCAAGCGCGCCCAGGTGACACGCGCGTGTAACCGCTGCAAGCGTCTCCAGAAGGGCTGCAGCGAGGACCGACCCTGCCGGCGGTGCGTCAAGGCCGACCTCGCCGCTGAGTGCCTCAACCCGTCCCCGCGCCCCGTCGCCGCCGCGTCGTCCCCCCTCGCCCTCGGCGCCGTCCCGGGCGCGTGCGCCCCGCCGCAAGGTCCCTGCCCCTCCTCCGCCACCTCCTCCGCCTTCCCCTTCGCGCCGCGCACCCTCCCGCCGCCAGAGGTCATCTCGCACTGCGTCGAGCGCTTCTTCGTGCGCCTCTTCCCGACGATCCCCATCCTGACCGAGGCCTACATCCTCGGCCTCCGCCAGCGCGCCGAGAACCCGGACCCCTCCTCCCCCTCCTCCTCCAGCAACTACCACGAGTCGTACGGGACCCTGCTCGCGATGTGCGCCATGGTGACGCTCCAGGTCGAGGAGCCGGGCGCCTACTCCTTCGGCGCCGCGGTGCGCGAGCCCAACGACGTCTACGGCCGCCACCTCTTCGACGAGGCCATCGAGGCCCACCGCCGCGTCCGCCAGGGCTCGACACCCACATTCGACCACATCCTCCTCACCTTCTTCATCTACGCCTGCCACTCCTCCCTCTGCCACCACAGCCTCGCCTTCTTCTTCCTCCGCGAGGCCACCACCCTCCTCCTCCTCTACAAGCCCACCGGCGCCGCAGCGGGCAACCCCCTCGCCGACCGCCTCTTCTGGGTCCTCCTTATTTCCGAGCGCTCCCACGCCATCCGCTACCGCCGCCCCGTAACCCTCCAGGTCACGGCATCCACCCCGCCCCCCTCGGCCACGGACCCCTCCCTCGCCGGCTTCCGCGACCTCGCCGCCCTCTTCCGCCCCATCGACACCTCCTTCATCGCCCTCCTGAGCCACGAGATGGACCCCTCCTTCGTCCCCTCCGCGGCCTCCCTCGCGCGCGTCGAGGCGGCCATCAACACAGCCGTCGACCACACCGCGCCCCTGCGCGACACCCAGAAGGCCAACCTCCGCGTCACCCAGCTCTGGCTGCGCATCATCCTCTGGCAGCTCCGCCTGCGCCTAGGCCACCTCTCCGACGTCACCGCCCCCGGCGGGAGCACGAGCCTGACGTACCATTACCCCCTCGAGGTCGCGCGCGAGGCCACCCTGTCGACGAGAGACCTGCCGCTCGCGGGCGTCGCCGTCCACGGCGTCGGCCTCACAGAGAAGCTGTTCGACGTCGCGTGTGCCGTAGTGGACGTACTGGCGCGGATACCGCTCACGCGCGAGGCGGCGGAGCTAGGCGGCGTTGGGGGCGAGGCCCAACCGGAGGATAACCTAAGGTATCTGAGGAGGCTGATCGCGGTGCTGCCGGGGGGTGAGGCCATCTACGTCGACTTGTTGCTGAAGCATGTGCAGCTCACGTTGCCGGGGCTCGTGTTGTAATATATGTAGGGTATTGTTATAAAAAGGAAGGGGGGGTATTAACAGGGGAAAATAATGGGACAACGGAAAATGGCGGAAATAAGGGGGAACAGGGAAATAGCGGGACCAGGGAAAAGCGGAAAACAGGGTAATATCGGAAACACGGAAAACAGCGTTCTTGATATCTTTTTCTTTCTTGTTTACCATTCTTTCACTGGGTATCTATGAGTTATAGTACAAAAAAGGCGGCACCCAGCCAACCACCCTCCCTCAGTCCCCACGAAGCTATCAGCCGTGGAACGACTCCGTCTCCTGCCTCTCGGTCGACACCCTCTTAACACCAGCTCCCCCGATAGCATGCGCGTAGGGATCGATCTTCGTCGACGCGAACTTCCTCGCCGACACGCCCCTCTCGAACAGCACGTCCAGCTCCGCGTACGTCCTCCCCTTGGGCTCCGGCACCCTGAAGAACGCCCACACGGCGCTCACCAGGCACGTCCCCGCCCAGAAGTAGGCCGACTTGGCGCCCCAGCCCCACGCGGTGGACGAGAGCTGGTAGTTGGTCATGACGTTGACGAAGATGTTGCTGGCGTTGTAGGCGGCGCGGGCGAGCACGATGGTCTTGGCCTTGAGGCGGGTCGACGACAGCTCCGAGATGAGGCAGTAGGTCACGGGCCCCACGGTGAAGTCGTACACGAAGGTGAAGACGATGAGCATGGCGCCGATGGCCCAGACGTAGTCGTTGGTCGGGCCGAAGGAGAGGCTGCCGACGGTGATGAGGAGGAGGCACTGCACGCAGAGGCCGCTGAAGTGGATCGTGCGCCGACCGAGCTTGGACATGAGGAACCAGGAGCCCGCGGTGCCGACTATGCCGAGGGCGTACTGGCCCATGGAGAGAGAGAAGGAGTTGGAGGCGTCCATGCCTGCTTGGGTCCTATATGTTCAGATAGTGGTTAGCACTAGTTTCCCCCTATTTGACCGACGGCTAGATTTCTCCATCTGCCCCAGGAGAAAATTCCGCTCCCTCCAGCTCCGACGAAGAATCCCGTATCCTCCTGCTCTCGTATAAGGCCCACTTACAAGAAATACGCGAAGTAACCCATCAGGTTCTGCCCGCCGAGCGTCTGCACAAGCCAGATGCCCACAACGATCTCTGTCCGCCGCAGGTCCACGCCCTTGAAGCAGTCCCTGAATGTCACACCCTCGCTCATGCTCTTCTCAAGCTCGTTGGTGTGCTCAATCATGGCGATGGTCTCATCGGGATCGAAGTCGGGCTGGTTTCGCGAGGTGAGCCGCAGGAGGGACTTCTTGGCGGCCGCCTTGTCGCCGTGACGGACGTACCACCATGGTGATCTGTGTGGTTTTTCCGTGTTAGTCTTTTTTCTCTCCATCTTCTCATTCCCGTCCCCTAGGGACTTTTTGCATCTTGTCGATCTTTTCTTGGCGTTTTCGATGGAGGGGCGCGTTTGGTCGCGGGGAAATGCGGGGCGTGCATATAGCCGAGGGAGCGTAGCAGTAAAAAATCGCAAAAGGCCGCAGCGGCATAACTTACTCAGGAGCAAACAATACGCCGGCAAGTATAGGAATCGGCCACACCCACTGCACGCCGAAGGGGATCCTGTACGCCCAGTCGTCGGTGCGACCAACGGACCCCTTATTAACTGCCGCCGCGAAGAACTGACCTATAGATGTCGAGAAAACGAACCGAATTAGCGTACCATTCACACTCTCTGCGTATATAGTCGCATCGCCGATCGCACCCCTAAAAAGGCCCGGAACAAAAAGGACCGAATCCTTCGGCCCGAGGAAAATAGATTGAAAGGAGAAGAAAGGGAGCAAAGAAAGGTGAAGAAGGTAAAGCAAAGCAGGAAGGGGAAGCGGAAGAAGCTTACCAATGACCCAACACATGTTGATGAACGTCGTGAGATAGGGTCTCAGCACAACCGGCGCAACCTCGCTTGCATACGCCGGCGTAACGCTCTGGAACGCGCCCCACGGCATGCCGCACAGCACTTCCCCGACCACGAGCACCTTGACGTTGGGCGCGAAGAACAGCACGAAGATGAAGAGGATCATGAGGACCAGGGACCCCACCGTGGTCATCTTGTAGCCGTACCTGTCGGCGGCCCAACCGGCGAGTATGAGTCCGAAGATCTCGCCGGCCCGCGCACCATTGGAGAGGCCCGACTGCCACGCGGCCGAGACGGCGTACTTCTCCTTGACGGGGTCGTACTCGCCGAACTTCTTGTTGAAGACGGGCGAGGCGTAGAGGCTGCCGAGGAGGGCGAGGTCGTACCCCTCCATGATGAGGGTGCTGGACAGGAGCATGGACCAGCCGACGGCCTTGGGGTAGAGCTTCAGGGCCGACCAGAGCGTCATGTCCTGCTCCTTGGAGGACGCGTGCCTGGCCTCCTCCGCGAGCTGGGCCGCATCTTGGGGAGCGGAGACGGACTCGGTGTGCTTGGTCTGGAGGTGGTGATCCGTCTTGGTGTCCTCCGCCCCCGAGGGGGAGGTGGCCGATGTCTTGTCGTCTGCCATGGCCTCTTTCTAGTTTCAGCTCACGAACCTGCCTAGGGATGAAGGACGATCAGGTGGGTTGGTCGAAGCTTAGACGGCGAGAAGTTGGGCGGTTGAGGCCAAGGAAACCGGGTGCAGGTAGGTGAGACGAAGAAGAGAGGATGAAGAAGAGAGAGATCTTGTTTCCCCAGAGTTTCGAGAAGTGACGGGCATGGCGGGGGATATTTATGTCCCCCCCCAAGCCTCAGGATCCTCGTGCTGATTAGCGAGGAGGAACAGACGGGCGGAGTTACCACGGAGTTCACCCTCAGTAGCACTAGGCGGATACGCGAGTAACATCGCCAATGGGGCGGAATCGGGGGTGTCGGTGTCGCGTTCCGGGGGTGTCGTGGAGAAGAAAACAGCTATTTGCCATCCGGAAACGTGGTTTCGGTATTTTTTCACCTTTTAGATCCTCGATCTATTGGAGAGAATGTGGGGCGAGTGTGGGGATGTTCTATTGGAACCTGGGGAAACCAACCTCGATGTCGGAGTTCTCGGGCGGAGTTCTAGTGTAAAGGTGAGGCAACTGTCGGAGTTGGGCGGAGTCGGTGAGCAACGTGACGATACAGCCCTCTCTCCGGGTTCCGCCTTCCCCCATCCCCCCAATTTTCCCCCCTTTCCTTCGATACATGGTACTGGCTCCTTCCCCGCCATTTACCCCTCGCTCCGAAAAAAAGCCGGGCCGATAGGGTCATTACATCATGCCCAGAGCGGCTAACCCACGTCCTTCCTCCCTCCAATTTCTCCCACCAACCCGACTGAATATTTCCCTTTGTGAACTCGTATTATACCGTATTATACCGTGCGTGTCGGCAATGGTCGACTATACGCCCCATGTGACTAGCCCGGGTAGCTGACACGGACTCCAAAACCGGAGATTGACCCCCACATAGCCGGACTGTCGGTCGAGATTTCCGATCCTTCCATCATACTACTCGCTCGCATCTAGCCCGGATCCGCCTCGTTTCCACCACCGAAGGGGGCGGAGATGAATCCGACGATGCTGGGACTAACGTTTTGCTCGCCCCCGCTCGGTCTTCGGGTCCGCTTTTTTTTTTCCTCTCTCGCTACAAAGTGGGCTATATAGATAGGCAACCGAAGAAAAAAAAGCATGGAGAGGAACATACTTAGACCTGCACAACTCCCTCCTCCTCCCACATCCCTTTGTCCCTATTCTTCTCATTATACCTGAACAAATCAAAGTTTCTTAGTATAGTAGCTATACATCCGCTGTTCAGTAGACCCCCCCTTGTGCAAGGGGAACTAAGAAAAGAAGAGAGAAGGAGAGAAAGAAGATCCACCATTGCCGAGGACATGGGTTCGTTAGGCTACACAAACGGGAATGGCCTCTACGGCAAGGAGCCCTGGTGGAAGGACGCCACCTTCTACCAGGTCTACCCCGCGAGCTTCAAGGACTCCAACGGCGACGGGTGGGGCGACCTCAAGGGGGTGCTCTCCGAGCTGGACTACCTGCACGACCTCGGCGTGGACGTCATCTGGCTCTCACCCATCTTCGAGAGCCCGCAGGAGGACATGGGCTACGATGTCTCCGACTATAGGTGAGTTTCCCCTATTCCCGCCCCCCTCCTCCTATCCTTTATGCCCATACCCCCAGCCGTTTTGCATCGAAGGTCTTCAAAGCATCTCTCATACTGGCCCCTTTCTCTCACTCACACCCCCCAAACTACTGCGGCAGTATTCATATATGGAAAAGCACTCTGCTAACTGACACCATCACTAGAAAGGTCTATGCCCCATACGGCACAGTCGAGGATGTCGACTCCCTCATCTCCGCCTGCCACGCCCGCGGCATGAAGCTCATCCTCGACCTGGTCGTCAACCACACCTCCTCCCAGCACCGCTGGTTCCAGGAGTCCCGCTCCTCCAAGACCAACCCCAAGCGCGACTGGTACATCTGGAAGCCCGCTCGCTACTCCCCCACGGGCGAGCGCCTCCCCCCCACGAACTGGCGCGGCTACTTCGCCTCCTCCACCTGGACCTGGGACGAGCTCACCCAGGAGTACTACCTCCACCTCTACGCCCCCTGCCAGCCCGACCTGAACTGGGAGAACCCCGCCTGCCGCGACGCCATCTACGCCGACATGCAGTTCTGGCTCGACCGCGGTGCCGACGGCTTCCGCATCGACACTGTGAACAAGTACTCCAAGCACACCTCCTACGCCGACGCCCCCGTCACCGAGCCCCACTCCCCCCACCAGCCCGCCCCCGAGATGTGGTGCAACGGCCCTCGGATCCACGAGTTCATAGGCGAGATGCGCGCCCGCGCCCTCGAGCCCTACGGCGCCGTCTCCGTCGGCGAGCTCTCCAACACCCCTCTCGCCTCCCAGGTCCTTCCCTACGTCTCCGCCTCCGCCAAGCAGCTCGACATGGTCTTCGAGTTCTCCATGATCCGCCTCGGCACCGGCGGCGGCTTCGGTGCGAAGTACATCCACCACCCCTTCCCCCTCTCGACCCTCAAGGCCACCGTCGCGAAGTGGCAGTCCTTTATCGAGGGGACCGACGGGTGGACGACCGTCTTCTGCGAGAACCACGACAACGGCCGCGCCGTCTCGCGCTTCGGCGACGACTCTACCCCCGAGCTGTGGGCCGCGTCTGCCAGGACCATCGCGCTGTGGCAGGCCACGCTGACGGGGACCCTGTTCCTATACCAGGGCCAGGAGGTCGGCATGAAGAACATGCCGGCCGACTGGAGCATCGATGAGTACAAGGACATTGAGAGCGGGAACTTCTACCGCGAGGCGGTGCGCTCGGGCGACGAGAAGAGGGTGAGGGATACGCGACACGGGCTGAGCATCCTAGCGAGGGACCACTCGCGCATTCCGTTCCAGTGGGACGCGTCACCGAACGCCGGGTTCACGGCCGAGGGCGCGAAGCCGTGGATGAGGGTACACGACGAGTATAGGGACATCAATGTTGCGAAACAGCGCGGGGATCCGGGGTCCGTGTTGGAGTTCTATAAGAGGGTGCTGAAGCTGAGGAAGGAGTATAAGGATGTGTTCATCCGCGGGACATTTAAGCTGATCGATCCCGAGAACGAGGCCGTCTTTGCCTATGTTAAGGAGAGCGAGAGGACGAATGGTGTCGTTGGTGGGACGCCGAGGAGGGCGCTGGTGGTGTTGAACTTTACGAAGGAGGAGCAGCCGTGCGTGGATGTGGCGGGTATACTGGGTTGCGAGCCAACACAGGTGACGTTTTTGACTGGCACGGTGTCTGGGGGGGAGTCAGGGTCCGTCGCCAAGGCGAAGGGGACACATAAGCCCTTGACTTCATGGGAGGGTAGGGTGTATGTGAACTTTGCATAAGGGCGGAATTTGCATGGTCGGGTTGGGGGAATATATATACCCATAGGTTGAGGTAGCAGTGTTTGAAGGGCAGCATATGCTAGAACTCAGTAGGTGTCGGGAGACTAAGGCCAGCACACTAAGTATGTAGGTATAATGGGAGATATTGTAGGTAGCTAACAGATACTACGCCCTGCATAATCATTTGTCTATCGAACTTAGTAATGGCATCACGCTGCACTAGTACTGCCTAGACTACCCTTTAAGAAGGATACACCAGGACGCCGAAATTGAGCATTTACAGAAGAGGTAGGCTAAGCACCTCACTTAAGCTCGATTTGAAGGGCTTGGAAAAAGCTGGGTTAGTAGTGAGGGTTTATTTGCTTGCGTCTGAATTCTTGTTGGATATGAGGCCTAGGGGTCAAAATATCTGACAATTCATTGTATGGGCTGCCTTAAGAAACATGCCACCTCCAGTAGTCCATGACTTCATTGAGTTACACGATCTTGGGCTCTATCTTACGCCAAGGTATCCCATCCCATTTGCTTCTTGCAATCCATCCCAAGTCGTCGTCCCCGACCGCTATCCCGTCGTCAACTTTTTGATACATCTGCTCCACGCTCTTCCGCATAGTTGATACCTGCCAGATGTCATAATATTTTTTACTGATGTGGTATGCGGCGAGAGGGTAAGCGACATAGGGAAGTGTGTCAGAAGCAAAGTGGCTTGATACCAGCCTTTGAGAATATGTGAGGAACTGGTCGAGATGGATGAAGAGGAGGGCTAATAATCACCTACACAACTGCGTGGAAACCCGAGGCTAACTTACTGTCCGCCCACAAGGTCTCCTCCAAGTAACTCGCTACTTGGATTATCCGTCTTAGATCTGTTAGGAGCAACCCTTGTGCAAGACTCCGCCTATCGGCTTCATCCTCTTCCGAGGAAGAAGGCTGTGGGTGGCCTATCTTGTGTCAGTGGCCGACCACGGAGAGATGCTTGGCGAGACGGAGAGTGTACCTTCGTTTCGTCGCCCATGACGGATCATTTGTCCCGGTACCTGCTCCTCTCTCTTCCACAAGTCCTGATAACTCTTTATATGACCCATCGTGGCCATCTTCAAGGCTCCGGCGTTAAATGGTGGTAGCGGGATTCTGCCTCCCCCGAAGCCCCGCGAGGAGTGGACTGCTTGGATCTCTCGAGCATTCATTTCCGGTGATTGATAAGTTTGACGGAGATTTCCTGGTCACATGGACCATGTAGGATACTTATTCCAAGGAAGATATCGTGACACAGGGACGCCTATGCGTGGGGTAAGATAGAATCTGCACCCTTGTTTGGTCCACGTAGGATGTTTATTCCAATGAAGATATCGTTACACAAGACGCCTTCGCGTGGGGTAAGATAGAGTCTGCACATTTGTTTGGCCCATGCTCAACTATCTCAGAATGAGGCCGGACCAGGCTCTGGGAGCAGAGCAACCTCATCCAGTCGTCACCCCTCCCCATCCATGAAAGCAGCACGCCATTGCCGTGGGTGACGTCGCTATACCTGATATGATGGAAGTGATTAAAAGGAACATTGGGACGGAAGCCGAACGGCTGGCCCCGCATCACTCCTCTCCTTCCCTTTTAGCAGCTGTTACTCGACTTTGATCAAACGCCTCCTCTACACGACACAAGGACGGCGCAGCATTCCTCCCGGGGTGCTGCCCTGAGAGAAGAAGAATCAAAATGCCAAGTTACCACCTTCAGTTTGTCAATCCCAGCCCGTCCGGGAAGTTCGGCCAGACTGTGAATACCTATCTCCGCCAAGTGTTCAAGGACAAGTCGCCCTTAAAGTATCACAGTCATCGCACTGCAGAGGAAGGGACAGTCCTTGTACGCACGAGAATCCGATATACAATGGATATTTTGATTTCTTAGGCTGACAGGCGGAACAGATTCGTTTCCGGTTGAGCAGGAGAGGGATATTCGTGGGTCGCACCCTCGAATCGGCCGGCGAGGAGCTCTGCCAGCGCATATTTGACGGGAATGGAGAAAACCTCAGTTTGCTCACTACGGCGTCGTTCTTCGGGATCTCAGCCTGCCACAGAAAATGGAAACGGTTTTTCAACAGGGCATTCTTCAGCGCCAGCGTCAAACGTGGATCCCAATTGTTGAACAACCTCCTAGAGCACGCAAAGGTCAGACTTAGCTACGTTCCCGCCTGGTAAGCACTCTATCGTAAAACCTAGCTGGGCCCCGATATGATAGCTTAGACGATTGTTCTAGGGTCATGGTATTCTCCTTTGCGCTTTTCGCAGGACTCAACTTCTCCATGTTCACTGCCGGCGGACCGGCGAACTGGTCTCAGGCCGGAAAATTCCTTCTCGAGATTGAGCTGATCCAAAACTCAGGAGAACTTCTAAAATTAATTGGGGTGAGTGACGTGGTACCCTGTTGGCTATTTTCATAAACTGAAACGATAATAGTACTACTTAAAGGGGGGAGGTCAGGACAGGGCGGCAATTAGCGAGGGTCTCGAGGCCAGGGCAGCGTCGGACAAGGCCAGGTTGTGCGCTCAGGCCCGCAAGACTATCCAAGTAATGAAGGAGTTTTCCGGTTCGTTCAAACATCCGGTCTCTGGGCATCCAAAAGTTTTGATCACTAAGAATGAGATAGACTCGCCCTCACGTTCTTCCCAGAAAGCTAAGATGTGCGACTCTCTATTCGACCTAACCAAGATCGCGGCTGAGATGGTAGTGTCGAACGAAAAGCTCCTAGAAGACCTGAGGCAAAGGAGGGTAGACGCCATCACCCAGTTCTCAGGGAGGGTGGGCGGCGTCGCAGCATCAGCCTGGACCTTCATCTCTGCTATAAAGGTGACAGCCGCCGCCGGCGCCAGCGCCGCCACCGTTGCACCAGTTGCGGTTGCGGCAGCATGTGCATTGTGGAACCTGTACAAAGGCATCCAGCACTGGGATGAGAAGGAAAAACTCGAGAGTCGAATGAAAGACCTTGAAGAAAGTGAGTCTCCTAAACCGTCGCAATCTTCAACACTGTATAGTCGCCGCTTTGGGGAGGGCTTTTTATTAACACATGCATCCACCTTTACGCAGAGAAGAGCCTAGTTATTTCGGCATGGAGTCTGGCAAGCGACACTGAGCTGATGTTGGGTTGGGTCTATAACACGTCGTTAGTAGACCCGAGCACGTTTCTAGCGGAAGACGCGGATGACGCCACGAAGGAGAGGCTGCAAGTGGTCCGTGGTCGATACAACGAATTGGCAAGCTGTTCGGAAAGGGAAAAGAAGAAGTTCGCTCGAAGATACCTGAAGGTGCAAAGGAAGACGTTGGAAGGCACCGTAAGAGAAGTTGAGGCTTAATTACAAGTAGAGCGCTCAGAGAAGGGACAGCGGATTAGCCAAGTCTGTAGTGCCGCGAAAAGGGTAATCTCAACCAGAATGTGGGGCTTTTTTTTTTTCTTTGTAGCAGATACTCCGGCAAGATATGATCCGACATTTTCCTACCCGTGAGGAGGGGGAGTGAGTACATATGAGCCAGAAAGAGGCGGCTGTACAGGAGCGGACCTTGTAAGAGAGGAGATTCGGAGGTGAATGGAATTGTGAATGGGATGCACTAATCGGGATCTGATACGTCCCAAAATGTGTGTCGTCCTGCCAGTCCCGCCAAGCCGGCGACAGCTGCAGGTAGAGAAGATGGGCCGTGCGGCTAACAGTGCGAAGCCACTCACCCTGGGCCAGAGCACGGACCACCAAGCTTTCAATCTCGAACCTTTTTTCAGGAACAGCCGAACATCGCGTTCACTCGACAACACCGACGAAAACGACGAACGACGTTTCCACCCCCCGCGTCGTATCTCCTCCAAACGCAATCGACAAAACACCGGGCCTACTTTAAACACATAACCCAGAAACCCCCACAAAATAAACAAGCCATGGCCCCCCGAATACCCCGCGGGGCCCTAACCCTCGCCCGCCCTCTCCTCGACCTTCCCTCCCGCCGCCTCCTCCCGCGCGCCCTCTCCACGACCGCCCCCTCCCTCGCTGTCGTCGCATCCTCCCGCTCCGCCCTCCCAGCCGACTACGTCCCTGCCACCCAGCCCCCCTCCGCCCGCCGCCCGGAGAAGCGCGAGGCCCAGCTCATCCGCTCCTACACCTCGCTCCTGCGCTCGACGCCGCTGATGCTCTTCTTCCAGCACAACAACCTCACGGCCGTGGAGTGGATCGCCGTCCGGCGCGAGCTGAACGCCGCCCTCTCCCGCGTCGGCCCCGTCAGCATCCCCGGCGTCGAGGGGAAGCTGGACGGCGAGGACCTTAGCGGGCAGATCAAGCTCGAGGTGCTGAGGGTCAAGATGTTTGACGTCGCGCTCAAGATCACCGAGTTCTTCGACGCCGAGGCCGCGAGGGCCGACCCGAACACGCAGAGGACCAAGAGGCACGGCCCCCTCGTCCACGACCTCTCCCTCGCGGCCTACGAGGCCTCCTCCAAGGGCGACCAGGCGGCCGCGAAGGCCGAGGGCTCGACGTACGCCCAGCTGTCCCCGCTCTTTTCGGGTCCTCTCGCCGCGCTCGTCTTCCCGGCCCTGTCGCCCGCCCACCTCGCCGCCGCCCTGACGGTCCTCGCGCCCTCGCCTGGAGGAGCCTTCGCCGCGCCCTCGAGGAAGAAGTTCCCCGGCTATTACGATCCTGTGGTGCAGGGTGCGCTGTCGAAGCTGCTGCTCATCGGAGGCAGGGTGGAGGGCAAGGTCTTTGATGGTGATGGTGTGAGGTGGGTTGGCGGGATCGAGGGCGGGCTCGACGGGCTTAGGGCGAGTCTCGTGGGTATGCTGCAGGGTGTTGGTATGGGCCTGACGGGTGCGCTTGAGTCGGCGCCCAAGAATGTGTGGTTCGCGCTGGAGGGGAGGAGGATGCAGCTTGAGGACGAGTCGAAGGGAGAGACGAAGGAGGAGGCGAAGGAGTGAATTATCCCCAGGGAAGAGAAGATTGTTGCCGTGAGCGGAAGAACGGGAACAAGGGAGCATATGATATAGACGGGGCGTGGACATGGGCTTTGTGTATGGTGTATGATATTGTCTGCATACATGTAAACTTTTTATTACATTTCTTTTCTCTCTACAGAGTGTATGTATGTAAAGCAGGAAGAAAAAAAATACGGTCTTGATAGAGCTTTTCGGATGAACGAGGCTAAGAGCTAGTGACGAGGACCCGTAAACTCGCGGCTTGGAGACGAGGAGCACATACGTGGAGTCAAGAGTTGGTGAGAGGGTACCTAAACTTGAGAGCTGGTAGGGAAGATCATGGGAAGGATTTTACCGCTCTACCAGATAACGGCCAGGACACCAGTAGACCAGAAGCAGAGGCTACGACGACATCACCTTCACCGTCACTATCATGGACACAGACGCACACACACACACACACACACAAACAGCTAGCCCCAGGAACCTGTTTGGACGAGTACTCATACACTGTCTATATGCTGCGCCAACCCCCAGCCTACTTCCATCCCTCCTCCTCCTCCACCTCCAACCACTGGAGCGCAACCACGTACAATTAGGCGTAGAAATTGACAGTCTGAAGAACACACACGTTAGCCACCTACTCTCTCTCCCATCCAGCAGCAAAACACAAAAACTTACCTCCTTCTTCTTCGATTGCACCTCAGCAATGGCATCGACGTAATGCTCGTGCGTCACCTTATCCTTCCCCATCCTCAGCGCAATCATCCCGCCCTCCACGCACACGGCCTTGAGCATCGCGCCCCCGAACTCGTCCGTGCTCCGCGCCAGCTCCCCCCAGTTGATGCTGTCGTCCGTCTTCATCTTCCGCGAGTGGATCTTGAGGATCTGCGCCCGGGCCTCCTCGTTCGGCAGCGGGAACTCGATCTTCCGGTCCAGGCGGCCCGACCGGAGCAGCGCGGGGTCCAGCACGTCGACTCGGTTCGTCGCCGCGAGAACCTTGATGCGGTCGTCCGACGCGAACCCGTCCAGCTGGTTCAGGAGCTCCAGCATGGTCCGCTGAACCTCGCGGTCACCGCTCTTCTCGCTGTCGAAACGCTTCGTGCCCACGGCGTCCAGCTCGTCGATGAAGATGATCGACGGCGCCTTCTCCTTGGCGAGCGCGAAGCAGTCGCGCACGAGCTTAGCGCCGTCACCGATGAACATCTGCACGAGCTGCGGGCCGGCGAGCTTGAGGAACGTGGCGTCGGTCTGTGCGGCGCAGGCACGGGCGAGGAGGGTCTTTCCGGTACCGGGAGGGCCGTACATGAGGGCACCTAGGGACGTCGGGGTTAGCGGCGGGCGAACGAAGGCGGGAGAAACGACAAGGTAAAACCTAGGAGGGGGAAGTGACAAGGGCAGTGAAAGGAGAATAAACCGAGAACTCACCCTTTGGCGCCTTGATGCCGATGGCCTTGAACCGCTCCGCCTCCTTCATGGGCCACACAATGGCCTCCACGAGCTCGTCGATCTGCTTCGACAGCCCGCCGACGTCGGTGTACTGCTCCTTCGGCTTCTCGTCGACCTCCATGGCCTTGACGCGGCTGTCGTACTCGGCGGGCAGCGTGTCGAGGATGAGGTAGGAGTCCTTGTTGACGCCGATGAGGTCGGCCGGCTTGAGGGTCGCTGGGTCGACAAGGCCGATGAGCGGGAGGAAGATGGTCTGGCGCGTAGAGGTCTTGATCACGGCCGACTTGCCGACGCGGGTGGCGTCCAGGTCGATGTTGGCGCCCTCCTCAGAGGACTCGGCGGTGGGGTCGAGGTCGAGGAGTTCTACTACGTTGCCGACAAGGTAGGGCAGTTGACTAATGAGGGAAGGGGGTTAGCCGCTGCCGCCGGGAATAAACTGTCCAATGTAGGCCTGGGGAGTGAGGTGTGTGTGTAGCGCTTGGAAACGGATTGAAAGACAAGAGACAAAACCAGCTCTGGAGTCATGGGGTAGAATCTGGAGGCGAAACTAACCGGTTATTGGCAATCTTGTCCAGGTTATCCTTGATCTTCTCATTCATCGTTGCCTTCTCGTGCGTAAGCCGCTGCAGCTCGCTCCTCATGATCCGCGAGTCGTTCTCCAGCAGCCTCTTCCGCGTCTGGATGTCCTGCGTGCTGAGGTTCAGGATCTCCTCGTCCAGGATGTCCTCCTCCTCCTCCTCCTGCGCGTCCTTCATCTCTGCGTCGCCATCCTCCTTTCCGGCGGCCTGGTCCTTCCGGCTGTTGTCCTTGTCGTCCTGCTCGCGGCGGTCGAGGTCGTCGAGCTCTTCTAGGGTCGACATTGTGGGCGGCGGTTATGGGCTGAGCGAGGTTGTGGGGTCTGGCGGGTTTATCGAGGTAGAAAATGTGGTCAGGCAGGAGATTGTGAGCTTTAGGGGGTGCCGGGGATGGAAGATTGGGTTCCGGGGGGGAGGCGTTCGGGTTGGGTGGATGGTAATTGTGGTTGTAGGTTGGAGGTTCAGGTCCGGAGAGCTCCAAATCAGCCTGGCTACTAAACAGGCAAGGTGGTGGTCGCGCGTCAGCTGGGTAGCCTTGGGGGGAGGAAAACGCAGTGTCTGACAAATCGCCGAGTGGCAACAGCTGCTCACATTCACCGGTACCATCCCACATCTCGGACAGTCGCCTGTTACGTAATCATACACAACCTGTCTAGAATGTTCATCATTGGCTGTTCCTGACCATGTCCGTCCCACACTGGGCAACAGCTCCCATTCCGAGCTCTGTCAACACTGAAACAAGCTCCGAGGCAAGCTCGGGAGACCAGATATCGTGAAATCATGAACAAACTCTTTATAGTGTAGCCCCCAGATCACACCCGGGGGCCATTTACCACAACTAAAATACGGCGGTAAGAACCTAGTAGGGGCCTAGCTAGCCATTTTACGTCACCCATACCCCGGACATCCCCGTTTCTCCCCTTCTCCTTCTCCCTCCTCTTCCTTCCCCCTTCATCCCCCGGAGACACACGCACCCGGCGGAGCCACCTCATATAATCTTGTTCAGACCGCTCAGACCGCCCAAGCTCAGTGCCAGGCCCTGCGACCGGCTTCTTATTCTGACGAAGCCGGTGATGGGGCCATCCTCGCCCTGCTGCTCGATGCTCAGATTCGCAAGCGCGTCCTCGCCTAGAATGTATTAGCATGGTATTCTTGACAGAAACATTGAAAAATACCGGATAGGAGAAAAAAAGAAGTAACATTCAACAAGGAAGAGGGGAGAGGAGGATTCGGGGTAGGGAGGGTAGGTGTAAAGGAACGGTTCCTTACCAAACACGCTGCGCGCGTAGAGATTCGCGCTCAGGAACTGACAGTCGCCCTTCAGGCTCGCCTCGGGCGTCAGGCAGCTCATGTTCGTGCACGCCATAAGCTGATCCAGGAAGCTCCGCAGCGACGTGCACTTGGAATTGATGTTGATCTTGTTCTCCCACTCGAACTCCGTCCACATCGTGCGGAACTGCGTCTCCGTGCACGTCGCCGGCTGTATGTAGTCCATGATGTCGACGTTGACGTCGTTGAGGATCACCACGTTGGTGTCCGTCGAGTGCGACCCCTCGTAGACCACGTTGCCGAAGATGACGCCCGTGTCCGTCGACGACACCTTGATCGTGCACTGCACGTTGTGGAACCCGTGCGGGCCCAGGTTCTGCGTCGTCGGCCTCTCCACCACCTTGAGGTCCCCCAGCGTGGCGAACTCCACCGCCAGGTTCTGCAGCGTCTCCGTCGTCTGGTTGACGAGGAGCACGTCCAGGACGATGTCGAACTGGTGCACCTTGACGTACGCCTCCGCGTACACCGGGTCCGAGAAGCCCGTCAGCTGCACCACCCGGCTGAGCTTCGACGAGAGGTCCTCCGACGCGCCCTCGCCGCCCGTGGCCTTCTCCAGGTCCGCGTCCATCAACTCCACGTCGCCGTCGGCGTTCTTCTTCGCCAGCTGCCGGATCTGCACCAGGTCGTCCACCTGGATCGCCGACTTGGCCTTCTCCACCGCCTCCTTGGCCTCCCGCTTCTTCTCCTCCACCTGAACCATGGCGCGGAACGCCTTCCGCGTGTCGTCCATGAACACCGTCTCGAGGCTCTTGTGCTTCGTGTACTCCGACAGCGTGCGCACGCAAGACATTATGCGGTCGACCGAGTCCTCGTCGATGGGCGCCTTGACGAACTGCGACTGTCCGACACGCACGATCGAGATCATGATGAGCATGGCCTCGGCGCGGAGCGCGTTGGTGCGCGCGTCCTCGGACGAGATCTCCGAGTGGCGGATGACGAGCTTCACGAGCGTCGCCGCGAGCACGGTGGCGAGGTAGTAGTCACCGTCGAGGATTAGCTGGCGGAGGGGCGGCTTCTGCGCCGCCTTGACGGCCTCGAGCTTGGCGGCGACCGACGACTGGCTGGTCAGCGCCGTCTCCGTCGCGTAGGTACCGTCCGCGAGGACCCTGCGCGAGCCGGTGGGGGCCGAGGACTTGGAGTGGCCGTTAAGCTCGGAGTCCTCCTCCTTCTTCTCCTCGTCATCCGCGCTATCGAGCAGGCGCTGCTCCGAGGCGAGGATGGGGATCTCGCCCAGGCTCGCCCGGATCCTCTTCCAGGCGTCGCGGATGTCCGACTCATCGAGCGAGTACTCGCCGATGATCCACAGGATGCCCCTGTAGACCTTGCCGGCGCGGACCTCGCTGAGGGTGGCTACCAGGCGGGGGAGGATGGCCGGGCGCAGGTCGGGGAACTTCTCGACAACCTCCTTGACGAAGTTGATGACGTCGACGGCCGAGGCGTTGTTGAAGTCGGCGATGAAGTCCATGAGGAGGTCGACGACGTTGGAGGCGACCTCGGAGAACTTGATGGCGCACTGGTGTATCGCGTGGATGAGCAGCTGGCGGTACTCGGCGTTCTTCTCGTATTCCTGGTCCACCGTCTTCGACAGCTCCTTCTTCAGGAGCAGCACCACCTCCTCGACGTTCTTGCTGGAGACCATCTCCATGGCGATGCTCAGGGCCTTCCGCCTCACGTCGAGGTCGGGGCTAGACAGGGCGCGAAGGATCTCCATGACGAGGTCCTCGAGGACACCCTCATTGCGCTTCCGGAGCTGTTCCACGCGGTCAAGCACGATAAGCTTGACGTTGTTGTCGGCCTCCTTGATGCTGAGCTCGATGAATTTGGACGCGGCGGCCTTGACGGCGACGGGGTTGTTGGTTAACGCGGTTAGTGAGGACGCGGCCTCATACACGACCGTCGAGGCGCCGGCGTCGAGCAGGTCGAAGATGAGTCTGAGATATCGGGCCTGGGTAATGTCAGTGATGATCAGCTCCCGAGGGAGGGGAGAGCGTCGGCTAGCGCAAAGCTAGAGCAGCCCGTACCTTGTTCTGCGCGTTCTGAACAGCGTCTTTCCTGACAAACTCGATCTCGACGAGCTGCAGCAGCTCCTCCGCGTTGGCCACTCCATCGAATACGGAGCTCAGGTACACCAGCGTCCGCTCGTGGTCGATGCTGGACAGGGCGGCGAAGGCGTTCCGCTTGCAGGTGGCGTCGCTCTCCCCCTCGAGGAAGGTGGCGAGCAGGTCGGCGGCGTCGGGGATCAACGACGGAGAGTGTTGGTAGATGGAGGCGACGGCGAAGACGGCATTCTTGCGGACGTAGGCGTGGCGGTGCTCGAGGCAGGCCCGCGCGGAGGAGAGGAGGGGTTCTATGAGCTCGGGCTCGCGGAGCTTGCAGAGGAAGCGGAGGGTGTTGCCCCTGATATACTCGTTCGGGTGCTGGAGGTCATTCCGGATGCCGTTGCTAGAAGAGGAGGGGATTAGGGCGTTAGCAAGTGGCTGCATCCGGGGTAGATAGGTAGATGGGGGAGGGGATCTGTATCCAAAGAGAAAGGGGAGGAGGGACCACAACTAACCAGACCAGAATCATCTCCTGCTTGAGCTTCCCCTGGGCGTCGAGCTTCGGACATATCTCGTAGTAGAAGTACAACAGCTTCTTGAGGGGCTTATACTTGGAGGGCATGACGAAGCGGATGATGTGCATGAGGAGGGACGGCATGGAGTCTCCATTGAGCATAATGGTCAAGATCCTCTTCATGGTCTCCACCTTTGTCTCGTCGGTCCCCTTCTCCAGCTGGTTCTTCAGATCCGACGCGGTGGGGATGTCGGCCGTGTTGTCCTGGTGAACCAAGCTGTAGGCATTCTCGAGGAAGGTAGTCATGATGTCGGGATGGGTGCGGAGGAGTCCCCCGATATCAGCTTAGGTGTGTTTGGAGTTGCGACTGCTCGAGGGAGGGCCCGCGACGTTTTGGCGGGGAGAGATGGAAGGTTGGGCTTCAGGGGGTGGGTCGTTTCGTGAGGTTCGTTGTCCAAGCTGGCTGTCGTTGAATTGCACAATGGCACCTCGAAGACGTAAGGGGGGGGGAGTTGGAGAGATCGGCGTGGGGTATGGTGCGGTGCGCCGCGGCGAGGGTTGGAGATGGTTACGCCGTTCCGTTTGGGGAGCCGGTGTGGTGGTGTGGACAGCGCAGCGGGATGACACTTGTATGGGGAGGTCCTCTTTTGGTGAATCTGTCCTGGGCGGGCGGGCCTCGCCCTCACTGGTGGCCCGTGGGTAGTACAATACGTATTGACTCGAAGGAGCCCCCTGGAGTGGTGGGGCCGGCTCAATTTCGGCGTTTCCCACGTGATGTTGGTGAGCTGTTGGTTTGGACTGGACTGGTATCGCAGAGGAGTGCTGAGGTAAGCTCCCAATCTGCCTGCTTGAAGCTGCCCCTCCACCATCAATTGAGATTGGGTTTGGGTGAGAAGGAAGCTGCTGTTGTGGTGATATTCAGTCCAGGATTGGCCATCGAACCTCCCACCACGCCACCCCGACTCAGCCATCCGCCGATTATTCATTTTCCCTTTCAAGTATCGGGTTCACTCTCATAGCCCGCCATCATGGCTTCGAACGAGGGGTTTTACCTCCGATACTAGTACGTGCTGGTGTCCTCGTGCCCACCACTTTGCGTTGAGCTCACCGGCAAGGCTGACATGGAGACTGGGTAGCTCCGGACATTCAGGGCGGTTCGGCCATGAATTCCTAGGTCAGTTATGAGAGATACGGGACTCCTTGTTCTCGCACACTAGCTGACGGTCCATTTCAGAATTCGACTTCAGGGTCGTCGGGGACGGTCGCAGTGCTCTCGCGCGGTACGCCAACAACTCCAACTACAGAAATGACAGTCTCATCCGGAAAGAGAGTACGCGTTCCCGCCCATTGCCACTGTTGACGGAGGATGCCCATTGCTAACTTGCAGACCCCAGTGTGTGTCAGCTCTCTCATAGTCGAGGAGATTAAGAGGATCATCAAGTCGAGTGAGATCATGAAGTGCGTCCCAACCAGCCTCTCTCTCGCCCACTTCTACTACCATCGTTTCTCATGTCACGGAACTAACCCCGAGCAGGGAAGACGACAAGAAGTGGCCGCAGAAGAACAAGGACGGGCGCCAGGAGCTCGAGATTCGGTTAGGGAATGAGCATGTGTCGTTCGAGGTCAGATCGCCCCCCTTTCATCTCTTTCGAGGGCGACGGACGGAGGGCTAACTTCCCACAGACGGCCAAGATCGGATCGCTCGTTGACGTGAGCGAGTCCGCGGACCCGGAGGGGCTTAGGGTGTTCTACTACTTGGTGCAGGACTTGAAGGCCCTTGTCTTCAGCCTGATTGCCCTGCACTTCAAGATCAAGCCCATCTAAGGGGGCGCTAGGGGGATTGATTATGAGATGATGGTCGAGGGTGAAAGTACGGCTTATCCCCTCAAGATACCCACGATGAAACAAAATGAATGGAGAGAATGCCCGTGGAAGCCCTGTTTTGTAAAGGCTCACGCCTGTAGAGATTGCCCCTTTTACAGTCCTCCCCCATGTGGACAGCCAAGCCCAGGAAGCTCGAAAATGTGATAAGCGACGGGCGAACGGCAAGGACTGATGGAAACCTCCGCCAGAGGTCAGGTTCAGCGGGTGGCCATGGGCTTGGCCGGCGCGGTGAATTGACTCACTCAGTAGCACTGTGCATTCATCATCAAAAGCTTAATATTTGGGGGACGCGCCAGACCGAGCCAGGTACCTCGTACCATACGCTTGTACCCTGGTACCACCCACCGCTACGGTGAGGAGTGATGCTCGCTTGTCAACTCTTCGGAATGGACTTTCGGCGTTAGCCTTCCAATTTTAGCGCTTCACATGCTCATGTCGCACCTACCCCGTCCAGAACAGGCAGGGAAGCACGTACACTGTGCTAGGACACTGTGGTCAGGTTGCAACCAAATGCCCCTCGACCAACATGGTGCATCAGCCATCGAAAGCCGGAGACCTGCACAACCTCCTCACGCCAACCGCAGCCCACACTCCTCCACCCTCTCCCCCGTTGGAAGTGTAAATACTGCGCGGGTTTCAATCGCCGGATCACCCCCCCTGACGAAGGACACTGCGAAAGCCATGGCAATTAATTACCTTGACTATTGGTATTAGGCTTGCGACTAGCCACGGAAGCACCTCAAGCTTGAGATCGAACGGCTCACGGCCCACTGTTGACCGATACTTATCTCCGCAGAAGCTTTCCCAGCTATGGTATGATAAGCCCCTTCCTCTCGTCCCTTGGGTCTTGAATTTGGCGTTCCTGGCTGGCTACCACCGAAGAGAAACATCCGCTAGCTATTCTGGCTGCCCGCTCTCCGAGACCACGCTTCGCTTGACGTCGCATTTCAGCTATCTAACCATTTCCCAACCGATAGGGGTGCTGTTTCTCGAGGCCATCCGGCCAAGACTCGCCATACCCGGACAGCACGACGCCCACCTCCTCCCACGCGATCAATGCCCAGCAGCCCTCCCAGGACCCGACCTCCACCGAAACAACAGACCACACTACCGCCACCACCCAGCAGCAGCCCGCCGCCCGCCGCCGTCGGCGCAGCCAGCAGCCCCTGGGCCAGCACATCAACAAGCCCCTTCGGCGCCACACATGGACCACCAAGCAGCGCCGCTGGACCCGCTCGGCGCTCGACCGCGAGCGCGCCGACTTCTTCGACACGAGGGTCACGGGCCGCCCCGAGATATGGCAGACACTACACGTAGTGCTGCAGGTCCTATGGGAGGAGCACCCCGCCGGCAGCGATGACGACGGCACGGGCGGGCTCGCGACGGCGCAGAGCATACTTGACGCGGCGGAGATCACCTTGCCCACGGGAGACCTGACGCAGGGCGCATATGACAACCTGGGGAACTACTACGCCTTCCACGAGTGGATAGTCTCTGACCCGACAGACCTCGCTCCCGAGGAAGACGAGGAGGCGGGAGCGGAGGAGGATGAAGATGGGAAGGGGGCCGTGCCGTTCGAGGAGGGGGAAGATGACGAGGCGCTGAGGAGGAGGGAGGAGAAGGGTAAGGGGGTGCTTAATGCGCGGGACCTGGTCACGGTTTATGCGAGGCTGAGCGAGAACGCGCGGGATATCAAGATCTCCGTGGCGACGGGCGAGAGCGTCCGCAGCGTAGCGAGGACTGTGCTCGAGGAGTCAGGCGTGAGTTGACCCTCTCCCTCCCCTTACTTTTATCCCCAGCGTTATTATGACGTAACTAACATTCCATGAAAAAACAAAAGCTCCCCGAAAACAAACGCATAAGAATCGCCTACATGGGCAAGATCCTAAAGGAGAACGCCTCCCTCGAGGACCAGGGCTGGAAGAAGGGCCACGTCGTCAACGCGCTGGTCTTCGCGCGCTAGGAGCCCGTGAGCCGCCCGGCGCCCCATGTACCGCGCGTCTGCTGGTTGGGCCGCCGACCTCATGAGCCTGGTCTCTTCTCCCGAGATATCGTACCCGACGGGGACCCTCCCACCGAGGTGCCCGCCTTATACGGGATGCAGTTCCTTTGAAGTCCGGGTCTTTTGAAGGATTGGACCCTGCGGATCTTACCGACACATCACCGCTTTTTTCACTCACGACCTTTCCGTTGCTCTTGTCTCCCACTACAACTCTTACATTACTCTTTTACCCCATCGCTCTTCTCCCACCAGGACTGTCCCTTGCTCTTTCCTGATCACTACTCTCCCCCGTCGAACGGGTTTACGGACCGCGGGAACGTCCCCCATCTCTTTTATGCGATTTCCAACGTTTACGTCTTACACCATCCACAACACCTAATACTTTATCTTCCCCTTTTCCCATCCATACTAGGACGTTGATTTCGACAGCCAACGGAACCAGAACCACACAAGTCATCATCTGATTATTTTTTTTCTTCTTCTTTCTTTCTTTCTTCGACATTGCAGGAGGGAGGCATTTGGAGGCGCCGGATACCCAGAAGAACACTTCTTTTCTTGATTTTCTTCCCTTTAATTTTCTTTCTAATTTTCTCTCGCATGTCTGTTGCTTCCCCTGCTGGCGCATTGGCTTTTTTTTCTCTAATTTCTCCGCGGCGATGTTTAGCAAGGAGGGGCGAAGGGGGGTGTGAAGGGTGCTGGTGCTGGTGTCCGTGGTTGTCTATTGGAGGCCTTCTCTTTTATTTCGCCATTTTATTCTTGCTGGACAGAAAGGGGACGTGGTGGAGCATAATGGTAGCTTCGAGGAGTTGGGGAATATATATCACACTTTTTTTTCTCCCCTCGAGAGAACCTGGCCTGTTCTTGTAGAGACTGTGTCCTTGGAAGCTTAGCGGAGGACTGGCTCTGTTGTCGTGCGGGTAAGCTCATTGACACGGGATGTATTACGGGAATGGTAAGTGGCGTTCATATGACCGGCGTAGGAAGTGGGAGTAATACAGGTATGTACTAGTGCCGCGGCTCGACAACGGCCTGACGACGCATTATACACCTCAAAAGAAGAAAAGGGGGGAGAAACGTGGCGAGAGAATGAGCGAAAACGCACATACACCCGTCGCATGTTCGGTGAGCGAGCCTCTCAATCTGGCCGTGGTACTTCTCCCATTTCCCTACCCCCGCAGCCAACGGGCGTTCCCCAGGGAGGCACGTATATCGGAGGCGATATCGCCATCGTCGGTAGCATTCTCCAGCAGAACATCTACATGCCGCGAGCCGCGGTTGATCCCTCCACAAAGTATATCCAGAATGTCTGGTCTCGTCACGGCCTCGCGGGGAGGATGTGAAGACATCACCCTTTACGAACTAGAGGCCAGTATCATGATGCCTCTTCTTACAGCTTTTTTGTTATATTCGATGGGTGGGATCGGGGGCAATCGGCCAGGTGCGGATGTCCCATGAGGCCTGGTCGACTCGGATACTGGCAATTACCCACGGGCCCTGCGCTGAAGAGCCGGCGCGGTCCCACATACACCCGAGCAAGCACGTTTCCGCTTGCCATGGTGGTACCACCAGCCTCCTGTAACCGCGTGGGGAATCTGGTGTTGATGATAAAAAGCGGAGAGGAGCCCAGGAGCATGAGTGTATTGGCAGCGGGAGAGTTAAAGTGCCCCCGCCTACCTCACGCTCGGTGAGAGAAGAGCAGAAGTGGGGTGGTGGGGCTCCTCACCGAGACCCCCACCGACCCTTCACCGTAAACTTTTTTTTTGTTCGAGACTTTCTGCGCTTCTGCCCCACCAAGATCGAAGACAAGACCTCTCTCTCGCAAGTACCATACCCAACCTGAACAGCGCTTGCGCTCCCTACCAATCCGTTAGGATTCCTCCGAGCGCCCATACTTCCTGTCCTTCCACGAAACTTGCCGATCGACCTTGGCCCTGCACGCGACGCGAGACACGTACCTTACGGTCCCCGATACTCGATTACCGGCGCGAACCTCCCTCGCGGAGACAGACGATACAGCATAATGGCGGAAGGAAACCCCCCCTTCATCCGCAACCTTGCGTCAAGTGGTTCGTGTCCCTTCCTCTTCCCCTTCCTCTCCCTCCCCCTACCCACCCCCATAGACCCCAATCGCTAACTCTCTCTCGCCTCCCACAGACCTAAAACTCCGCACATCAGCCCTCTCCTCCCTCCGCACCTTCCTCTCCGCCCGCCCCCTCTCCCGCACCGACTCCCTCAAGCTCTGGTCCGGCCTCTTCTACGCCCTCTGGATGTGCGACCGCCCCATCCCCCAACAGAACCTCGCCTCCGAGCTCGCCGACCTCCTCCTCGTCGTCCCGGGAGCCAAGGAGGGCGCCGGCCTCGCCGTCGGCGTCTGGCTCTCCGCCTTCTGGGAGGTCGTCGGCGCGAAGTGGACGACCATCGACGTCCTCCGCATGGAGAAGTTCCTCCTCCTCGTCAGGAGAGTCACGTGTGCATCGCTGAAGTGGGCCGCCGAGGAGGGGGGCGATAGCGGGCGGGTAGACGTGCTGACGCGCGCGATGGGCGAGTGGCCCCTCAGCACCGACGTGGACAGGGCCGCGCTGGGGCTGAGGCTCCACGTCGTTGATATCTGGGTCGACGAGCTGGAGAGGGCGGGCGCGCTGGGGGACGACGCGGGGGAGAATGCGAAGAAGGTGGTCGAGGGGATGGGCGAGCTAGTGAGGGGCATCATGGGTGATTATCCTAGCAAGCCGCTAAGGACGAAGGCGGAGGAGAGTTTGAGGGACGAGAGGCTGCCTTGGTATGAGGAGCCCGAGGAGGAGGACGGGCCCGACGGGTGGCAGGGATTCGGGGAGTAGTTGCCGGGGGTTAGAGGCGAGTGCATGGGACTTGTGGGTTGGTGATTCAGTGTGGATTAGGGATAGATGGCGCTTTTTATTCAACTTATATGCTGGCCTAATCTGGCGCCGTCTTCTCGCTGGTCTTTTATGCCATATCTAATCGATACTACCTCGCATTGTGAGCATAGAGCCCATCGATTTGAGGTAGATGATGGGGGTTTCGTGAGTATGGACTAAAGATAGAAGGCGCTTTATTTAATGCATATGCTGCCCTAATTTCCCGCCTCTTTTCTCACCAGCCTTTTGAGTGGTATCATATTCATTCATATACACCTCTTTGCATCGTAGCCACCGTAGCCATAGCCTAGTAACAACCAGAATGCCCGCCACCCAACACGTATAATACCCGTAGTAACCGCTCAGCCCATCAATATTCGCCCGTTCCTAACACCGCATAAGCTATATCCCATGTAGAACTCCCACTCCATACCCCCCTCCCACACTCCTCTCGCCTCCCCTTTTCCTATGTCGCTCTCACAGCCGACCTACCCCTAACCACTCTCATTCCACCGCGGCTCTACCGCTTATGGAAGTTACAAACCCCCTTCACCACCCCCGGCAGCGTCGGCCTCTCCTCCAGCACGACGTCGTGCATCCCGCTGTTCCCCTCCGCGCCACCCTCTAGCCACTTGGCCAGCAGGTCGTTGCTCTCCTTGGGCTTGACGGCGTTGTCGCGTGTGCCGACGGTGATATGGGCCACCTTGTTTACGGTGGGGTAGTCGTCGCCCGCGTCGCCCTTGGGCATGAGGCGGACCACGATGGCCATTATGCGGTCGTCGAAGACGATCTGGGGGTGGCGTATGTTAGCAATCTGCTTCAGATAACTTCCGTAATATTCCTCCAAGGGATACCCCATCAAGTGATACCAACTCAAGTAGGGGGTACCTTCAATGAAACCCACTCAAGCAGTATACCTTCAAGTGATACCCTCTAAGTAGGCAACGCTCAAAGGAGACAATGAAACAGGGAAACAGGCAAAACTCACCCTCTCAAGCATAACATCACACTCCCCAACTGTCCCATCCCCCTTCTCCGCCTCCTCATGCAGCCCCAAATACCTCTCCCACAGATCTGGCCTCTCCTTCGCCGAGGCCCGGTGCATCAGCGTCACGTGGAACTTAGGCTGCACCCTCCTCGTCCCCTTCAGCTGCTTATAGAACCTCGTCACCTCGGCGTCGTCCACCGAGAACGCCCTCTCGAGAACCTGCGTCACCGAGGCCGAGGTGACGTGCACGGCCATGTACTCCAGCGGCTTCTTCTTCCCGGACTGGTCCTGCTCCTCCTGCTTCCCCTTCGCCTGCTGCTGCCCCTGCTTGCCCCGCCCGCGGTCGGGGATGTTATGCTTGATCGTAGGCGCATACCCCAGCGCCGCCTCGATCGCCTCGTCCATCTTCTCAGCGGAGGGCACCTCCTTGACGAGGCTGGGATACCTCGCGTGCAGCTGCGTCACCACGAACTCCAGGTTCGCGCGGCTGCCCGCCGTGGGGTCCAGATCGATCACGCTATCGAACCCGTCGTCGGGCGGGGAGAAGATATTACACGGCTCGAACCGGTCGATGAATCCCTCCATCACACCGATGAACTTCGCCGGCTCCGTCGCCGCGTGGATGGTCTGGTGGTTGTCCCCCCTGGCCAGCACCCTCTCCCTCGTCACCTCCCGAATCTTCTCGATGCTCCCCGCGTCATGCACGAAGTGCAGCGCCACCAGCGTCGCCGACGCGTTCTGGATCTTGACGTCCGTGATGATCTGCCGCCTCTCGTGCTTCGACGCGCTGTTCCGGTCCGCGATCACCGCCGGCTTCGTTGCCAGCTCGTCCAGGCACGCCTTCGTGAACCGCGGCGGCTTGCGCGACTTGCCCGTCAGGTTGTCGTTCTGCACGTGGCCCCACCCGAAGAGGTGCACGAGCGCCTGCGCGACCGTGGTCTTGCCGCACCCGATGGTGGCGATGGGCACCAGCACAACGTCACCGTCAACCTCCGTCCGGGCTTCCCCTCCTTCCAGGTTCTCGATGTTGGCGGCGTCGGACCCGTTGAGGTGCTTGTAGGCCAGGAAGTCGTCCCGCAAGCCGATGATGCCGTGGTTGTGCACGTACCCCTTCGCCAGCTGCGGGTCGGCATGCAGCCGCTTCCGCGCGTAGAGGAGGTACTCCTCAGTGATGTTCTTGTGCTTCTTGTACTTGGGCGTCTTGCCCGAGATTAGGGCCTTTGTGCACTCGCGCCACTGCCGGTACATGAGGTAGGGCTCCTCGAACTTGTACTTGAAGAACCAGTCGCGGTAGGGGACGGAGTCCGGGTTGTGAGACATGGTGCAGCGGATGACGAAGCCCTCGACGTCGCGGCCGTCGTGGGCGCCGGTCTGGGCGACCTCCTCGAGGAAGTCCTTGACCTTGTTGATGTCGTCCATGATGATCAGGCCCGTCTTGCGGAAGTTCCACGCGGCGGCGAAGTCCTGGACGAGCGGGGAGGGGTAGGTGGCGAAGACGGGGAGGTTGAGGTTGATGCCGTGGAGGTAGAGGCCGGCCTTGTCCTCGCCGTACGCGAGGATGTGCTCCTCGAAGGAGTCGTCGCACAGCTCCGCCACGGCCGTGGCATTCCGCGCGCGCAGTTCCGCTGCTAGGTCGGCCTTGGTCTTCCCTATGGCGGCGAGCTGCCTCTCGATATGTTTCTCGCCCACCACCGCGTGACTCGCCGTCGCGTCCTCACGCTCGCCGGTGGAGTGCTTGCTGCAGACCAGGAGGGTCCCGTCCTCGAGGCCGGAGACGAAGATGATGCACCCGTTCTCCTTCAGGGTGAGCTCGTAGGGCCCGCGGGTGCGGGAGAGGATGTTCTTCCACTCGGTCTCGTGGACCTCGCCGACGTTGAAGAACTTGTCGTAGCCGCGCACGGCGATCTCGGGCTCGCCGTGGCGGTTGCGGGTGGTGAAGAGGCCGCGGGCGTAGGTGGGGAGGTCGCGGCGCTTGTAGTCCCAGTCGGCGAACTTCCAGCTGTCGACGGTGATACCATCGGAGGAGTCCTTGACGTTGAAGGTGTTGCGCTTGACCTTGAAGACGCCACGGCCGCCGCCGGACTTGGTGCCTGCCTGGAGGGCCTTGACCATCTGGGATGTCTCCTGGACATCCTGGGGGATCATGGGAGCCGCCATTGTAGGGGCGTTTGTTTCTGTGGTTGGTGGTGCTGTGGTTTCAGCCATTGTTGAGGATATAGCGTAGAGCGATTGCCGGTGTAGGGGAGGATGTCAAAGAGTGGGCTGTTCCCCTACGGATGGGGCAAGCTATGTATATATGTACAACCCAGGGACGTTGTTTTTGAGGAAGCGCCGACCTCGAGCTGCTGGAATGTAGGCTGTGTAGTGTGCCTGGGGCTACACAACTTGGGTGTGCTCCGTTTCGCGGGGTTGCAGGGTCGCGGTTACCTGATGTGGATGTGGATGTGGGGTGTGTCAGACGGCGAGAGGGTGGCTGAAGGCAGCAGGCGCAGTGGACGAGTCACGCCGAAATTAATTGGTAGCAGGCAGGGGTGTCTCGACGGAATCCTTGCCGTTGAGCCTCGTCTCACTCCGACAATGGCTGGTAATATCGTTTCCGGGGTCGCGGTGGGCGGCTATTATGGATTTTGCAGGCTCCCACGGGACGAAATCGAGAAAATTATGGAGGGGTAGAGGGGTAGTTCGACAGGTTGCCGAGTCAGCAGCCTCGAGGCCTCTCTTGGCTAATTTATTACTAGTACCTGTAGGCTAGACTGTGCAAAATTTCTATGACGCTTCTGGAAAAAATACCCCGCCTGCCGCTATTAGGTGAGAGAGCTCGAAGGAGGGGCAAAATTAAATTTCCCTTCCACACTGGAGACGCTGACAGCTTGTCCGCAGCACCTTCCTCAACCTTTTCTTTTCCACCTCTGCAGACAGGACGACACACACTACACACCCCAACAACACACACCCGGGAACGGTTAAATTATCCATTCACCCTCGATCCCTATCCAACACAGCCATGGCCAACCCCTTCCTCCTCGCGGCAGACAACAGCCCCGACCTCCTCCCCCTCCTCCGCGCTGACCCATCCCTCGCCTCCTCGCAAGACCACCACGGCTACTCCCTCGTCCACGCCGCCGCGAGCTACAACCACCTCGACCTCCTCCGCCTCCTCGTCACCGAGTTCAACGTCCCCGTGGACCTCCGCGATGAGGACGACGAGACGGCCCTCTTCGTCGTCGAGACCGTCGACGCCGCGCGGACCCTCGTCGAGGAGCTGGGCGCGGATATAAACGCGCGTGGGAAGGAGGGATACACGGCCCGGGAGAAGATCGAGTCGGAGGACGATTACCCGGAGGTTGCGGCATACCTTAAGACGAAGGAGCCGGCCGGGCAGGAAGATGCGACCAATGGGCAGCCCAATGGCGCCGGCGGCGAGGAGCAGGAGTCGCTGCCGCCGCTGCCCGAGGGGATGAGCTTGAGGGTCGGGACCATGGATGCCGAGGCGGATGTCCCGGAGGAGGCGGACCCCGAGCTCAGGAGGAGGATAATGGAGCTGGCGGAGAGGGACGACTTCCATTCCCCCGCCGGGCAGGAGGAGCTGAGGAGGCTCGTGGAGGATGCGATAATGGGGCAGGATATAGCGGAGGATCGCCAGGTCCGGCCGAAGCTCGAGTAAACGGATGGAACATGTAGCGCGTCTTTTACGTTCCTCTCTTCCCTTTTGTCTTCTTGCATTTTTGGCATCTAGATGAGGCTCAGTCGCGTCGGATCTCCCAGAAGAGGTACTGCCCCCCGGAGCTAGGCGGCCGGAAGAACGTGCACTCCCCGTCATCCCCAGCCCCCGCGCCCTTCCCGAACGACGTCGCGCTGAAGGAGAGCCACGACTTGGAGGGTGCCTCGACGAGCACCTTCGCAAGTGTGTCTCGGACCCACGAGGGCGGGATGAAGCCCCGCCAGGACACCTTCCGGAGCGTGGTGGTCTGCGGTGGCCCGTCCTCGCAGCGAGGGACCTGGTAACTGGAGAGGTACGGGTCTATGGCGTCGGACGCCTCGACGCGGGGCGAGGAGAGGCGGATGAGGGAGATCCACTCGTAGAGGTCCGTCGCCAGCTCCTCGAAGTCGGGGTTCGGGGCTGTGAAGTCCGCTGCCAGGTCCTCGAGGGGAGGGGTGGCGATCTGGAGGGGCCCTGAGGCGATGGGGGCTGTGGTGAATTTTATGGGGTGGAAGGGTTTAAGGGTGGGGGACTCCGGTTCTATTCCATACTTAGGGAGGGTTGTCCTCGGTAGGGGAATAGGAAGGGAATATAATTTGTGGAGTGGAGGGACTCACCAGGTTCATATGTGGAATAGAGCCACGTGATGGGCGCGGCGAAGACGTTCTTGCAGGCGTAGAGGAGGCGGTCGAACCCTTTCTTCCCCGGCAGCATTGATGCCTCCTTGAGGTCGTATTCGACGACTGGGTGGTGTTAGTACGGTTGTATAGGAGTGGAGGTAAGGTGGTGGGCTGTGGACGACTCACCCCATCTCGGCTTGCCTGAACGGTCCCCCTTTACGCCGTGAGTTTTACCGACGAGGCCAGCTCTTTCATAGGTCTCGCGGTCGAGGTACATTCTCAGTACGCCTATACTCTCATTAGTAAAAGTCTGAAAACTGCGGTCGGGGACATAAAGAAGAGACAGTACCGTGGAGGAGCGTAAATGTGTTGTCAACGTCCTGGACGCCCTCTGAGATGACCATCACCTTGCCTAGACCACAGTCAATACATATCCAACCACACCCATTCTCCCAGTTTTAGCTGGAAGGAAGCCCGGGAAACCAGCCAAACCAAAAAAACATGAAAACAGAGAAAAAAAAAAACTCACCCGTCTTGACGAGGTCAAGGAAGAAAGCCCCATCAAGCAGCGTCCGCAGCGGCGCCGTGACGCGGAAGTGCGCCGGCGGCACGAGCGCCCCCAGCATCTCCTCCAGTGCCGAGAAGCTCTCCTCCGGGAGCACGAGGTCGACCCTGTGGACGACGTGCTGTGAGAGGAGCGAGGACCACGGCTTGTGCTTCGAGGGGACGTGGGAGGGCTGCAGGTGTGCGGATTGACCGTAGGTGACGGTGCATTTGGTGCCTTGGTAGGGCGAGGGTTTGGGGAAGGAGAGCATTGTGAGTATTAGGGGAGCTATGAGGTTATGGTGGGGGCATGTGGTGAGGATTGTGGTTTCTGCGTTCTCGGGGACGTTGTCGGGTGGGTATTTGGATGTTGGTAGGTAGGTAGTTGAGATTTGGCGGTGGTGGGATGGATGGATGAGTGGACGAGGTGTGAGACGGGACGTTAAGTTTTAGCGTGTGAAATATTTCATGTGGACCAAGGGACTAAGAATAAACTACTACTACATCGAACTTTCATCGCGGGGCAGTGAGTGGCGTCAAGAGAGTCCTTGTTTCCCAACACCACTCTTTTTTGTTTGGCTTTATTTTTATAATATTTTCACGACCTAAAAGTGAGGTCAGAAAAAGAAGCAACGACAATTTTAGAAAGGGATAGAGACATACCGTATATAAACCCGGCAGAGCAAGGAGAAGGGTGGATTTTCCCAGTCTCCCTTGTCTGACTTTTACCCCGCCAAAAAACCTCGGCAGAAATCTCAGAGTCGCGGCCATGGACTTCCTCATCCGCTTCACGCAGTCCCATGAGACCTTTCGTCTCCCAGAGATCCAGGCGCTGGCCGCTCTGGAGGGGATCGAGTTGATTGTCAAGGATTATCAGACAGATGTGCGTATTACGCCAGATCTTGCCACCTCCCGTCTCATATCTCACTCACCCCTCACTTCATCCTCCTCTCCCTCGTCCTCTTCCTCTCACCCCTGAGGACTAACCCTCACACCTCATACCTCATACCTCACTATATGTGACCCCCCCGACCCCCTCCCTCTGTCACCTCCTCCCCTGACCCCCCCCCCCCCCCTTTACCTCTCACACACCCAGCTAACGTCCCCCCCAGTCCCCCTTCTGCCTCGTCACCCTCCCCTCCCCCGCCGCCGCCCGCCGTCTCGTCGCCCGCGCCATCCTCGTCCAATCCATCTACGAGCACTGGGCCACGGCCACCACCCTCCCGGCCCTCCGCTCCGCCGTCCGCTCCTCCCCGCAGGCCTCCCGCCCCGAGTACGCCACCTGCTCCTTCAAGTTCACCTTCGACTCCTTCCAGGCGACCCGCCCCCACGCCGACAAGATCGCCATCATCGACTCCTTCTCCTTCCTCCCCTTCTCCGGCCCCATCGCCATGCGCGACCCAGACGCCGAGTTCGCCATCCTAGAGGAGTGGGCACTGGGCAGCACCCTCCTCGGCGTCACCGAGCCCGCCCGCGTCCACTTCGGCCGCCTCGTTGGAGCGGGGGCACGCGAACTGTCGGGCGTGTACAACCTCAAGAAGAGGAAGTACATCAGCACCACGTCCATGGACTCTGAGCTCGCCCTCGTCACCGCGAACCTGGCCCTCGCCGCGCCCGGGAAGCTCTTCTACGACCCCTTCGTCGGCACGGGGAGCTTCCCCGTCGCGTGCGCGCATTTCGGCGCGCTGGCCTTCGGGAGCGATATCGACGGGAGGTCAATCCGCGGGGGCGCGAAGGGCGGCGTGAAGGCGAACTTTGAGCAGTATGGGCTGGGGCATCTGCTGGGGGGAATGTTCGCGGCGGATCTGACGAATACGCCGCTAAGGGTCGGCGGCGGGAGGAGGTTGTGGGACGGGATCGTGTGTGACCCGCCGTACGGCGTCAGAGAGGGGCTCAAGGTCTTGGGGAGTAGGGATCCGAAGGAGGGGGATGAGGCTGTGAGGAGGGAGAAGTCCTAGTATGTGCTTTCCGACGAGGATCGAGGGGGTTTCAGCCCACTCCTCCTTTCTCCTTTTGTCCCCTTTTGTAGCACTACAGGCGGTTTCGACGGAAAGCTGACAGAGACGTTTCTAGTCTCCCCGATTACATCCCCCCAAAGAAGCCGTACAGCTTCCTCGCCATGCTGGACGACATTCTCGCCTTCGCGGCCGACTCGCTCGTCGACGGGGGCAGGCTCGCCTTCTGGATGCCGACGTCGAACGAGGAGGCCGAAGAGATACGCCCGCCTACGCATCCGCGACTGGAGATCGTGGCGGTCTGCAGCCAGGATTTCAACAAATGTGAGTCTTCCCCTCTCCTTCCCTCAGTACCAATTCCCTCCCTCCCCCTAAGGAGCCAGCGGCGACCCCTGCCTATCAGGAGGGGACTGGAAGGGTTTTTGTTTGTCTGCTCCGCACAAAGGTTACGAAGCTAACGGTCTCAGGGTCGAGGAAACTCATCGCCTACAGGCGGATACCCGACGCGGAGGTCGACCAGGACGCCGAGAGGGCGTGGGTCGCGGCACAGGCGGACAAGGGGAAGGGGGGCGCAGGAGCCGACGGGACGACGGCCAACGAGCTGAATCCGTTTCGGAAGATGTACTTTACGAAGCCCGCGTCACAGTCTTGAGAGAGAAGAAAAAACAGCCAATAGACGGAATATACAAAAAGACATTTTACACAGAGAGCAAAGTTTCACCTGAGAATTTCACAAGCGGCCAGGCGGAATTCTTGTATCTGTATGGGTGGTACCAGCTGAAATGTTTTCGCAAATTCCCCAGCTCCGTCTATGGAAGCCGTCTTGCCCGTATATCCATCCCTCCACCCGCCTCCTCGCTAACATTAATGAGAAGAAAGAAGAAAACACCTCCCTACCATCTGTCTGTCTGTCCCCCTTTGTTCCCTGACCTTTGTACTCCCCCTCCATATGTATTTACCTCTTAACAAAACAAAAAAGTCCGCTCATCATGAGAAAAAGGCGCGGACGTCAAGCGACATCAAAACATCGTTTCAACCGGCCTCCCCAAGGGTCCAGAAATCCCATCCTTTTCGATGTCAACCCTTCTTCCCCTCTCCTCACCCGAACTGGGTAAAACCCCCCTTTCCATTCGTTTCCCCCGGACAAACTTTGTGCCAAAATAATGTCTGCAACAAGCCAGTTTTGTATGCCTGCCAAAAAAAAAGATGAGAAACGAGAAGAAAGAAAGAACTATAAGCCTGCAAAGAAAAAAGACACGAAAAAAAAGTCCGTCCGAGGGAAGAGCTATGGCGAGGGCGGAGAGGAGCGTGGAGAGGCCCTTACTGCCGAGGGTCGACGGGGGGGATATGTATCATCGAAACTCGACGGCGGCGAAGCAGCCCCTGTCCTCCACGTGTTTGAGCTCGAGTTGTTGGAACCTAGTGTCTAGTTGTTAGTCTCCAATGCTCCCGTAGTCAATCTTAGGTCGGGCGCTGGGGGAACCTACCTCTCGCTCTTCTTATGGAAGTAAATCCCGCTAACCTCCCCCTTGATCTGGTTGAAGCAGATATAGTAGAACCCCTCGAAGCTCGCGCCCCGTATCGTCGTCACGCGGTGGTCCGGCACGAGGAACTGCTCCTTCCACCGCATGAATATGTGCTCCTGCTGCGCGTGCTCGGGGATGAAGACGGGGCTGCTCGCGTTCCGGCGCGCCGCGGCGCGGTGGTAGGGCCGGAAGGCGGCGAACTTGGACCAGTGGCTGATGTCGTCCGCCGGCTTCGCGCCCCAGGACTCGTGCGGGGTTATGAAGTGGTGCTTCGCGCCGAGGATCTCGCCTTCGAAGTAGGTCGTGAGGGTCGGGTGGTCTTCGGTTAGGTCTGAGCAGCGGGGTTGGTTAGCATGTGAGTCGCGGTAGGGCGAGGATGTGAGAAAGGGAGGGAGAAGGAGTGAATGGAAGGAAGAAGGGGGGGATTGAGGAACTCACCCTGGATACGCAGATAGCCGCACAGGAACGACTCGCGTAGATCCACGTGCTTAATCTCCACCGACACATGGTACACCTGCCTGTCTGACTTCTGCGTCCCTTGGAACCTGGTCCCCGCCCGTAGAAATGAAGACGGGGACGTCGTGATTGCCTACGAGTCCATTTCGAGTCAGCACAAAGATGCCAAGCGCCCTAAGTTTAGTGTCTGGGGTCAGTGGGGTGGAGCGCAACTCACCCGTAAGTTAGAGTAATCCGCGCCCATCGATGTAGCAGAGTACATCCCCTTCCGCTGCGCCGTGTATTCCCTAAAGTCAAGGCTCTTCCCTTCCATGCGAGGGCCGCAGGGACTCTCTGCCTCGGCCTCGCCCGCATCCCCCCTATCAGACCCCTTCACCGAGTCCGTATCCATACTCGTGCTCGTCCCGCCCGGGGGAGGCGCGTCCCGCGCGGGTGTGGACTGGGCCGACACCGTGGCAGGGGAGAGCGTCGCAGATCGGGATCGGGAGCGTGCCGTCGACGGCGAGGTGGGCTCGTGGTCAACGACGGTCATGATCGTCGATGTGAAGTCGGGCGTCGTCGCCGAGGCCGGGTTGAAGGCTGACCTGGTCCTGGCGACGACGTCTTCGTCTGTGGGTGCGGCCGCGGCTGCGGGGGTGGTGGTCGTCGTCGTCTGACTCAGGAACGAGGAGGACCGCCCGAACAGGGAGAGGTGGGGGTCCTCGCCCGTGGGCGCGGGCGGTGTGGTCCCCCGATCGAAGAAGGACGACAGGCGGCGGTTGGGGGGCCGGCCGGAGGAGGAGTTATCGTCTGGTTCTGGACATGACGGGTTGTGGGAGGGGCTGGAGGTGTTGCGGAAGGTGTTTGGCATTGTGGGCGGGCGGAGAGGGAGCGGGGATTATATTATTAGGTGGGCGGGCGGTCGTTGTTATCGTCGGTCTCGCAGGGGGGGAGTGGGGAAATGCGAGAATGGAGTTCGAGGAGAGGCTCGTGGTGGTCGTGTGAAGCGAGGCGTTAGGAGAGCGACAAGTGTGGAGCGAGGTTGCCCGACGTCGGGTACGTAGCCGCGGGCGGCGGGGGGCGTGGGGGAAGGAGAGAGAGCGGAATCGTTGAGCGCCAGAGGGCACTTCTATAAAATGCGACCGAGTCTGAATGCGCACTCTCGAGCGGGTTCCAGGGGAGGTGGAACGATCGGCGGGCGGGAGGTGTTGAGAAATATCGCGGGGATTTGCCTTATCGAAGGAATGGTGGTGGGTGTGGCCGAATTGTGTGAGCCTCGGGTCTCTGCTTTGCCTCTGGAAACGTTGGAAACAAGCAAGCATCCATCCCTACATGTACTATCCCTCAGCCGGCGTGGCGTGCGTGGGTGGGCGCGAGGGATATGCCTGCCGTGCGAGTGGGTGGGTGGTGTGCTTGTACAGCAGCGGTGGGCACACGACACGACAGCCGCTGATTGGGCGAAAACCACACTGGACGAAGGGAACAAAGTCCCTGATTCAGGGCCGTGTGGTCTGCGACAAATGCACGGCGATGACATCAAGGCGTGTGAGAGGACGGCCTGCGGGATTTGTCTCTGTCCTATTGGATGCTATCCCTGTCTTGTCATGATCAGGGTGACTAAGGAGGTGTACACTGACTCCGTATTTTACCCAATTTCTATGTAGACGCAAGTACTAAATCTGGGGTTTTTATTCAGTTCCTGCTTAATCGTCACCAAACATAACCTCATCCCCTTTCCACCTTGATACTCGACCCTACCTACCTGTGATTATGCCACCTTGAAGTCCAAAGGTTTATAAAGCCCCTAGATCCTCTGGAGCCACTGAAGGCTTGGATCGAGCTGTTTGATGATCTAGTATGAATTTGCAAAAGAGGAATGAAAGGATAAATCCTGAGATTTGGTACCTGGAGATACCTGGAAAATTGGTAGAACGCTGAGTCAATGTACTTTTCTTAGTCATGCGAATTGGTTCGTGTACGGGTTGAAGCCTCAGTGGGATATAGCACATCGCACCCTATATAAATCGATGTCAAGCCCAGGATGATGAATGGCCGGCCCGATCTCGCTCTTTGTCCATATAGCGTGGGCCGGCCCGTGGGCCCGTATTACCTGGACCGGGCTCAGGCAACTCGCTGGGATATCTCAAACATGGGATCTAAACAATGGGTACAGATCGGGCCTAGGATGGGACATGCTGGAAGGGATTGAACTTGGTCTGTTGTGTCGTCGCCTCTTAAACGAACCTCTAAGACGAAAGGGCATGCAGGTACCGAAGGCAAAGGAACAGGAACAGTTCTCGAGGAACGAGGTGCGGGCTCTCCCGCTGACGATCTGTCTTGCATGGGCTGTTTGACATATCTTCAACTGTCGTTCGTGACGTACGTGTCTCAGAATCTCTAACCCTTTCTTTATAACTTGGAAAGCTGGCTTCCTAGCACCTATAAACTCGCCTAGAAGATTTTTTTCCCCTTTGGCTATCCGTCAATGACGGACGCCTTTGTCGCTTCGACTAGTACTTGTGAACCAGGTCGGGTCGATCTAGCCCTTCTATATTATATGAATGACAGTCATGGAGTTGCTCCCTACCCTGGGGGAGAAGCCCAATGCTCTCCCATGGATTCGATGACTCTATGGTAGCAATCTCGCCAAACATAACGGCCGCAATCTCATGGGGAACCTGAGAATATGTTGTTTTCATACGAAATAGGGCCGATGATCCTCCTACAGCTGGTTGCTACACGGGGAAATATCGTTGAAAACGACGGCTTATAAGTTGTCGTCCGTGGTGGAGGGACACGAGGGCCTAAAACCAAATCATCCCTCTGTGCCGTGTTCTGGCATTTGCATTTTCAGGTACTTTGGTTCGCTGTGAATGGAAATATACAGTCAAGGTAAGCACAGCTACTATTCGTAGGGAGGAAATAATCGATCGGGTATGGGGTGTCGATAGGAAAAAGGGCACATATAGTTCTCGATTGCAGACTGCCACTTATATCCAACAGGTTGACATAGAATACACATGAACTATCCAAACTATATGCCTGCACACCGTCCCGCACCTGCGTCTACAAAATGTAATCGTCTTCCTCCTCCCTTCTCCTCCTCTCCTCCTCCGACTCCCTCTCCGCCGCCAACTTCTTCCACCTCTCTTCTCTCTCCTTCCACTTCTCCCCCTGCACCCTCCACTCCTCCGCCTTCCTCTCCTCGTCGGCCTTCCTTTCTTCCGCCAGCTTCTTCCACCTCTCTTCCCTCCTCTTCCACTTCTCACCCTGCACCCTCCACTCCAGCTCCTGCCTATCCCACTCTTCCCTTTCCTTCCTCCGTCTCTCCTCAGCAGCCGCCGCCCGCCTCTTCTCCTCCGCCAGTTTCTCCTCCATACGCTTCCTCAACTGCTCTGCATACTCCTCCCTCCGTCTGGCCTCAGCCGCCGCCTCTCGCTTCTTCTCCTCCGCCAGCTTCTCGTCCCTACGTTTCCTCTCCTGCTCCGCGTACTCCTCGTTACGTCTCCTCACCCGCTCACCATACTCCTTCCACCACTCCTCTTGAGAGGCCTTCTCCGCGTTACCCGTCCCCCACATGTTCGTGGCTTTCTTTTCTGACCTCTGGACGCGCTGCCGATCATAAGCCGTCCTCTTATTTGGGTCGGACAGGGTGGAGTATGCCGCCCCGAGCTATATACATCGTATAGAACCTATTCTTAGCACCCATTTTCTTTATTTTTATTAAAAAAGAATATATTAGGGATACATCTGGTTGTATAAGAGAATGAGGTGGTAAACTTACGCGCTGGAAGGTGGCAGTCGCCGAGGGGTCCCCCAGGTTCCTGTCGGGGTGTCGCAGTTTAGCTAGGCGCTTATAACTCGCTCTGATTGTCGCCATATCTGCTCCATGGTCGACTTCGAGGACGGAGTAGTAGTCATCGGTAGGGAAGGAGGGCGCCATGATGCGTATTTGGAACCAAGGGCTGTAGGCAGTGCTCTCGTGTCTTGTTATCTGGGTGTGTTCAGGAGGAGTAGGCGGAAGAGGGAGAGGTGGGATATGTGCCCAATCCTAGAGTGGGAGAAAGAGCATGGCCTAAAAAACTGAGAGAGACTCAGTTCAGTGCACCTGAAAAGGGCTCTGGGCCCTTGAGAAGGAACAATGATAATGTGGAGGGCTGTGAAGGCAACTGCCACCGGAGGACAAAGCGCCAGGGGTAAGGGGCAGAAAGACTCCCCTAAAGGGGAGGGTAGCCTCTGAAAATAAGGATACAGCCGGCCAGTACCGATCAGAATAGCTGGGTGACGATGAGAGTTGAAGCTTGCGAGGATCAGATAGTGACATGGCAAGGCTGAGATATGGCGTTGGGTGCATATGCTTCGACCAACCAGCTTTGCACCTCGTAAGCTTGCTGCGAGAGTATTGGAAATGGCAGTGTTACGCCAATCAGCTGAATGGTCTGGTTGCACAAGTTAGGCTGAAGATGTGGATGCGATGACTCCCAACCTCTGAGTTCTATATCTAGCTGCTGTATTCTTATCTTTCTACAAGTAAGCAGTGTATGTCTATATGCCTCTCCTGACTGCAGCATAGGCAATGCGACACCGCTCTCGGAGGACACCCAGGACGTATAGTTCAGTCCGCATATTTGCCTGAAGTCCGAATCAATACCCAAATGCAGGTTTTCTAATCTTGGGATTACAACTGGTTCTGTATGCTTCATTTACCTTGAGTATATCCCTAGGCACTGCCTTCCTATCACATAACAATGTGAGCGCATCTATCGCATCGCTCTGGAAACAGTAGCTGGAGGGATGATCCAGCCTCACCTTGTAAAGTTCCAGGCCATAATTCCGATATGGATAGGCTATTCCCCATTGTAAACTCCAAGGCTACCTGTTGCGAGCCTAAGCACTCAGCCACACGAATGCACACCGTGTTTTTAACTAACGCCCTATGTCCGGATATAATACACAAATCTGGTATATAGCTCCCCCAGCCCGTCCATATCCACCCCCTCTACCCTGGCAACTCACTAACTCCATGCTGCGCCGGCAGCTGCCCAGGTTGCTTCCGGGGCGTCTCACCATCCAGCTCGCTGGGAGGAATCGCTGCCACCCTCACATCAGCCTCCTTCACCTTCTCCTCCGGTGGCAAGTTAGCCCTCCTCTTCCTCCTCAGGAACCACCACATCGCCGCGGCAGCTACCAGCGCCACCACTCCCCCCACGGTCCCGCCTGCTATCGCAGCGACTGGCGGACCGGAGCTTGTCGCGGGGAGAGACGTCTCGGACACGGCGGGGGCGTTATCGGGGGGTGTTCCAGTGGGGTTTTCGGGACCGCTCGTACTTCGTGTCGCATCTGGAGTCGCGGTCGCTGGATCTAGTCCCAAGGTGAACCATTAGTCTCGAGGGCAACGAAGATGTCGCAGAGGGGAGGCTCCTGGAATAGGACAAGAAGAGTATAAAGGGAGAGTAGGTTCAGATTTACCTTCCCCAGCGCTGATCAGCTTCAACACCGTCTCCCCATCCTGGAATGCATATCCCGGCTGCGCACACCCGTTGCTGTTCGTCGTCGCGGCATATCCGACCAGCCCCTTCTCGCAGCAGAAGTACCCGCCGTTGTCGTACAGGTCCCACGTCGTGTTTGCGCAATGGGGCTCGCGGACCAATTCTGCCGTGCAATTGCTCGAAGACGGACAACACTAGACCTCCTCCAAAAGCGCGCGTCAATACCAATTCCTTAGCCAAACGAAACGAACCAAAAAAAGGAAACGCGACTTGGTAACAGCGCGTCCGGTTTAGGGCGTGTTTAACCGCGGGGATTTCGTACGTCGACGTTATACTGAGTCGGACAGAATGACGACTCGGGACAGCAGGCGCGGTAGGGGGCCACGGTCCTGCCGCAGTCGACCTCTGCGGCGCCGCAGGTGCCGTTCTTGCGGAGCGCGAAACCGGAGGGGGACGCGGACATTTCCGGATGTGCTAGCGCCGGTCGAGACCCGACTTCTCGTAGGGCTGGGTGAGGAAGCGGAGAGGAAGAGGGGGATCGTTTCAAGGCTAAAGGTGCTTGGCCTCCTCTCGAATTGAGAAGTGGAGAAGTAGCAAGACCAGGAACCAAAGGAAAATAATGTTGCTATTACCTGCCCTCCCCTGAAAAGTCACCGTAATTTGGGAGGTGGCCTTTGTCTCACATCAGAAGTGCCCGGATCATACACTGTCCTGATTGGCCTGCATGGTTGCAATACCGCCGATCAGGAGGGGTAAAAAAGCTTGGTGGAAGAGGATGATGGGCTGGGTGGAGATGTCCATTGCCGAGGATCCGGATTCTTGTGCAAACAAGGCATAGTTATTATGCTGTCTTATTAGCTTATCAACTTAAACCAACAGTCATTAGCACAAGGCTGAATATTTTACGCAGATAAGCTGCTCTTGTATACATGTTCTATCTATAACAGACTTGTGTGTTGTTTTGGAATGGGGAGAGGATGGAAACTGGGATTGTCTTACAACCGGCCGGTCGGGATGGAGCGAGCCTATATGTATGGGTTGTCGATTATCATAGTTCACATATTAATAACATCTCTCCGTGAGACTCGTTGGAATGATGGAGCACTAAAGCAAGATCCAACGCAGTATTCGCTCCCAGCCCGTATACCAGTGCTATATGTCTATCACGAAGGTGAGGGGCGTTCCCACTACGGAACTGAAACACCCACAGTCCCCGTGCCCAACTCCGGGATAACCGAGCACATTGGCGGCAAGTCAAACTGTGGCGGTGATGAACTCACCAAAGTGTATGGTAATATTACAGCGAGGGTCTATGGAGCTACAAGCCGGTATCTATGTCCCTAGTAGGAAATGGTCCATTCCACCGCGGCCGGCAGATCCGGGTTCGGACGCAACGCTATACCGAGGAGCACAAGCTATGCCGCGAGCCTTAGCTTCTGATGAGGTTTTTAACGTGGAGGAGTTGCGCGGAGGAAAAATGATACTTCAGAGCCGAGACAGAAAGAGGGAAGCTTCATTCTTTACGCAGACAGTTTTTTTTTTTTTTTTTTAGGAAGAGATAGGGGTTTCTAGATAACCGAGAGGTTTGCTAAGATGCCTGTCCGAAAGGGTCCTCGGATTCGGATATCGTCCAGTATCGGATCGGATGAAGAACGGGACTATGGGGCGTTCTGTCAATTGGCTTGGCTGAAGCTCTACGGGAGGTGATTGGCGAGTGGACCTTCTAGATTTGAACTTCGGAGCTTCTAGCGCCACATCAATCGACCTGGCAACATTGGTGCCTCTGATTGCTGCCACGCGCCTACCCGCGATCGGTGGCGTATTCACCCCTGGTAACGGAAACTGGCTTACTTGTATAGAGTACAGTGCAATACATACATAGTAGTAAGTCTGGTTTTGAACTCTTCAGTTACCTGGTTCTCTCTTCCAGGAGTGATTTTATTTATATTGGGGTCCACCTAGCCTGGACTTTAACTAATGTGCGGGAGTGTTCCGTCGATGTATAGTGTTAATATTTGTGTATTGAGATCCTCGTAAGGCATTATTAGGTGTGAACCTGCATAACTAATAATTGGCGACATTAGCACAAGTTTTGTGTGAGTTATAATGCTCGTTTATACCGGGACATAAAATGGAGAGATACTCGAAGACACAATGTACCAAACGAGCGCCCTCCCGCAAGCCGGCCGGTGCGAGTAGCTGCCGTCTTCTCCTTTAACCATGATACGAGACCAGGGCGAGGGCTCCTCTGTATCTTTTCGATATTGCCAAAGACCACGCAGTATTAGGCCCCACTTCTTTCCCCGTCTCACGAGGTGTGGTGCATCTCCCGAGATGCAACTACCCCGCCTTTACCGTTACCGAGTCTAGTCTTTAGTAGTTCCCTACACCGAGTTTAGGTTTGACAACTCCTCCCTATGCCTTTCCGGGACAACTTCGCACGTCATTGCCGGAGACTAAGCCTCCACTGTGCATCAATATTGGCTTCCCCGCGTTTTCTATCGGACTCGGCGCCCCAGAATGGCATGGTGGTGGGCCGACTCCGGGGGCTACTCCGCCAGCTCCAGGCCGTAAAGCACAGGCCGGACAGGAGACCCGGCCTCCTGGGCACTGGTAGAATGCAGGATCTTAATATTGGCGCCATACCTGCATGAATATTCCCTGGTACAGGTTGCTGCGGATCACTGCAGAGTGTAGACTGCAGACAGTAGCATCCAGCCTCCTTCCTGCATATGATGATCTCTGTATGTGTATAGTGTAAACCCTGCTGCGGTTTCCATGGCTCTGGCCGCCCGCCTCCTTGGCCGGGTATTGTACGTAAGCCCGCCCTGGCTGGAGCACTTGGATTGCCGTAGAAATACGGCCACTGTTGTACGAGTAGCCATTCCCGAGGTAGCCCTCCAAAAAGGGCCAAAATAGAATAACCCAGCCTCCGCACTAATATTCGTTATGATAATAATAACTAGCCCCTCCTCGGAAGCCAGTCTTAGCTCCCCCGCTCCATGCTTGTCCAAAACAAATGAGGACCCCGCCGGGGCCGTCCGGAAGCAATCCCGGATCCTCATCAATCCGACGGGGGTAAAGCATCCAAATAAGTGCGGAATTCAACTAATAAACCTCATGACCTCCCCCAACCCCCCTGGACTCTGTCCCCCTCATTCCCCCACGCTTCCCCCCTCCCTCCCCACCTCGGGTCCTTCTCGAAGGGGGGCGTCCGAAGGAATCCGCCCATGGTTCTGACCCCAAATCCCGGCTCTTGCAACCTGAAAAGAATTTCCCGGGGACCCTTGCAGGGGTGCAGCGAGGATACGCTGGCCCCACCGAGAAACATCCAATCCAGGATCACACCCTACGTCCCCGCTTGGGATGCAACGTGAATCCACGCGGGGGCACCTTGCTGAGCGGAGTTTGCATCTGAATGCGGTAGCGCCAGCACCACGTTTCTCACCATATTTGCTTGGCGGAATGTTCTCTCAGGGACAATAGAATGGTTTTGCACACCGGGAGGGGCGGCTGGTTGACGACTGCGGGAATTGAATGTAACCCAATATGCAAATCCCCTCCCCCGGGGCCTTGCCCGTCCCTTCCCCCTCTCCCGTTCTCCCCTGCCCCCTCCGCAATGGGGCCTCCGGAATGCGGCCAGGAAATGCTAAAGCATGGAGTAGTACATTGATAAGAAGCAGGCGTCTCCACCCTCCGGACCCGTTTATTCTTGCTTCTTTCTCCGAAGCACGAAGCAGCAACTCTTGCCTAGCTCTCCCCCCTTCAAATTGTTCTCACACCCCATCACGAAAGATGGCCTTCCTCTCCACTTTAAGCATAAAATCCGCCGCCCTCCTGCTGCTATGCCTACCCCAATCCATCAGCTGCGGGGGCACATCGCCCGCCGATGAGCACTATGATTACATCGTCGTCGGCTCCGGCCCCGGCGGCGGCCCTCTGGCGAGTAAGCTTGCCCGCGCTGGACACTCCGTCCTCATCGTGGAGGCCGGCGACGACCAGAGCGCCAACTATAACTCGGAGATCCCGGCGCTCTTCCCCTTCGCGTACGTGGACACGTCTCTGAGGTGGGACTACTTCGTCAGGAACTACGACGACGAGACACGCACTCTGAAGAACAACCACCTGACCTGGCTCAAAACCGACGGCACCTACTACGTCGGCAATGACCCGCCCGCCGGCGCGGAGCTGCTGGGGCTGTACTATCCCCGCGGCGGCACCCTGGGCGGCAGCTCGGCGATCAATGCCATGGGCGCGGTGCTCCCCAGTGACAGCGACTGGCAGAACATCGCCGACATCACTGGGGACAATACCTGGAAGTAAGTAAACCAACCATCCCAAACCCTAACCCCAATGGCGGCAATACGATCAGTTTTACCCCGACTTGAAATGCTAACATCCTTTCTCCTTCTTCCTAGCCCCACCCACATGCGTGAGCTCTTCAAGAACATCGAGCAGAACCACTACGTCGCCCCCGGAACCCCCGGCCACGGCTTCAACGGCTACTTCCACACCAACTCGGCGCCCCAGTCCGTCTGGGCGGGCTACGACGACCTCCTGGATGTCCTGGGCGCCTTCAGCGAGGACCTCGGCGGCGACGCCAACGACACACTGCAGGCCGTTCTCCGCGATGTCAACGCCCTCTCCCCGTCGCGCGACCAGGCCGAGGGCCTGTTCGGCCAGACCTTCCACCAGGACACGCAGCCGCGCCGCTTCAGCAGCCGCGACTACGTCCTAGCCACGGCGGCGTCGTACCCCCTCACCATCAAGCTCAACACTCTCGCCACGAAGCTCATCTTCAAGAACGCGACCAAGAAGGTCATCGGCGTCGAGTACCTCGAGGGCCAGAGCGTCTACTCCGCCGACCCCCGCCACGACAGCACCCAGACGGGAACGCCCGGCAAGGTCTACGCCGACAAGGAGGTCATCATCTCCGCGGGCGTCTTCAACTCCCCCCAGCTCCTTAAGCTCTCGGGCATCGGCCCCCAGGCCGAGCTCGCCGCCCACGGCATCCCCGTGCGCGTCAACCTCCCCGGCGTGGGCGCGAATATGCAGGACAACCACGAGGTCCCCATTGTCGGCAGCGCGGCCACCGACTTCGGCGGCCCCGCGCCCGACCCGAACGCGCCCGCGTGCTCATACGGCGCCCCCCGGCGACCCATGCATCCCCCTGTGGGAGCAGGGCGAGGGTCCCTACACCGTCTTCGGGCAGGTCAACTCCATCATGAAGAAGACTTCGGCCGCGGCGCTGAACGAGCGCGACATGTACTCCACGGGCGGCACCTTCGCCATCCGCGGCTTCTGGCCGCCCACCGACTCCGTCCCCTTCGACCCGCCCAACACCTTCGCGCTCTCGACCGTCAAGATCCACCCGCGCAGCAAGTCCGGCACGGTCCTCCTCCGCAGCGCCGACCCCCGCGACGTCCCCGAGATCAACTTCCACCTCTTCGATACTCCCGATGCCGCCCTCGACGTCGAGGCCTACCTCGAGACCGTCAAGTGGGCGCGCAGGGTCTTCGCCGCCGTCCCCGCCCCCATCGGGCCCCTCTCGCCCGCCGAGCCGCCCTGCACGGGGGGCACGCCAGCGGCGGACGGGACCTGCGACGACGACGACGACAGGGAGTGGGTCAAGAACCAGATCTTCGGACACCACGCCACGAGCACGTGCGCGATCGGGCCCGTGCTGGACTCCAAGTTCAGGGTGAAGGGCGTGAAGGGCCTGAGGGTTGTGGATGCGAGTGCGTTCCCGAGGACGCCAGGGCCGTTCCCCGTCCTTCCTACGTTCTTGCTCAGCGAGAAGGCGGCGGAGAGTATATTGGAGGATGCTTGAAATGGATTTATGAGTTAGCGATATCTACAAGCGACTGAAATATTTATATATAATTTTCTGGTTATATACCCTTTACCCGTTTTTTTTTTTTTTTTTACCTTTTTGTGCTACTTGTTCCCTGCTAACGCGCGGGATGCAACAATCGCTATTATTATAAATTAGACATTAAATAACTTGGAATTGAACAGTATGGACATGATTTCGTCGGCCAGTAAGTGGCTGCTCTGCACCTGATGACGACTTTGCTTGAGCCATGAGAGTGTAGCTGCCAGCAGGGAGATGCAGCTCGGCCCGCCACATCTGCCAACTGACATCAACCCTGGTTTCCACCTCGGCTGGGAGCCATGTAATCCCTTGGTCCAACGTGACCTGGACTTCAACTACTGGCTCATGACACCATGCCCACCCTCTCACACCTACATCGTGATCTGATAGGACCTCGTCTGGCGTAGGCCTCACTATCATTGAATTGACCTCCGCCTTCCAAACTGGTCGCTTTCTCTTGCCCGACGGATCCGCTGGATCGATTTCGTTGTAGAAGGTCGTAGTATACGGCCCCGCTGCTCGCCGATCCTCCAGAGTCAGCCTGCAGAGCCATTTCGTCATGTTCGTGCCAAACCATCCAGGGACAACCAGCCTGACGGGCGCACCACGCTCTTTTGTCAGTGGCTCTCCATTCATCTCGAACGCCACGAGAACTTCAGGACTGTTCGCCGTATCCAGCGGCAGGTCTTTCTGGTACCGGTCCGCCTCCACACCGAAAAAGGAGCCCCGGTCGAGGCCCTCAGACCACACATAGCGCGCCTCGGGAAGCGGGCACGCCATAGACAGGATATGCGCCAAGGGCACCCCTGTCCATGTGACGTTTCCAATCCGCCACACCGCCTCGGTCGGTGGTTTCAGGGGACTACCGTAGCACTCGTGGAAGGCGGTCACGGACTTTCGCGGGAGGCGCAAAAGCTGTGGCAGAGACAGGGCGAACGGGCGCCTCACGAGGCCGTCCACGACGAGCATCCATTTACCCGCGTCGACCACGGCAGCGCCCATGTGGATGGTCTGGAAGAGCTGGTCTTCCGCCGTTATGAATTCGCTGAGGAGGGGAGGGCTTGGAGGGTGTCTGATGAAGAAGCCGTCTGGGTTGATCTCTAGGCACGCGTCTCTCTCTCTTCCCGTGTCTGGGAGGGTACATGCCCCTAATTCATCGAGCTCGGCAGAAGGTTGCATCGCCATTCTGTTGCACAAAGGTTTCCTGAGCAGCGGGGATACAGAGTTTGCCAAGTCGAACGGTAGGGGCTGGCTAGGCGCACGCCCATATTATATGGTAATCGTGAGGACACGGGACGTCGGTGTGGATTGAACAAGTAAATTGTGGTGCATGCGGCTGGGTGGTAGAAATATAAAGACCCTGGTGGGGAGGCAGCGGTATCAGCTAGCTACAGGTGGATGACTCATCGGTCCTATATATCCTTACCCAACTAAAAATAAGTAATTATTCCAAGGACGAGGAGTTGTGGGGGCGGGCGGGGAGTGAGTGCCCGAGTGGGTGAGTAGATGAGAGAGTGAGTGGGAGAGTGACATCGGCTAAGGTAACGTAACCCCAGTTTGGAGGTAGACCAGCAAAGCCAAGCAAGGCCATTTCCCTGATCGAGCGAGCCGCGAGGCACAAGGCAAACCTCGTCGTCTTCCCCGAGACATACATCCCTGCTTTTCCGCTTTGGAGCGCATGAGCACCTTGCGTCCTCCTACCGACAATCACGATCTAAAATGACTGTGGGGGAAAGGAGCACTTTCTGTCGGGAGTGTTGAAGATCAGTGGTCGAGCTGAAACGATTCACAGGTTGCGAGCTCATTTAAATCCGTGATAACCTGATACAACGTCCCAGGGACTCCGGCTCACATGGGCGGCGTGTTGCCGCTGCTAGGCAAAGTCATCTGTTGTGGCACGGCGGGATCTCCACCGCCAGTGTAGCTCCGATACTTCAATATCTGCTAGTGCTCTTGGCCTGCTACACAAATTTACGGGGTACTCCGGATCCCAGCTGGATCCCCACCGCTAACCTTATCGGCCGTGGGGATATAACGAACACAAGCAGCAGATTGCCTCGCTTGAAGACCCGGAATGTGGGAATGATCCAGACTGCCAGTATTCGGGGACACGGCGTATATAAAAGGGATCCCTGTCAAAGGTTTTCGTAGGCTCGGCGAACGACGTAATCTCTGCCTGTGGCGGTTCGCCCTGTAACACTAGATCACCACTAAGGTTACACAGAGTCTGAAAGCAGGTTCTATAAGGTTAGGACCTGCCTAGATCTTGCCTGTAAACGCCCTTGCGTTCAAGACACGCACAAAGAACCACTGTAGAACAAGCGAGGTACTCCCAATGGGACCAGCGCCAAGAACCGAAGAACAATTCTGTACTGCAGCTGGACTTTAGGAATTTCGGGATAGAGGAGACCTTTATGCATGCCCGGAGAGAGAGAGGGCGCATAAGTAGCACTCTTCTTCGTCTCTCCGAATAGATTCCTAACCATATCAGGAGCCAGCCTCTTGACATTTTTTCCAGGCGCACTACCCTCTCATACTCATCAGTATCTCTCAAGAACTTCACCAGAGTGTGCCCAAAGAGGAGCGGCTGGCCCGAGAATGGCGGCTACTCAAAGGGAGGATTACTATGCCGTCCTGGAGGTGGAGTACGACGCAGATGCCACCGCGATTAGGACGAGCTATCTGCGGCTCGCCAAGACACGCCATCCTGACAAGCAGCCCGGAAATTCCCACGCAACCGGCAGGTTCCAGCTCGTAAGCCGCCCCGCATCGCATCCCTGATAGATTCCATGTACTAATGGTTGCAATCCCGTAGCTCGAAGCCGCATACTATACCCTGTCCGACCCCCAGTTGAGAGCAAAGTACGACCGATCCCGGCCCCGTTCCGAGAACCGGGGCCCATGGGGCAACCCATCCGCGGCCTCCCCCTGCCCCGCCCCTACGCCGACGAAGAAGACAAGGCCTAGGAAGCGGCCTGCGGAGCAGCCGGAAGAGCCGCCTCCAAAGCGGCCCTGGTGGCACACTCCTCTCGGCAGACTGCGCAGGTCACTGGATATCCAGCAGCAATGGCGTGACTGGGCCCAAGACGCTTACGATTTCCGGCATAAACTGGTCGAAACGATACAGGCGGACGTAGACACGCTTGCGTAGATGGAGAGGAATGAGAAACGGCCGATGAGGGAAGCGATAGAGGCATGGGAGGAGCGGATGAGGGATAGGATAGAAAACGGGAGAGGGGAGAAGAGGAGGCAAAAGATTTCATGGCTTGGTGCCGGTCCTGGCCCAAGATTTCCGGTAAGCATTTGACAAGGTTCTCATGGAGTTGGTTAAGCATAAGATGAAGGCCGACCGCAGGGAGCTTGCTGATTGGGATAGGAAGGTAGATGAGATTAAGGGGTCCCATAGCGAAATTGGAGGAGGAGGAGAAGAAACGGGGAGAGGGGCAAGGGGACGAGGACGAGAGTGCAAGGGAAGCGAAGTGGGAGTAAGAGGCTGTGGAGGACGCAGGACGCAAGAGATATGAGGGTGATGATGAACGGAACGGGGTATTATCAGGCGAGGAGCTGGATAGTAATACACCGATACTATTCCACAATCTGGGGGCGATCTACAGTAAGCGCTAGAACAATCGAAGCAAGCATCGAAGCAGAAGTGGAGATGGGCTCCCTCGAGTAGGTGTATTATCCCGGCCTATCTCCACAATCTCTTTTCACTGATTACGCACACTAGAGGCCTCGCGTTCTCCGTATTAGTATCGTAGGCAATCATTGAATCCGTTGTGGAAGTAAGCCACACGCCGCCGTCGGCGGTTCTTTTTTGCTCGCGTGCCTCGATGCATTCATGCAGGACGGTGGGTGTGAGTGTGATATCATAAAAAAAGGGGCGGGGCAGTGCAAAGCAAGGATGGTACTCAGTGCAAAATACCATAATTCGCACCAAAAGTTCCCCCGGATTTCCCAGCCAATATTACAAGTAAGCTCGGCCACAGGCTCCCCGAAATGCAGAACTCGAGAACCCCAAGGAGCCGCAATTCTGCCTTGTCAATTGTCGTTCACATGGGAAAACGGAGTCTAGAAGCCCGGAAGCCGGCACATCACACGGAGAGACCGAACCCCGCGTCCAGGGCAGCCGCTGATTCCTTGGCATTAAGCGATGTTTAATGTTACATGGCAGGTGGGCGTCTTATTTTGTGTTCCTCGCCTATTACTGGCTGCCTTTCCGCGGGCCCGCCAAAAACGGCACCACCTCGTGCGCCTCAGCTCAGGGCGGAGCAGTTAATGTCACCCACACTCCACCTTATCTCCAAGGCCGGTTCGGGTCTATTCTTGGCACACCTACCCACTATTATTTCCAGATTAGTATAGGGCCCCCGCGTTGTGCCCAATGACTGGCTGCGTTATGGTGGTGCGCGTTCCTACTTTGGTACACATCGTGGACAGAAATAGTAGCCGAGGATCGACCTGGACAGAGCCTAATTCTAGCAGGTGGTATCTCTTACACCTGGTTGGTTCCCACAACACCTTCCTTAATATAGCACGATCTGCGTCCCCTGATCGCCATTGGGGGCTACAGCTCCCATCGAAAATAACTCAACAAGACGCAGTCTTACCCGATCGTGAACCTCACAAAGAGTAAATGATCACGGTCGAGCCAGGAACCATACCCGATCTAGTAACGCGAGGAGAGAGGTAGGCTTCTATTACTGGTACAAGCTTCAGGTCCAGATCAGAAAATCTATCCGATGATGACGCCTGGCTAGGCTTCAACCACAGTCCACTTCTGGATGAAGGCAATTTGCTCCGAATCACCAAGATGAAGATGCCTTCACAAAAGTATATAAAGTCCATGTCTTGGCCTGTTCCATAGCTACAATAAACCAGAACATCAACAACCTCATCTACACTACTCAAGACAAAGCAGCAATCTGCAAACACAACTCAAACTCCTTCTACAAACACATCACCTATTCTCCCTTCCAACAAAAACCACACTCAATCCACAATGAAGCCCTCCACTCTCCTCTCCTTCGCCACCGTCGCCATCGCCGGCGCTGACGCCTGGAGCTTCACCGTCTGGACCGGCAAGGACCACAAGGGAAAGAAGCGCCACTACCACAGCGCCGTCGGCGTCAACGACTGCTTCAACATCTCCGACGACATCACCTCCAAGGGCGTCGGCTCCTTCGAGTTCTGCAGCCTCATCTACACCCGCTGCTCCCTCTCCATCCACAGCCAGCCCGGCTGCCGCGGCACGAACCTCGGGTCTGCGACCGCCGCCGACAAGGGCGAGTTCTGGCACAAGAAGTGGTCCAAGAACGCCAGCAAGAAGGGGTCGAAGATGAAGAGCTTCAGGATCCAGGGCTGCAAGGAGATTCCCGTCAAGGGAGGGAACCTGGACATTGCCAGCTGCGCTTAAGCTGATGTCACAAGGCAATGGGGTGCTTAGGCATGGGGGCCTCTATACGGGGGACGTCGGCATGTCAGGGGGATTACGGATGATGGCGCGGGGCTAGATCGGCGATATACACGCAGCACCGTCACATAAGGGCATTGGGGATTGGCGAGAGCTCTTGTATTCTTAGCTTTCTTTTTTTTCTTCTTCTTCTTCTTTGGCTAGAGATAAATACTCAATACATAGCCCTGTCTGCAGCACAGGCTTGTACCTCACCTTGAATAGTATCATGGGTGCAAAATCTTTAAGGCATATAATACTAGGGTCCTGTGATAGACTACTGGAAAGTCATTTAGATGATTGCATCCTGAGGTTTCGACGAGAGGATATGAAGACTTTGGAGATTTCGCTTATGGATCTGAACTTGAGTGCCAGGTAGTGTAGTAAGTGAGGTAACTATAAGCAGTACGGTCGTAAGTTTTCATGAAACTCGGTATCTAAGGGTCGTACGAGTGACTCAGTGCTAACAGAAGCTTTTACACTGACTACTGAAGGAGCAGGCGCAAGGATGACATGGAGATGGGTGGAGAGGCCGCCATCGTCTTTCAATAGCACAAGTGATGGAATAGCAATGGTGGAGGGCTTTGATGTTAAGAAACGAGAAGTTCTGAGTAGAAGCTGGGTAGCAGGGACTATATTACCTTTCCATTGTGCCTCTGAGGGCAGATATGGGTGTTCATGCTTGCCATGTTATCGTAGTATTTGGGGTTACGTAAGTGTGGTTCCAGCCACTCTGGCGTCAATGCTTGGAGGAGATATAGGTAGAATAGCAAATTTAAAGACTGATTATTTAGGGTATATAGAGGCGACATTCCATACCTCTCCTAAATGGAGCAGTGTAGGCTCCAGCCACAATCACTGTATTTATACACCCCCCCCAGAATACCTTGGTGAGGCTGTCTTATTTAAATGGGGTCCGAGCCGGTTCAACACATGCGCTCGGCCGGGGCCCGCGACAACATACACGATACTACTTCGCACTCTACCAAAACCGCCGACACCCGCTACGATATCGGCTCGTGTTGTAGTATAGAACGATATGTGTGATGTGTGGAGAGTGATTTGCGTCAGGTGGGGACGCAGTATCCAAGCGCTTACCTACCCTACACTTCATAAGCTGCATGGCAGATGCCGTACAATTCATCACACCGTAGGCAGTACACGGTACAGTATTTGTTCGATGCGAACGCTAAATCATGGGTAAATCCATCTTCTATGTGGAGGAGTCAAAAGCACGATGCAATTGGGGGTCTCAATTGACCCTGTAAATAACACCCCTTGCTCGCCACTGCCAGTACCTGTACACACGTGTTATTAAAACAACCCTATGATGCAACCTGCTCCCAAAAGGGGACGCCAACACGGAATGAGCTGACCACTAATACTCTGGTATGAGATTGGTATCCAGCTCCTCGGGTCCTTATGCGATATCGACAGGGGGCATGATTGGGCAAACCCAGCCCGTCCTGGGAACAGATATTATTTTATAATTGCCGTTCCTGCGGAGGTAGAGGCAGAGGCAGTATCAGTACCGCCCCTGGTTAAAGGGAGGTCCCACGACCCCAAGTACGTATGTAATGCACGCGTGGATGCAGCCGCTAGCCCTCCCACGTGCGAGCCATCTTCCTCCCATAAACTGAACATATCTCCTTACCGTCATATCCTGTGTTCGAGTTAAGCTTGCCTCCCTGAACCCATCCCCCATCCATACCCTCTCTACCACCTCGTCCAACCGAGTTCCTGCTTCCCCGACCTCCGCACACCCAAGATGGCACCCCCTTCGACCACCACCGTGAGCGGAACACCCCTCACCTTCCTCCCAGTGTTCTCGACTCCCTGGCCCCAGCCCAGCGATTGCGACAACACCTACCGACGGCCGGATGGCACGCTCCTCGCCTGGGATATCGTTTACGGTATATCATTCTCCTCCGAGGCGCAGACGTGCTGGCCACCGGAATTTACCTCATCGTGGGAACAGAGCCCGACCGCAGCGACCTACACTGTCTTCGGGCCCACATTTGAATGTCCGGCGTCATATGAGGCTGTCCAGACGGCCATTGTAGGCGAGGGGGTCCAGCGCGTGTTCTGCTGTCCATCGTATGAGCGGCCCCTCCCCTCGTCCCCTCGTTCCGCAGCAGGGAGTTACTGTGTAGCGTGGTTGCTGACAAGTTTATCCTATCAGATCATACTCTCTCCGCATCCCGCAGCCCATATCCTCCGCCTGGCCATCCCAATGTGTCAGCGTCGCGACATCCGGACAGGTCTTGTCATATATGAACCAGTACAAGAGTAAGGGGGTGTTTTACGGTGTACCGACCAGTTCTACCGTCAATGAGGAAGACGTCACCGTGTACGGTGCCCCCGTGAACGGGTTCAACGTCGCGGCAACCGATGCGAACGGCAATTTGATAGAGAGCGATAAGTCTCACGGCATGGGAGTCCCCACGAGGATTATCGTAGGCGCGGCTGTCGGTTCCGTAGGCGGCCTGGCCCTCATATTTATCGGCGCGTGGATCATCTGGAGACGGAGGCGATCAGCTAGGGCCAGCGGCGGCGGTCCTGCTCCCGATGCGCTCGGGGAAGGTGCTCCGGGGCAGGCCGCCGGTCGGGATCCAGTGAAAGGAAAGGTGTACGCCGAGTTGTCGACTGATACGACGACCTCGCAGGTCTACGAGCTGCCCGCCCAGGCGAGAGTGACGAATGGCTAGTGTCGCGCGTAACAGGTAGGCCCGGGGGGCGAGGGCGGGGCGGAAAAAGGGGGGGGGCAATGTAGAAAAGACATGGACGTGAACAATGTATAATGTAGCGTGAAATACCCCGTGACTTCACACGACGAGACGTGTGCCAAATATGGATTTGTACTAACTGCGTTTGGTCGAGATAGTCAAAACCGGTTTCTAGCGCCAAACACAGTCTCTCATACTTAGTTTGTCTGTCTTACCCACACGCCCACCTCAACTTATCCGCCACACAGTTGCGATATGCCACCGAAGCACGGGTATGCTCCAAACTAAAAGCCCAACCACTGAATAAGAAGCCTGTATCACCCCATCGCCCCAGCGACCCACACATCTACGGCCCCCCCCCCCTTTTTCGCCCCTCCCCCCTCCCCCTTTTCCCCTCCTCCCCAAGCCGTTTCTAGACCTAAAAAGTTCACAGCCCGTCGTCCGTCATTGACATATCAGCCTCGGGGGCGCGACCCTCCTGCGCTGGCCCATTGGGCAGCGCCACCCGCGTATCGGGAGAGTCGTACAGCCTTACCCGCCCGCCCGGGAGTCCCTCGTACTGGAGCGGCGGCGGGGGTTCAAATCCCGCAAAGGAAGTTCGTATCTGGATGAACGGCTGACGATACCCTGGCTGGAAGCCGTCGTACCCCTGGCCCATCTGGTTCGTCAAGGTAAGCCGAGACGAGGAGGATCCCGCCTGCCCGCCTTCCCCATCCCCATCTACGCTTATGGGCGAGTTGGAAGAACCGGAGCCCCGGTTCTGGTGTTCCAGTATGGGAATTCCGCTTGATTCCTCCGCTGCCGTCGACGCGTCCGGAGGTGGCTCCTGGGTCTGAATCACGCCCCCATAGCTGACCCCGTAACGGTGATAAGGTGCTGAGTTCTTCCGGGGAACAGTTTGAGAAGATGCCTGCACCAGGCGACGAAGCAGTGCTTCTGAGGGCCCCATGGCACTCATGGAGGCGGAGATCTGCCGTTGAGGCCCGGAAGGCATATCAGTCCTCTCTCTCTCTGCACCTTGGCCCTGGCCCACACCAAGGGCGGCCGACGCGACCTCGGCCAAGGGGTTTATGGTGGGAGGCAATGGAACACCAGAAACACGGTCGACGCCTTCTTCAGGGCTGTCGCAGAGGTCTAGCTCTCTTATCGGTGGAAGCACGGGATGGTCGGCAGTTCCATCGGTCGCCCAGATGGTGTTGGTTTGGGATCGACCTGCCTCGAGCCCAGGTATATCTGGGCCGTAGCCGAAGGTGCCACTCCCCAGGGTGGGCTGCGGTATGGGGCCGTTCACAGTGCTTTCAGACGTGCCAGATTGCGATGCTGTGTTGTGGCTGTTCGTATCCGTCTCCGGCAAGGCACCATCAGCATCCCCCACTGCTTCTGCCTGCAAGGGTTCTGACACACTGAGCAGCGGTGGCCCATCAAACTCCGTATCCCCCAATGACTCGCGTAGCTGGACGTCGGCGTCTCGACTCCTATTGATCCCCAGCTCCCTTCGCCACTTCCTAAACCTCTGTAGGTCTGAAAAATTGTCCAGAAGCCGAAGGTTTGGCGTATTATCGAGATCTAGCGGCTTAAGCTCCCCAGCAGGCATCCACTTCGCATCCGGGAACCTCGGGCGCACGGCCACGACGGGGAACTCCCTCATGTCGACGAGCGGACCGCCGTCCTCATACCCGTCCGCCCAGCCCGTGATAGCCCCCGTATCCGGACAGACGCAGTAGCACTTGGGGACGGATCCTAGCAGGGGGCTTTTAGCCAGTGAGCGGCGCACGCCGACCTCCGCCAAGCTCGGGTCGCCGAAGCAGCCACGAGGGAGGACCATGACGGCGACGACGGCCCCCTTCCAGAATGCGCGGTAGATCTCTCCGGGGGTGGGATTCTGAACCGACTCGCTGCTATCGCGCCTGTCGCGCGACGCGGTATGGGCGGTGGTGGACGGCGGCGGCTTGGCTGGCCGGGGCGCTCCCAGTGGTATATAGCCCCCTTCGAGGGCCGTCGTGAACGCGGTGTTATTCTCCCTCTGCCTGTCCGCGTTGCAGTTGAGGACCTCAATCCCGAGGTGTTGGACTGCGAGGCTGTGAGACCCCTTTTGGTACTGGTGACTACAGCCTTGGATGTGTCGCGCAGCGCCGTCGAGGGGCCGGCCGTTGAAGTGCCTGCCATGCTCGTCGCACCGAAGGATGTAATACCTGTTGTTGTACGACTCGATGAAGTGCTTGTAGAAGGCACTCCCGTTTTGGTAGAGCTCGTCGAATTCGACCGTCCGCCGTGGCGGCTGGTAGAGCTGTGTCTGCGCTTCTGAGCCTTCCGGGTGGACCTCCGAGCCTTCGGCATGGACTTCTGAGACTTCCGGATCGAACCCAGAGGTTTCGGGGACTTCATGGATATCGGAGGCGACAAAGTAGGGTTCCTGGGGTTCGGGATAACCTCCTTCTAGAGGCAAGGTTGTCGTGTCATCGACCCGAGCACGCTTAGACTGGGATATGCCTGATGCTGAGCCAGTATCGGAAATCTTGCGCTTATTGCCCTACACAATGGAGCAATTAGATGTCTCATTTTTCTCGGTCTAGGAACTAGAATCGTAAACTTACAGGCTCAGAACAGGCGGGATCCGACGCTCCACCAGTGTCAGAACATTCGTCGTCGTCATCGGCATCATCTTTGGACAGGTCGTCCTCCTCCGTCTCTGCACTTCCGGGCCCAGGGCGTGGCCGTTGTCGCGCCCCCGGCTTGGGGATTCTCAGCGTCACTAAATGTCTAGCTATCCGAGGTGACGATACTTGAGATACCTCCTCGCCGATGTCCTGTATTAGGGCCGTTGGGCTAGGCGTGTCTCCTCCCCCTGAGGTAAGGTCAGGGTCCAGCTGTGGAATCTGAGGCGGTGGTGGTCCTGCTGCTGAATCTCGTACAGGCCGCAGCTTCAACTGGTGGGGGAAAGGATATCGATCCATGAGCTCCTGTACCTGCCGCTCATAGATCCTCCGGTACTCCTCGGCCTTGGTCGCACTAGACCGGCGGTGGTTGTGGAACTGATCTCTGCTGTCCATCAGTCGATCCAAGGCGGCGTCCAGGCTTTCAGCGGAATGCCCGACAATACTAGCGACACGATAGACCTCGTCTCGGGCCAATTGCTGTTCCGATTCGATCGCGTCCTCCTCGAGCCGGAGGCACACCTCGGGAGTCTTGAGCTTATCCATCTCTCGCGCGAAAGGTTCCATCACAGCTGCTAGTCTGCGGAATTTCTGGACGGTTCGGCCCATGATCGAGTGGGCCTCAGCCATTGTCAGTCGGTTTGACATCTCTGCTTTTCTTATGATAGGCCGCTGATATATTTGTGGGGGAGGCACGTCTCCGTCCGTCGGTGATGAGGCCGATTCGTCTTGAAAGAGGAGCTTCGTCTTGAATTGGGAGCGGGACCACGAGTCCAACCCCTACTCCGAGCATCCAGCCCAAAGGCGAGGAACTGGAAAGAGTAAAGGGATTGGGTCAGGCATAGGGCGCGAAAAGGAGTAACGGGAGGAAGATGGGAGAAATAAATAATGTCGAAAGGGTTTCCCCCTCCTGCACGGCAGTCACGCTTATCCCACGCCTACTCACTTCTTCCAAAAGAGGAACTGGGATAATTAACACGCACAACATCACTCGATCAGTGTCGAGGGGAACAGGGATCCCTCGGGTGGCGGAAGGGCTGGCCCGGACGCCTTGTGAAACCTCGCGTAACCTCGCGTAGGTGAGTGGTTGGCGCTACGGGTTGGGTCCGCGCCGATGGTTTGGTTCGAATGGGGTGTCCCCCACGGGATAAAGCGCGATTTTAGTGTGAAGTCTAGAAGCATGTTGCTTCCCAAGGAAGCCTCCCTCCCCTCACTTGAGTCGCCAGACCCGACCGAGGGCCCATATCTCAGGATGACGAGTATTCTATGGTCCGTACACTAACGCTATAATCTTTTCTTTGGGACTAACTTCACTTGATTCCATAGCCCACGAGATCAAAACGGAAGTGGAAAATATTGCATAATGTGAATTCACGCCAGCTCTGCGTGTAAGTGCGACGGGATGAGAGGCAGACCGGTGTGGTTACACAGGTCTACTAAACCCAACCCCCTTTTCATGCACATCCTGCAGGCGGTTGTTATTTTTTTTTCATGCGCAGGTAGCGGGCGTTCCAGGAAATTAAAAGGCGTCCATATTCCTTGGACCTGGGAGACTCGTCGCGTCGCGAAGTAACCATTGCCGCGAGTCCGACTCTCTGTGAGTGTTGCCTAAGGGGTAACTTGGGATGTGAAGAACGCCTGCAATCTCCATACCCTGGCCTATTGATAATTACGAGAAGGCTCGATTCGAGACACCCCTGGTCCTGGACGTTAGATCATCTCGATCTCTCCCACCTTGTAAGGTAAACAGTCGGCCTTGAATTTCCACTCGGCCGATCGCCCCCCCTTTCCCCCCCCTTCCTCTTTCACCCTCAGCGTGGCGGAACGCCAAGAACCCTACCAAGGTGGGCCCCGAATCCCACCTCGTCAGCCTCAAACCCAAATTCTGACCCGCCGCGAACCAGCTTCCTTAATCCCTGCACCACACAGCTTACCAATAATCAGTTGCCTGGGTCCCAATATGACAACTCACTTCAGCCACCAAGCCGCTGCCAATCCATGTAAGCCGCCTCTTTCCGCAACAGGCCGCTAGCAGTCCCTTGCCGTCCGTAATACGGAATAATGTGGCGCGCCCGACCCCTGTAACCCACCGATGTGGTATGCCACACATTTTTAAGATCCAGCTGCCCCTTCCCTCCCCGAGCAGGAGACCGGGTAGTGGAGATGGTTTTATAGAGAGGACCCCCTAGAAGCTATACTAGATAGGCGATGGTATTATTTATACGCTGGTGCAGGCAAATATGCGTCCGTTCGATGTCAGCTCACTCGCCCAACCATACAAGTATGTGTTGGACTAAAAGGTGCAGGGCCCTTTGGTGCAGACTTCTGTCCTAAGGGTTCGCGCTTACCAACAGGATGTCTTAGCCATGCGGACTAGATTGTTTCCAGCGTTTTACGGAAGCATACGTACCTCTCTACACAATTCACTCCTAGAATCGGACCTTTATTACGCAGGACGAATCAGAAGACAACTGCGCTCCCCCCTTGCCCC
>ONZQ02000009.1:1296245-1367980 GCA_900312665.1 Cephalotrichum gorgonifer | reverse complement strand
GAAGCAAAGACAAAAAGCAAAGAAAAGATCCTTCGACGGCGGCCGAGTCCTAGACAGCCAACGGAGTATGCACGGCCTCCGCGTGTTTACCCCCCAGGTTCGTGGGGTTGTTTCTATAGTGTCTCTCCAGGCATAGTGTGGTGATACAAGTTGCTTATATAGGAAACCTGGTATTCTAGCAGCGAGGATATACGACTAACATAGGAGGCCCACACCTTAACCATGCTCGGTCTAGGATTCCTTTGTCGACCCCCTGTACTATACAAAGTACACCAGCTCTAAAGTGCCACCCCCTATATCCAATCAATGTAGCGTGTAGATTCACTCCTCCTATTCTTCTGATTAGAATGTTCGGCCATGCTCCTCCACCGCATTCTGATTCTCCACGAGGATATAGTCCACGCCGATGATAATCCTCAGAGAGTCCAGGTCAATGAAGTTGGCCTCGTCAGGCTGGATATTGTTTAGGTACTCCGGATCGCTCCCCATCGCCGCGAAGGTCTCCAGGTCAGGCACCCAGTACTCGGCAGCCCCGTCGAATTCGAGGATGGGCGGTACGCCATCGACCCGGAGCAGATCACGGTATTCCGGGGTGGAGTGGTACTGCAAAAGAAAAGCCACACAGTCAGCGTTAGATCATCCTCTCTGAAACTATAAAGTGAGAGAGAGAGAAAAATAAAGGGAAATATACAGCGGTAAGAAGAGAGGGAGAGAAAAAAGGAGACAAGAAAAAACAGAATCCAGCTCCTAGAAAGTGACTCAATTATGGTATACACACCTGTGAGTACCTGAACACGCCCAGCCGGAGGTGCATGGGCCGCGAGCGGGCCGCATGCTCGTAGGCCCAGTACCTATTGAACTCCTCCGGCGTCATACCCGGCTTGCGATTGTAGTACTGCTTGATGTGGAACATCTCTTCCGTAGTCACCGTGCAGACGGGCTGGAAGATGCACTTCTCGGGGTCGGGATGATGTTTTGAGCAACGTCGCCGCGACTGGCTGTGGGCAGCGGCGAGGGGGAGGGTGGCGAGAAAGGTGCTGAGCTTCATTTTTGTGTTCTGAATTTGAGCCAATCTGAAGTTTCTCTTTCTTCTTTTAAAGTGTTGGTTGAGAAGGTGACCTGGAGAGACTTGCAATGGATACCCAGATGGAGCAGGCTGGTGGACACCCTTTTATACCGGACTTAGTCGAAGCAGCTACTCATCGCCTCTTCCTAATATTTGCATGAATACTCCGTACAATCTATTCAACTGGATCCGTCATCACTCCTTCAGACGTGTTGTTTGCGCTTCGGCCGCTTAAACCCGCTCGTCGTCGTGCACAGCCAGCCTTACCGCGCCCAATGTTTCCACTTTGAGCTAGCGGAAGTCAGACAACGGGAACGAGTAAGCAAGGTACGAACCACTAAGCGTGGCGGACGACACAGCTTATCTGGGTCCTGTCCCAAGTAATTTCCGCCCCAGCGGACCTTTTCTAAGCTGGGATATGAAGTCTCCCTGGAGCCAATCATTTCTCCCTTAGCTCAAGTCGAGCCCGTCTGTCCGCGTGGAGTAAGTATTCGCCTGAGGCAAGATGTCTATAAGGATTACTATTCCCTCTTCCAAGTACGCAGTATTGCCTGTAAGAACATTTGTGGTGGCTCGATACCGGGTGTTGGCGAAGCCGATCCCCACAATCGGGGCCCATACCTCTTGACATTGGGAACTCAAGTTGGTCTCGGCACTAGTCGTGTTAACATACGAATTATTGATATCTCTGACTACTATATAGGGTCGTATATCAGAATCAGTGCTTTACGACCGAGTTTCTCATCTCAAGTAAACCTATCCACTGCTAACCCCCTTAACTATGTGAGCTATACTGTCTCACAGCTTTAATACAGCATCTCTATCAGCAGTGTCTAATAAAGTGCTAGCCTAGAATAGTAAATAGGCAGTCCAGTACTATCTCGAGGCAATACACGCCAATAAAACCTTTCGCCAGCGACAGCGTTTCTTATACCTGAGCTATCGGGCGTTGATCTTTCCTTACTGCCCAATATCCCACATGGTCCGAGACTTGAAGCCATTGAGGTGGGGCAGGGCGGATAGGCGCCAATCCGATGGCTCGGAGCGGGGAGGAGCCCGGCCCGGTAGCTCGGATTTGGTATAAGAGCCTTAGACCCCCCCTTTTTCTTTTGAGCTTTTGTTCAGACAACACACTCCTTCAGTACGATCCTAGACTTCTTGTTCATTGATATAGCCCCTTTGGGCTCTAATATAAGCTCTTGATCTCGATTCCCTCATTGACCCGATTGTACGGCTCGTATGTGAGCCCGGGACTGCGGCTTTGGCTCTAAGGATGTGACCTTGATACCGAATACCCTCACTCTGAGACTTCTGGCCTTGATGAGCCCTCCCGGGCTCATCTCTAGACTTATCGACCTGAGGTTTGGGCAGATTGTTGATCAGCCTATGGGCAGTCTGAATCCCGAGTTTCGAAGCTGCACCCCTCTCGGTTCTCTTCTTCCTTGAGATTGAGATCACGAGTTTAGGAATAAGCTCGTTCACGAGCTTCCTCCTTGGGTTGAGGATTCGAGTTGCCCTGTCGGGCTCAGAATCCTGATGCCGGGTTCCCCCGCATCACCTCACCATGCCGGTTGCCCTCCACTGGCCCGTGAAAAGTAGCGTCGTGGAAGGAAGGAAACAGCCAGTGAAGCACTTCTGTACTGCTCGGGAACTAATACTCCTATGTGGAAAGGTAATGAGGAGCCAAGATTCGAATGAGTTCATGATGAGCGGGTAATGTAAATTGGGTACCCGAACCCCGGACAAGCCAAGTCTTGAAACTTGCTCCCCGTAGTTATGGACACTGTATAAGGGACTCGGTGCGTACTAACACCAGCATAGCCATTGTGACTATCCCCTCCCAACGGCCACCATGAAATGAAGCCGACGATGGATTCATCACTGTTCACGGGGATCGCACTAATTTAGCAAAGACCGGGATAAGAGATATGCCCATCCATGTGCTCATAGACATTGGTATAGAATCCCTGGAGACGCCATTAGATATTTACATAAATTATGCAGCGAGATGATCCTTGCACCTGACATCTAAACTCCTCGGACACCGATGGCTAAAAAACCAGGCTTTACATCTGTGCCTGTCGCTCGCATACTAATGGGCTACCGTTATTCTCTATGGCTTACGTTTTTTTTTCTACCACTAGTGGATTCACATCATAGTCATGTTCAGGTTAAGAGACGACAGTACCCGTTACGCAGGACGTGGAACGAATGTGTATGCAAGCTGAACAAGTCATCATGATCCAGATGGACCAAAAGGTGTAGAGTACTCCATACCAACACCTTACGATATGTAGTAAGGCCTGGTTTGAGGTTGCATGTGGCTTGGGGATGTGACTCATTTTCGCTTTGGACCAGTTAGCGGACCTCAGAAGTTTGGAGAGTACAAGAACTTTTTGTGAAAACTACAGTCCCTCTCGAACCCGCCCCGTCTCGATGTAGAACAGTGTTCCGGTAACATTTGCGATGCCTCATCAGAGCGGCAGTGTTGACCTCACTTGGAATAGATGCTTCCGAGCAAGAAAATCCTGGACCGAAGCCCCAATAAGTACTCCGTTGAAAAGCAATAGAATAATTTCGTGCACTTTCCAGCACATCGGTCCCACTCACAAGTGGAGCCGAAAGATATTTGGCGCTCAAATACGAAGCCGAGAAGCGGACTCCCACTAAGGAGAATAGCCGACGGAACAATGAGAAAGCCATTGTGAGGCCCTCCAGACGAGACGCAGAATGAAAAGGGGGACTCGACAGGGGTGGGCGGTCACATTCCTAATCATCGGGCAGCCTATTGGCCAGGGCCTCAGTGCTCAAGCGAGCCGGCTCCACCGGTCTACCGTAGCTCGGGGGCTTCGTCGGCAATAGATCTCCCGGTTTTGGATCCGTCACCGGAGCGGAGCCCGATAACCGGCCAACCCCTCCACGGCCCACCCCTCCTATACTGAGAGACCTCGTGTTCGGCCGATTCTTGACGTCCAATCGCTCCGGTCCCGGGACAGTCTTGCCCCATAGTGAACTGCAGCCGGACAATAGTTGCATACCGCCGGACGGCGAGTGCATCCCTAATGTAGTAACAGCTCGACGATAAGGGGCTGAGAAGGCTTGCAAACCCATCATCAGGCCGGTAATCTACCGCGAACGCACGGAGGTCCCCCACCGGAATCGTCAGCCAGATATTAATGTACCGCTAACGGACAGAAGTCCCCCATCGGACAGTGCTCCGAACAGTCATACACTAAGCGAGGACCCCAGCCGGCGCCGGTGTCGGTTTGCCGGCGCCGGCCCTTCCTGTTTACATAACTGCTAGTTCCCCATGGGGAGAGAATGCTCCTGGGGATTCAACCACCTGGTCTCGTCTCGACATTTCCTCATCCCACGCGAAAGGCCGAAACTTCCAGACATGGACCCATCATATGGATCCGTACAGAAGAACCACAAACACACATTACAACTTTCACTCCTCGACAATCCGTCCTTACCTACGAACTACATCTCTCTATCACTAACCACCTAAACATCTTGAACCATGGCGTGGGCAATAGAGACCAATCTCGGCGAGAAGAAGGGCAAGGTCGAAGGGCTATATCCCGTCGTTTCCTCCGACCAGTTCGGCGCCGTCACTTCCGACCAGTACCTGGCCAACCTCGCCAGCCAGGAGGAGCATGATATGAGCAGGCTGGAGGCCATCAAGGCAGCTCCCTGGGCTTTCGTCTGGTGCCTCTTCGGCGCCTGGTGCATAGTCCTCGCTAGCTTCCAGGGGATGGCCGGCAGCACTGTGTTCGGGATTCCCCAGTTCCGCAAAGACTTCGGTCACGAATACAATGGTGAATTCATCCTCGACGGGGGCTGGCAGAGTGCTATCGACGGAGCACCTAGGGCAGCGTTAGTGTCTCTTCTCTTCTCCTTTTCACCCAGGGGCCACCACACTGACGTAACGTAGAGTTTCCATCGGAACCCTAGCCGCAGCTTGGCTGGCCGACATAATCGGCCGAAGATACATGCTGCTTATTGGATTCGGTGTGTGCTACGTCGGAGTCACGCTTGAAGTCATTGCAACCTCGATCGAAGTCTTCTTTGCTGGAAAAATGCTCGTCGGCTTCGGGATAGGGTGCAGCAGCTCCATCTCACTCTGCTATGTTGGAGAGGTGCGTGACGACTATCAACGAGTTGGAAGGAAAAGAAGCAACAGATACACTGACTTTGTATTTATAGATTGCACCACTCGCAATTCGGGGCCTCATGACGGCCATCTGCGCCTTCGGCTTCGCGCTTGGACCTTTCGCTGTCGCAGTCACGATGAACTTTACCTCGACCGGCACCACCCGATGGGCGTATCGTGCCGTCTTCTGCGCGCAGTATGGGTTCCTCGCCGTTGGAACCATACTCTGCCTATTGATGCCTGAGTCGCCCTGGTGGCTCATAGGCAGAGACGATCACGTCGCAGCAGAGAAGTCCCTGCGAAAGCTCGGCGTATCTACCCAGGACATGCCAAAACGTCTCGCCAGCATGAGATTCACCCTGGCGCAGGTCAGGGAGGAAACAACCGGCGTCACGTACCTGGAGTGTTTTAGACTCACCAACCTCCGCAGGACCATCATCTCTATCTCGCCCGTCTCCTTCCAGGCGTTCACGGGCATCACGTTCATCAACATCTACTTCGCGTATTACGTACAGCTAGCCGGTTACAGCCCAAGCGAATCCTTCCGTCTACAGATCGTTCAGCAGGGGTTATGCATGTTTGGTAACGTAGTCTCCTGGTTCCTCATTGACCTCGTGGGGAGGCGCTCGCTTACGCTCTGGGGCCTCGTCGGCGTACTGATATCTCACTGCACGACGGGGGCTCTCGCCACCCGGTCGGACGTGGGGGCAATCAAGGGCGTCATTGCCATGCAGCTCATCTTCGCGTGGTTCTATAACGTCACCATCGGTGCGACAGCGTTTACCATCCTTGCCGAGGTCTCCACCTCGCGCCTGCGCGCGAAGTCGGTAGCGATCGGCATCTTTTTGCAGAACATCCTCTTCACCATTATTGCTTTTGTTGCCCCCTTCCTATTCAACCCTGACAAAGCTAACCTGGGCGCCAAGACGACCTTCATCTTTGCGGGTCTAGTCCTGGGGGCTGTGGTGTTCGTGTGGTTCTATCTCCCCGAAACGACCGGCCGCACATTTGAGGAATTGGATGAGATGTTCATGAAGCGTGTGCCGGCGAGGAAATTTAAGAGTTATAAGACGGATGCGGAGGCTAGGAACCAACCTGTGTGATCTAGAAATAGCTTACAACTACAACTGCTTGCGGCGGTTGTGGCAGAAGTGGAGTTGGGGAACTGTGGTGGGCTCGGAAGGTGGAATGAGAGTGAGGGACATGGACAAGTTCAGCGGCAGCTGCTAACGCCTTCCATATGTATTTTGGCGAGATAGAAAGTAATTAGGTGGTGGTTGTGATTAATAAAAGTAATTTGGGTCTTTCTTAAATGTTAACACCACACTACCTCTGCTTCCTGGGAACTGGATGGAGAGGGCATAGATACTCTTTCTCCGGAAGCATTATTTCCCTGAGCGAGATTCGAGCAATTCTATAAAAGTTCCGTTGAGGCCTTCACGTAACCGAACCCACCCCAAGGGGGCCATCAATTTCATAGGAAGCTTCATGGGATCATTGGAACTTGGCTTCTCTTCCGATGGCTGGAGTACAAGGAGACTGCATGTGACAACGAGAGTCTTCCCCTCCCCGCGCATGGGAACGATGCTGTTGGCTAGGTTCGGCCGCGCGCTCAAATGGTAGAGGATTTGATCATTCGGCTGGCCACCAGTAGCAGCAAGGAATTTGACCCAGCTGGCCTTGGCTAGTGCCTTCTTTGTATCCGTCCTACCATCCTGAGGGATCGAAGCGGGTTCCACTGGGAACACAAACTGGGGGTACCAATTCGCCTTCAGGAGCGAAGGCACGGTGATTATTGGTGTCTTGATTTCGTGTTTCTCCAGATCGGGCGAGCCTGGCGGCACAGGGGATCTGGTGAGGGAGACGAGAAAATATACCAGGCTTAGGGGACGTTTTGTCCTGACTTTGTCGTGCCGGCGTCCCAGGGGCCGTTGGGACAGGCCTGACGCGTAAGCTCGCAACCAGAGTACGTGGAAGTGGAAATATAACATAGTGTCAAGCAAGGGGCGGTGGATATGCCCAAATCACATTATCGGGTGGCTCAGAGAGAGCGGCAATTGCGTTTGAGGTAGGACTCAGCTGGCATGTCGTGGGAAAGAGGAGGAAAGTGCATAGCGCAGGCTGTAGCCTGATCCACATCAGAGGCTCCTTGTCGCAAGAGTGGTGGCGCATTCTGTGCATTGTGTAGCATGATAGGGGATGCCTTTTAGCGCGCTGCACTTGATATTTGCCAATCAGATAGAAACTAATAGAGATTGCCGGTGGAGGAAAGTGGAAAAAACGCGTTCCTTAACAACTGATCGATGGAAGGTCCAGCCAGAAAGGGTCTTTCTTGGGCGTCAACCGGCACGCAGCATGCGCCCTCTGCACTTCCCAGGCCCGTCTTCGGGGCCGGGCGCCAAAGCAAGAGTGCCGGTGAAGTGTCTTACCCCAAGGCTTACTGCATTGAACCCGAAGCGCTACATAAGGCATTTTGGCCAAGCCCAGCCCCAATTTTGAGAGCCCGTCCCCTCCTTCTCATCTCTGTCCATGACATCGTTTGCAAACTCGCTCGTCGTGACAGATCACCATGTCTTATCGACCCTCACCGTCTATGGGGCTCGCCCTTGTGGACCACTGCATAGAAACCGTCGTTAGCGTCAATGGTATTCCAGCTGGAGACAACCCCGTCCTTGCGGACGACTGCATCGTCCCCGTCAACACTGTCAACGGCATTCACGCTGGCGACGACCCCGTTCTTGCGGACGACCGTATCGACCCCGTCAACAATGTCAACGGTATTCAAACCAGCGATGACCCCGTCCCTGCAGACGACGGTATCAAGCCCGTGATCGATGTCAACGGTGTCCAAGCCGGCGACAACCCCATCAACAAGATCAACGGTACAATCCAAGTTAGAAATGACCGGGAAGGTGACGATTATCTCTGGTCACAGCTGGCATTCCCCATGGGTGTTTCTAATGACTTTCCTCTCGACGCCAGTCATCGGGGATCTACGCTACCCTTTTCTTCTCAAATACCGACTCCTAAAAGCTTAGACGACCTGAGAGAATGGCGTAGGAGATTCCGGTCATTCAAGCCGACCTATTCGTCGCTCTCCAATGATTCCGATGATTCAGAGGACAAGCCTTTTTCAAGGGGCAAACCCTTTTCCGAGGACAAGCCCTTTTCCGATGAGGCGCTTGAAGTGATGGCGAAGCTCGACGCACTCATGGGCCTTGACGACGTCAAGTGCCGCTTCAGAGAGCTTGGGCTGGATATACACAATGGCCGGGTGCTTGGAGTTGATCGTGTCGACGAGCGCCTTCACGCCTTATTTCAGGGGAACCCGGGGACAGGGAAAACCACAGTCGCGAATCTGTATGCTCAGTTCCTCAAGTCGATGGACGTCTTGGGCTCGGACAGGGTGGTGGAGACCTCGGGTGCCAAGCTTGCATCCGGTGGACCCAGGGCTATCACGGACATCTTCGAGCGACGAGCTGGCGGCGTGTTGTTCGTGGACGAGGCCTACCAGCTCGTTGCACCCCACTCAGGCCCTGCTGGAAAACAAGTCCTCGATGTCATCCTCGGCGAGATGGACAGCAATTCCCCCAGATGGGTCGTCGTCTTTGCCGGCTACAAGGAGGAGTTCGAGCCATTCTTTGCCCACAACGACGGCCTCCGATGCCACGGCAACACGAGAATCTTACAAAACCGCCGTTCTCGATAGTATTGTTTCAGAGGTACAAGGCAATCCTGGCGACGACAGGTGCGTCATCTTACTCGAGTACGAAGATAAGATGGAGTCGCTCTTTCAGAATGGAAACCCTGGACTGTCAGGCCGCTTCATGGCCGACACGCCGTTCCGATTCGCCGATTACTCGCGGGAGGAACTGGGCGAGATTCTCAAACTCGATCTCAAGGCCCGCCAGATCGACTATGAGCCAGCTGCCCTGGCTGCTGCGACTGACGTATTGTCTCGATCCAAGTACAATCGGGACTTCAGCAACGCAAGAGCGGCCAAGCTCTTGGTATCCGGAGCGGTTCAGCGAAACCAAGAGCGACACATGACAGGTCAAAATCACGACGAAGACTTTGAAGCTCGCCTTGAGCCTCAGGACTTTGACCCGCGGTTGCGGCTACAGGCGACCTCAACGGGAAACGTGGCCAACTGGAGAGCCGATCTGACAGGTCAGGTATCGGACTCGGTCATTGAGCAGTTGGAGAGGTACCTCCCGACCTCTTTGAGCCGCTGCTTGAACTTGAACCGCTATGTGCCGCGAACCTTCGTGTTGAAGGGACCACCTGGTAAGTGGCACCATTCTCATTTTTCCTGCCTCTCATTCCGAGTACCTGCTCGCAGACACTGACCTAGGCACTTTGCCTCTCTCAGGCACCGGGAAGACAACGCTCGCCAACTACATGGGTAAGCTATTCCATGACATTGGCATCCTCCCAGACCACCGGGTGGAGCTCTGCTCGGCAATAAGCTTCATAGGGGAGCACGTGGGACATACCACGCCCAAGACTCGAAAGCAGCTCGAGAGGGGCTTCGGCAAGGTCCTCATTATCCGCGATATCCACCAACTTGCGAAAGGTGGCTACTCGAGCGAGGCTCTCGACGAACTCGCCTCGTTTGTGCGCGCCTCCTCTGAGAGAATGGTGATCGTTCTCACAGGGCTTTCAGCTCCAGTCAACGAGCTGTTGGCCCATAGACCTGACCTTGGGGCCATGTTTCCAAATCGCATCACCTTCCAAGACCTCTCGCCTCGGGACTGCCTGAATCTACTTGACAGGCTAATTCACGCCGACGAACCCACCGCAGAAACGCCCTTTTTCAAATCGTCGGATGCCACGGAAAGATTTCAAAAGGCAATGTCGATTCTGACCGTGTTTGAAGGCTGGGGAAACGCCTCGCTGGTTACGGTAATCAATACTCGCATGATCAAAAAGGGGTACGATGAGCTGCACTTGGCGACTACACGAGACCCGGGGGGCCAGCACGTCTGGAAGCTCACGGAAGAGATGGCCATGTCATGCCTCGAGGCCATGCTCCACGAGACCCACGACACGGCCGCTGCGGTGAAGAAGATTGTCTCTGAGCCGCCTGCCAGCAATACATGTACCGGCGAAACCCAAGAAATCCCGGAGCCCCAACCGACACAAGCAATGATGGAGGCGACTTCGGCACCCAAACGGAAGGTGCAGGCGACTCATCGGGTTGAGATTGTGGTCAAGGATGACTCGAAGTTTACAGAAAATCTCATCAAACAACGAGACGAGAGTCAAAAAGACTCTGAGAGACAGAATCAATCCGTGCAGGAAGCTCTTAAGCGGATGGGCAAGTGCGGGGGAGGGCTCGACTGGGACAAGGTTCCTGGTGGCTACAAATGCCGGGCGGGCGCTTGTTTTGTGTCTGATGCCGCTGTGGCGGATGCTATTCGATGAAGACGGATTCGGATTTATCGGATTTGAGTAATTAGGTTGGCGTGCCATGGAGTTGGGTGGCGGTGGTACGCGCGGAAGATTGGATAAGTCGAGCTGCTGCTGCTAGCATCTTTCATATGTATTTTTGTCGGATAGAAAGTTAACGAAGTGGGGGTTATTAAAGGTAGTTTGATTTTTTTTCTTAAATGATACTATAGCCTCTCTACTTTGGGGGACTGAACGGGGAGAGTATAGAGACTCTTCTCTTGGAAGTGCTATTTCCTGAACAAGATTCATGCAATGTTTTGATAGTTACCCATAAAGTAAGGCTCACTGAATGCTGGAAGGAACGATAACTGTGAGATCGGAGCTTAGATCTCTCTTACACCATTAGAGATGGACCCCCCGTAGCTGCTATTGCTACGACCTTCATAAGTTTGATGGCAATATTAGGCGTGAGGGGATCCGGATAGCTTAATAGAGCAGGGGGTGCCCCTCTCTGTGGCCAGATAGCCGATGACATATTACAAACTTGCCGTTTTCGGTAAGAAAGATAGCAAGCGTAACGGGTAGTAGCACGATGCGGTCTCACCCCGAGCCAATCAGCTGAGTTGGCGATGATGTGTACCAGCACCAGCTTTGGAGGCGTTGCTAGGACGAACACCGGATCATAGAGCCGGACAATTGAGAGCCAATTACATACGTGAGTGGGTTGCTTTCGCGGTGTTCGAGGTAAGTTGACTTTTTGAATATACTGTTTGTCATCGCTAAATCTCCAATTCGGGCAAGCGCTGTAATCTTTGGCTTGATTGTCCCACTTGCAAGGGGGCCCACAAGAGGCCAACAACCCGGACCTAACCCCTGGTCTATGTAGGTGTAGAATAGGGCCATATGTCTCAATAGTTTTTATAAAGAGGGGAACTTCTGACCTAGGAATATGTTGGAATTCAAAAGCCGAGATTGTTCTTTGTTTAACAATGGATTCCATAAAGGAACTCGACGTGATTATCATCGGAGCGGGATTTGCAGGTAGGTCATCCTCTTGCAGTCCTGCGGACAAGACTGACCACTACCCGCAGGTATTTGCGCTCTTATCAAGATGCGGAAGAAATTTCCCAAGGCCAACATAGCCGTGTTCGAAAAGGGAGACAATGTCGGGGGTACCTGGGCGAAGAACACGTACCCTGCTCTGAGCTGCGACATACCCTCTCAGGTATATCTCTACATATGTTACGCGTGGCCCTGGGAGATGCGCACACTGACAGATGGTCATTCCAGCTTTACTCATATTCCTTTGCCCTCAACCCCGACTGGTCGACCACATACGCTTCTCAGCCAGAGATTCTCTCCTACATCCAAGGGGTGGTCGCCTCGTCCGACTGCTCAGGGTATATCCATCTGAAGCAGGAGTGTGTCTCGGCGTCGTGGCTAGAGGATGAGTTCCTGTGGCGCGTCAATCTTGTCGACCGCGAATCGGGCAGAACGTATGTCAAGCATGCGAGGTCGCTCATCACGGCTGTCGGGTTCTGTGACGTGCCAAACGGCCCCGAGGAAATCCTCGGCTTCGAGAAGTTCCAAGGCCACGTCTTTCACAGCGCTAGGTGGGACCATGCGTGCGACTTCAACAATAAGCGCGTTGCTGTTGTGGGTAACGGCTGCTCTGCTAATCAGTTCATCCCAGCCCTGGTTAATGATAACCGAGCTCCCATCCAAAGCTTAGTCCAGTTTGTGAGAAGCCCGCACTGGATTGCTCCCAAGGAAGACGGTCCGGTCTCCAGCTGGAAGCGCTGGTAGGTAAAATTTCTCTTCCTAGTGATGCCGCGATGACAGCTAAAGGGGACGCCTAGGGCTTTTCGCAACATACCCCTGACGAACCGACTCTGGAGATACGGCTTGGCTCTAAAGCTCGATCTTGTCTTCATGGTATTCAAAAGCAGCCGCGCGGGGAATATGCTCCGGAGCCAGATCCAGAAGTCCATCGCCAGTCACATGAAACGAGTGGCGCCTCCGGAATATCACTCTATCCTTGTGCCTGAATTTGACTTCGGGGCAAAGAGACCTGTCCTCGACCATGGATACCTTCAATTGCTGCACGACGAAAGAGTCAAACTGGTTCGGTCACCATCGTTGGCCGTTGTGGGGCCTCGGGAGCTCCGAAGTGACGATGGCGAAACCTTCGAGGCCGATATCCTCATTCTCGCCAACGGTTTCAAGACGCAGATGCCTCTGACTCCCATGAAGCTCACCGGGTCGAACGGGTTGGACCTTCCGGGGATTTGGCAGCAAGACGAGAATTACCCGTCTGCGTACATGGGGTATGCACCCATCTAGTCCGAGATGTGTGTGGCTCCGCTAACAGTTCAATAGCGTTTCGGTTACGGGATTTCCCAACCTGTTTCTGCTCACGGGCCCAAACACCCTGCCCTCCGGCCACTCAACTCTTGTGGGGATCGAGTGCTCCGTTACATACATTTCACGGGTATTGGAAAGACTCTTCAGCGATCCCACCTTGTCGAGGAACATGAAGATTGAAGCCACAGCGGCCGCGCAGAAGTCCTTCAACGACTGGATTCAGCGCAAACTACAAAGCCTGGTGTATTCGGAAAAGGTACCAAACTGGTACATTGACAGGCGGACCGGAAGGAATACGCTGATCTGGCCTGGGAGCCAAGTCGAGTTTTGGTGGTCAAGGTGCATCGAGAAGGTCAAGTGGTCCGATTTCCAAGTAGAGGCCAGGGGTTGAAGGCTGAGCAAGAAGTATACTTTCCTTCACGGGGGTGAGTTTAAGTAGAACATCATTTCATTTCAATTCTTCTAACACCGAAAATTTGCCAAACTCCCAACACACACCGCAAAACAAAACATCCGCACCTGATAGCTCAGGCATTGCTTATGGCGTCTAACAAAGCAAATAACAGCTTGTTGTCCACGCGACAGCCGTCGCCGCTAGCGCTAGAGCCGCGGAATCCCGGCTGCAACCGTCGGCGGATCGCTGAGAGGTCCAATCCACTGTAGTTCTGCATCATGATAATCGTGAAGGCGTCTCGGCACCGGGTTGTCGACTCGTCTGGGTTGGGGGGCGGTAGGCTGTCGTAGTCTTGTTCTCCTCCTGCTACCACTTCATCGTAGCCGACGGCGAGTCCCTGTGGCGTGATGTCCTGCTCCGCTGGTGGGGACGAGAGTACGGGAGAAAACAGCCGGGGTAACTCCCCGTCCGTGTGTATCGTTTTCTGGGTGGGAAGCTCGGGTTGTAACAAGCTCTTATCTCCTTTATTCAGGACGCAAGATGGTGAATTTCGGACTGCGAAAAGGCCATCAGCCTCCTGGGTCGGCGGGCAATCCGCTTCTGCGATGAATGCAGACTCGTCTTTTCTGGCTACGCAGATTACTCCGGCAGTGCCGCTCCGATTGAGCGCCATCGGACTGATAGTCTCTACGGGAATAAGAGCCTTAGCGAGACGCAGCTCCTCCGTCAGCTCGGCGACGCGAGCCAATGCCTTTTCAAGCTGCAACTGCGTCTCTTCAAGGCGGGCTTCCAGGGTCGCGGTGTGGTTCTTGACTCGCTCGCGATGCCGGCGCTGGTTGTTTCGAATCCTCACGGCCTTGTGGTCGGCTGGCTTGACGGACCACTTACTTATCATACCCGAGCCGAATGATTCGTCCGAGGGAGCAGGCATGGTCGGCATGAGGTGTGTCGATATATCAGACTCCAAAGTGTTTTGTGGGTTACGGTCTACCGGAGATGAACAGCTTTGAGAAGTCCACGGATACAATAGGGAGTAGAATACTCGGCAGTGACATATCGAAAAATTGCCGTTTTAGGTTAAGCAGCATCGGATCCTAGGAAGCCAATGCGTTAAGTTGATTAGTCACGCAAGCTGCTTATGCAGCGACCCCCCCGAAAACACTTATATTGCATTTTGGGTTGCTTTACCAATCTCCTACGATTCAAGTCAGGTACAACGGGCTCACGGCTTAGAATACCATCATCCTGCACACGGAGGGTGGAGGATTCGTGGCGCAGGTATAGATAGAAGAAAGATGATACTCTTAACGTCAATCGGGACGCCACGGAACTAAAGCTTGCATTCATCTGCAGAAAGACTTCCATGAATAGGGCATAGGACTGCTCTTCATTTTCTTCTAGTGTCGTAGAATACCATGATCCACATCCCTTAACTCTGAGAACTTCCGTCGTCTGGACGACTCTGTATACAGACAATATAGTCGATGGTACATTCAATAATGTCGATCTTCGAGTTTAGGCGACCGGTCGGCCATTCTTCACAGCATGCCTGCGATATGAGCCTCTTAAGCTCGTCAAGAGCATACTTCAGTTTGTTCCTTCGCGCCCGCTCGACATCCTTACAGATGGTACGCTTGAGAGTCGTTCTTTCTGCAACTGTTCGCCAATACGTCAGCTATTTGTCCCTCTCGCGGTCCCTGTCCCTCTAGTCTCCATTCTATAAGACATATGCTTACTATGTTTTTGCAAGATATTCGGCAGATCCGAGGCCAAGGTCTTTGGCCTGATGGGTCGTTCGACGGTTTTATTCTTCGATACCGCGGCTCTGGCAATGGCCTCTAGCCTTTGCTGGTTGGGGTGGGGACGGGTTAGGTCGCGTTCTGCGCGATCCAAGGCCTCGCCGTGGTTCCCGGACATGTCTAGCTTTCTATGGCTGTACAATTGAGGGCTGATCCCGCTGCGGGGCCGTGGGCAAGTGGTTTGTGGAGGAATGGGCCACCCGTAGAAGTGAGGTGTACCCCTGGATGACCAAGTTGGCTGGGGTATTCGATTTTAAGTCTGGCGTTCTTCTCTCGATCCCTGGGCTCTCGACTCAGCAAAAATGCTGAATCGAAATAGGAATAAGCTGAGTACTAGGGTGTCCTCTCATCTTCGCAAGCTCTCTCCCCTTTCCGCCAGGAGCCATCCGGCCATTTGTACTCCGCGATGTCGTCACGGGTCGTCACGGGCCGCCACGGTGGTCGAGGTGGGAAAACGATAAAGGCTTCGGCACAAAAGGTAGGATCCCATAGTACCAGCCAATCACCATCGGGGACTGACACCAATTCCGAATCCGAGGCTCACCATGGGCATGGCGTAGGGGGTGGTCCCAACAGCTGCCCCTGCTTTTCCCGGTATTAGTGTGTTTCGGTAATATGCAGTGACTTACCCCGAGCGTTACACTCACTTCCGCCCTACAAGGGCGGAGGGCAAATCGTAAGGCGAACAAGTACATGCCCCAGACTCATTGGTTAAGATAGTCGCCACTGTCTAAACACTGGGTGGGTCAAGACACGGATGTCAATCCCGTTTCCCCTGATTGCCTGGAAAGCGCAGATAGCATCCTTATTGCACTGGCGGCAAACTCATTGCATGCCAAGCCAGTTTTTGCCTCTGGCAAATCACCCGCCGGGCCTGGGCAAGAGGAACATCCCCGCAAATGCAAAATCCTGGCAAGACTTCGATGCTATTCAACATTCGTCCCGCTCATGGCTACATCTTGCCATTGCCACGGTCGCTCTAGGTTTGTCCTCTCGAATACGGGCGGACTGTAATAATACATATACTTAGCCAGCTCCCCCATACAAGTACAGTCTACTAGTCTATCTCCATTCAAATAGAGGGTTGGGCCGGAAGTGGAGCCTTGAGTATCATTAATCGATCCGTGTATAAAGGGAGACAGAACGACTACCAAGGGACAGTCACTTGCCTACTTCTATTGGCCGGCCAGTTCGCTATTCTCGGACGTATCTATCGCCTAACCCTGTTCCGTGTTGGGTTCCATCGGAGAAAAAAACAATGGGAATAATCAGCCAATCACCTCGAAGAAGTGGCACACAGTCTTGGTCCTGCCCATTACCGGACAGAGTCAACGAAGCACACACCTACTTGTTCCTCAAGAAGCCTGGATGTTTGAAAAGCGGGACAAGGATAACGAAGTTGGTAGAATTAGCGGTGCGAAGGAAAAGGGGGAAACCGTGACTACGGCAGCTGACACTCCTCTACAAGAACAGCGATGCACGTCCCTCATTTCTCCCACGTGCTGGGCGTGTACTCGACCATCCACTCCCTGTACTCGTCTCCAGCTCCAGCCCAACCCTTGATCCCCTCGCGCAAGACTTTGCTTTTCATCGCTGTGTCGCCCTGGTCAGCGATGTAATCGCCGAACCAACCAGCTGCCCGATTGCCGCGCCCCTTGGAAGACGCTGTGTCACCTGGGTTAGTGGAACAGAATCCTTCTTCTTGTCCAGAGTTAGGTGCCAGTTGCTTATACTTACAACAGTACCAGATGACGGTCTGAATACCGGCAGCCTTGAAAATACTGTACAGGGTTGGGATGGTGGGATAGAGGCTCTGGGCTGGTAGGTTGATGGACCCTTGAATTGTTCCCCCCTTGTGCGCAACCTCCGTTAGCAGTGCCCCCGTTGTAGGACAAGAAGGAGGTGGGCACGGGGCAAAGCAAACCTCGTGATCGTTACGACGCAGGTCCACGAGCAAAAACTTCCGTGCGCCGCCCCCGGATGGGTCACTGGACTTGAGCATCTCTAGGACTTGCTCCCGCGTCAACGACTCAGGCTGAGCGTTTCTCGGCGCTGGGTATGCAGCATACCACGGGGCGGCAACAGCTCTGTCGCTTGCCTGCGTTGACGACATTCCTCTCAAGTATCCGTGTCCGTGACTCAGGAAAGTGGCTCGGTAGGAGGAAAAATTCCGTGTGATCAGCGAATACACTGTAAATCTGCACTTCATGGGGGGGTTGTGGCTTTAATGGCTATGAACGTGGTTTTGTAAGTGGATGGAGCAGCAGGGAGGGATATCCGGCATACAAGATGCTGTGTCAGGTCTTGCGTATAATTGGCTAGATCTGACTGGTGACGGACTGTGTCAGGGCTGGACAACGATTGGCTAAACAGTTGGAGCTAGAGAGCGTGTTAGTCCACCGATCTCATATGTACCATTGCAAAGTCGGCTCGTTGGGGCGGGTAATACTGCCGCTAGTGGCCCCATATTTGTGCCTGTCACTGCCTAGCTACTATTGGCCTGCGAATATCAGCACTCATACGACGTCTGGCCCTTCTTGCCCTGGTGAGGTTTGACTTTGTAGTTCAGAGTCCCGTTGGCACTCTGCCGCTCGCCAGTGCCATTGGAAGCCCAAATCAACTATATCGCAAACTGAGAGATGCTGTCAAAACCCAATTGCACCATCCATGCCTCAAAAGGTACGCATTTGACCGCCATAGGTCCAGACGACCAGACGCTCCGGCGTAGCGCTGACTAACACATTGACCGAGTATTACATCCCATGCAGAACAAGACCGTCGCCGCTGTAACTCGGAACCGCGACCACCAGCGTCGCTCGCGAGCGCGTCGGCGCGAATACATGGAAGACCTCCAGCAGCGGCTCCAACAGTATGAGAGACGCGGCGTCGAGGCTAGCCTGGAGATGCAGCAGGCCTCAAGGGCCGTTGTCCTCGAGAACCAGATGCTCCGTGGCCTCCTCCATGCCAGGGGTGTTTCGCAGGAGGAGATAGATGTCTACCGCCAGCTCTTCTCCGGGGTCGGGCGGGATGCCGAGACAATACCGGGTAACGATTCGTCAAGGCACGCGGCCCCGATAGCCAGTACAAAAAGTCGACAACCTAGTGGCAACACTCCCAAGTACTCAGACGTCGCATTGCCCGAGATGATCGCCACTCCTCGTAGGACGAATATTATTTCCTCGCCGCCGAGCACATCCTCTTCCAGCTCTACCCCACGTACGACAGAGCCCTTGGAGGCTTCCCTCTCGCTCGATGCTATCTTTATTCCACCCGCGGAGGAGCTAGAAGACTCCACGGGGCTTGGTGTTGGAAGTCACGACAACTACGGCGGCTCTCCCCGCGCACCACATATCTTCCGTCGGGACCCTACAAAGCTATGGGATAACTGCCCCGAAGCGACGACCCGAAGCGGGTCAGATATACTCCCCCCCATGCCCGACTGCTACTGCCCACCTGATGTTCCGGTCACCACATCCAGCCTAACAATGACGGCGGTGTCTTGCGAGGTAGCTGTTGGGATCATCGTAGAACTCCGATGCTATATGGATTCGGCCCAGGCCCGTGAGTTGCTGGATTGTGGGGGAATAGGCGACTGTCTGGTTCAGAACAGCAAGCTATTCCGGATACTGGATATGATAGCTTAACTTGATGTATTCTTACTTGACCTAACTTAATCGATGCTTTGCGCCCCAAGACATGTGCGCCTATGCCAGCTATACAAGTACATTCCCAAGCTCAATCCATATCATCATAGAATGTCGGAGGCCGATCATAATCCAAAATCAAAGGAAATATGCGCAGTGGGAGTTTTACGCTCTCAGGTCGCGCTCATCGTAGCAATGATGTGGTTGGTTGCGAAGTGACGCCTTACTTGGGTGATGTTATGGCTTGCCAAAGTCAGTCTTGGTAATTAGTGCTCGAGAAAGAGTAATGGCCGACACACCCCGCATGTTCCAGCTCATTCTTATTAGCTCATCATCCGGCAGAGCAACTCGCGACACGCCCTTTTTTTTTGGCCTCCCTTTCATCCAGTACTCACCGAGGGAGTGTGTCATATGCGGTCGTTGATTGGTCGAACTCAAACGCACTGATGGGTTTTTGGGCACTTTACTCACCAATGTGTCAGTCCAACAATGCCATTGGTATAAAATTTCACGAGCAAACCATGGAGGAGTTTCGCCGCTCTTGGCATGTGGGAAGATGACGATGTGGTATATAAGTGAGCAAGCTACTGCTCCAGAATCCCGAACCATGATTGCCATTGACCAGCGCATTTGCACAACACCAATCGCGACACGAGTTCTGCCACTGACCTGTTGCCAATCGTATCGAAATACAAGCAATGGCTACCACACGAGATAGCCCCGCCTTGGCGGCACGCCATTTGGCCAACAACGCCAGCGATTCCTCTACGACCGTGGTACAACACAGCCCAAGCACGCCCGACAACTCCATTGAGCCAAAGACACACGACGACCCAGAAGCGGGTCTCACGCCGCCGGGAAATGCGGAGAAGCAGGCCGGTGGCAGGGCCGAGGAGTCCAGTTCTGCCTTCAAGGCGCTGGGCTGGCTGGATAGGCTCCTGGCTCTCTGGATCTTCCTCGCCATGGCTGTTGGCATCATCCTCGGCAATTTCGTCCCCAACATCGGCCCGGCCTTGCAGCAGGGAAAGTTCGTCGATGTATCCATTCCCATAGCTATTGGTTTGCTCGTCATGATGTATCCGATTCTGTGTAAGGTGCGCTACGAGTCACTCCACCGGGTCTTTGCGCACCGCGAGATCTGGAAGCAGATTACGTTCAGCATTTTTATCAACTGGATCATCGCTCCCTTGTTTATGGTATGTATACATCCTACACAGGAATCCCCCTCGGATCTTGTATCCTCTGGTTCATCCTAATAATGAATCCTGGCAGCTTGGGCTGGCCTGGGCCTTTCTCCCCGATGAAAAGGAGCTACGAGAAGGCCTTATTCTCGTAGGCCTCGCGAGATGCATCGCAATGGTTTGTCAAGAATATCTCACACTCTCGGATCTACAGCGACTGACCTGGCTCTCGAATAAGGTCCTGATCTGGAACGGGCTTGCCGGCGGTGACACGGAATATTGCGCTATCCTCGTCGCCGTCAACTCCCTTATGCAGATGGTTCTCTACGCCCCGATGGCCGTCTTGTTCATCAGCATCTTGAGCGGAGAGCCAGCGGCCCAGGGCGTATCCTACTCTATAGTCGCCACGAGCGTTGCCGTCTTCCTAGGAATCCCCCTCGGAGCAGCCATCGTCACGCGGTTCCTCGTGCGCTGGCTAGCCAGCCCCAGATGGTACGATGAGGTTTTCCTACGCTTCCTCTCCCCCTGGTCGCTCATCGGCCTGCTCTACACGATCCTGGTCTTGTTCGCGTCGCAAGGACGCCACGTAGTACAGCAAATCGTGTCGGTGGTCCGCGTCGCCGCCCCGCTCATCGTCTACTTCCTCGCCATCTTCTTCCTAACTCTATGGATGGCGCGATACATGGGCTTCAACTACTCGCTTTCAGCCACGCAGAGCTTCACGGCCGCCAGTAACAACTTTGAACTGGCTATCGCTGTGGCTGTCGCGACCTTTGGACCGGATAGCAAGCAGGCCCTTGCGTCGACCGTGGGGCCTTTAATTGAGGTCCCGGTCTTGATAGCCCTGGTATACATGGTCCGCTTTATATCTCGCCGGTGGAACTTCAAGCCGTGAGAAGGCTATGGTGGCCGCGCGGTTTCGGAGCCGGGCGAGGATCGCTTGGAAAAGTGGTTCTTGTAGTCCTTCTGCCGAGGTGCGTTGGTGACGTAGCTCTGCCCAGTTGAACCAACGACACGCGAAATCGACCCTCGATGCTGTCGTCGGGTTGCACGAAACCCCAAGGACTCTGATATTGGTCGGTATTTATCGCATTTAATAATAGCGCTATCTATTTATTTTTTTTTGTTTGACTCAGTCCAACAGACGTGTTGTAGTACTCAATTCCTGGGCCACTATCATATACATATCCTAGTTCACCGTAGGGCATGGGCCTTATGGCCCTAAATGTCTCGTAGGTGAGAGTTGAAACTGATACAACATCCAAACTTCCCAATCTGAACGTCCCCTCCCTGTAAAACAAGATATATGTATAAGCCTTGAAGGAACCCCGAAGATCAACGCTCCCCAACCGGGGATGCTCACACTGCCACTCTCAAGGTCAACACTGGCTGGCTAATCAGTGTCGCTAGCATCTTTCAATCGGAGAATTCCATGCGCTGCGCTCGCTACGCATGCGCAGCACGCACTGCCACGCCCCAATTTCCTAAAAGGGTCATACCATCCGTTTCTTCGAATTAACGGTCGGGATATAAATCCGAGGAGCCCAACTTTTTCGGACATATTCAACATTCGACAAGTCTCAAAAGTTCACCACACTTATTACCAACATAACTCTTCAAGAGGGCACTTCATCAAACAATCTAGAGAACTCATTCGTTGTGTAACATCACTTATTATTTAACCCTCTAAGCGACCGCGAGCAATTCGCGAACAAACCTTACCATGGGCTCCTCACACTCCACACTCACCCCCCCTCAACTATCCGACCAGGTCGCCAAGAGGGGTTTCCCTCCCGTTATACAAGCTAGACTCAAGAAGTCATGGACGCGCATCACCGTCAGTCTCAACGAGCCCGGCGCCGAACCCTCGTACTGCGCCACCCTACCCGAGGGATGGTTCGGTACCCTAACCCTGCACGACGGGCCAAATGAGACGGACGCGCTCCTAGCTCACTGCGAGATGAAGGGGAAATGGCTTGTCGAGAACATCATATCCCTGCCTCTAATGTGGCACATCCTCCCCCATTATGAAATTATGATTAAGCTTACAGGCCAGAAATAGGTTCAAGGGAAGGACCACATCATCTCGCGATCGCCTCTTTGGGCGGGTAAGTTAGTGGGCTTGGCCAAGGAGGATGGTTGAGGGGAGACTAACCCGATATGGAAGAACTGCGCGATCGTGGTAGTAGCGGGCTTGGCATCTTACTGCGCCACGAATCTCCAGTGTTTCCTAAAGCGGCAGCATGGTACGGAGTAGTTAATTACCATTGGGGCGCTAGAGCTCGCCCTGTTCCTGTCAGTCTTCCGCATTGGGCCCATTTTTAGTTAGCCATGGGGCTGGAGCTTGGAGCCATATTAGTTAGCGAAGGCGTAATATTTAACCGGGCTTTCTGCGTGCTCTCCTAGTCGATATTCATCACTCTCCCCAACGTCGCCTGGTCGGCCAATAGACTCGTTCAAGAACAGAGCTCAGTCAGCTTCTCCGAATAGTTCACAAATAACCCGTAAATTAACTCGGGGATTGCCAATATCTATAGAAGGCCTGATGCTCATTGTCATCGCCCTTCTGTGCTAGCCCCTGAAGAGACAGACGCTATAATGAACGTGGTACACACTGTTGATCCAACTCTGGCGTGGGGACTATTATTGATGATACTAAGTGAGGCATCCAATCCTCGAGCCTCCAACAACTCTGCACAAAGAGCACCCCATAACCGATAGTTGGATTAACAGCCCCCAGCAGAATTCCAGTATTACAAGCTTACCGTGAATTCAAGGTTATATTGAGAGAGGAAGACGATATACTATGCCGAGCTAGGGCGGCACTTCCTGCTTCCAGTGAACTAGGCGTATGAGGGCACGGGTGCATGGATAAAGATATCGAGACCCCTGATACCTATGAGCTATGTATAGAGGCACCTCGGAGAAATCAGTGATCTGACCGTTGTAGTTATGTAGTTATGAGTAGATGCCCAAGGGGACTAAAGGGATTGTTGTAATAAAACGAACACCTATATATCCTCCCCAAACCCCTTGGATATCTAGGATTGATAAGGAGGATGAGATATTTGATGAGGCACTTTGGGAATCAAATCATGATACTGAGGCTAAAATTAACAGCCAGTACGATAGCTAATAGCAGCATAAGATTGATCATGAAGCTTGCTTCTTATTATCGGAAATTGCGGGGGGTACTCCGACTATTACAGCGTCTGATGTGGCGTTTGGGCCACTCTGGCGAGCTGAAAGCAGGATTCGGACGGACCATACAGTTTGTCCTGTACTTATAGACCGTAGCAAGATGTCAGAAAGATCCTCAGCCCTGTTTTATTACTATTGCAGCAGGTGCAAGATTTCCACCACTGCCCCCTATTTTCATTGAAACCAAGCCAGCCTGGTCCATACATGACCCCGAGACGATGTCCGTAATCTTCAAGGCCCCTAAGCCAGCCCCCTTCGCCAAAGGGCCCGTGCGCCGCAAACAAGTCATCTCCCTGGGCTTCTACCGCACCGGATCCCAGTCCCTCAAGGAGGCCCTCTCAATATTGGGGTACCATGACGTCTTCCACAGCTCCGCCATGTCTACATCCCTAGACAAATGGGCCGGCTTTGAGATCATCGCCGACGACAACATCCCCTGCCTGCGCTCGTACACGGGCCGTACCTGGACGCGCGCCGACTTCGACACGTACTTCGGCCCCTGCGAGGCCCTGACCGACGTCACCCCCCTCGCCGAGCCCCTGACCGACGCGTACCCGGAAGCACGCTTCATCCTCGTCCACCGCGACTTCGACTCCTGGGCACAGAGCTTCCAGGACACCCTCGTCCGGCCCTCCTCCGAGGGTCCCCTCGCCTGGCTCAGCGGCAACGTATTCGAGCCCATCCTGGGCATCCGCCTCAGCCAGACGGCGTGGAAGATGTATATGGGCCTCCTCGGTGTATGTGACCTGCGCAAGACGCGCGACAGCCGCGTCATGAGGGCCGGGTATGACCGCCACTACGCCGCCATCCGGCGCATGGTGCCCCCGGAGCGCCTGCTCGAGCTCGATCTCAAGGACCTGGGCTGGAAACCCCTCTGCCAGTTTCTGGACAAGGAGGTGCCGGACGTGCCCTTTCATATTGCTGGCCTTAATGCTGACTGGTGGAGTAGTCGCGGTCGGTATATTGGCAGTTCGGGTAAGCAGCGCGCGTCATAGTCCATAGATCCGAGGTAAGTTCTATCCTCTTTGGATAATCCTTCGCACCATTAGGATTAATAGTATACGCTTAGGATTTTAGCAAATCGTACCGCATCGTTGTTGTCCATTTCCTCCGGGGATGCTATAACATTGTCTACACTCGTTGGTAATTAGCAATCTCACTTTCGATGTAACTAGGATCTGCGCCGGGATGTCATGTATGAATCATCTGTGAATCTCCACCCAAGGGAGACACCATCCTTGAGTTATCACCTCACATCATACACCATGAAGCTCCGCAAGCACCCAATCTTGCCACTACAGCCCGGTGATCCCGCCTCCCATCGTACAACCATGGACACAACGCCATTTTCTTCGTCAAGCCGGCTCCAAATTCCAAGACTAGCTCAGGATAAACTACCCACTTGCACCAGAGGACCCATCAGGCATGACGACTCTTGCATCGCCCTCAATCCTTCCACGGACAACAGCAATCATACCCCTTTAACCTATTGATACGATATTTGGACAAGCCACTGTTAATTCCTTAAGCAGTGGGAATTGGGGGTTTCGAAGCCGAACCTCTTCAGGTTCCCTTATTATGACATGGGCACCTCCCGAGGTCTGGGGGTCACCACATTCAACCCTCCTCCCTTGAGCTGTATTCCTCGACACCACAGTTTGGTACATATACGCCTAGCATCGCAATACCAGTGCCAATTGCCCTAAACCCTGACCATCCATCACAGCTGAATGGGGATCATACCTTTTTACCATATCTCATGCTTTGAGAAGATCGTCAATTTTGGGCAGGTCGACTTTTTTGGTCAATCCAGCCCCTTGCATGACTTTTTATAGATCATGGCATAAATGTGAACACCACTTTGGATAGAAATCTTACCTTCTTGATGGAAGTGCACTGAGCATCTGGTAATCCAGTAGACAACAGAGCATGGCCCGGCGAATAGATAAGTACAATGGTATGGCCAAGGATGACAGCGACCCACGGTATCCAGAAGCTTCATTCACCTATTCCAGAAAGGCAAGGTTGCCAAGATTCAAGAGCAAAATCGTAGAATAACATGCCTCTCCCAAGTATCCTACCTCGCTCACCATTCTCGCATTAAACAATAGCCACAGTATTAATGATCATGGGGTATGGAGCCTCTTTGATAAGTCATCTCGTTTACACAAGGGCCAAGATAGCTCGATAATCAGAATAGTTGAAGCCAAGTGAGGGCAAGGTAGAAGTGCCCATACTGTAAGTGAAACACACTATGGTAGTGGCATGGATTGCGGGAACTAACGAGGATTCGCAGGGGTTTTTGTTGTGAGAATAGGAGAATACTGACTCGATGATGCACAACGCCAGGAGAGGGTTGAATTGGGACCCAAGGCTAGGCAGGCCTTGATTCCTAGCAGAATATTCCACCATCATGCATGACTGATGCTCCGCAAAGGACAACTACGATCCCAAGGGCCCAGCCAGGAACAGATGTATCTATTCTTCCAGGCTTTGCAGCTGGCTATGTAAGGGCAGCTCATTAAACTCTACCATACACTAATATCTATTGCCCACCCTCATCTCGCCGGAAATGCCAAAAAGTTTCATGATATCGTATTAGTATCCCCCCAATAACTCCAAGCTCTCCATGCGCAGCCCATACGTGGGCACTTGAAATAATAACCTGTACAATGATCTCTACGCTTATGTATTGGGGGTAGCAAGCACGGCGTGGTATAAGATCGGGCCGTAAATTTGGCCCTACATCTTTTAGGAGCGAGACGCGTTTACGAATCGTACATTTGCTGCAGACGGTATCGCAGATAACTGCAAATCTCGTGACGGCGGGGAGCGTAATGCTATGGTTGGGCTCGAAGGGGGGAAGCTCTGTAGTCCTGGAATAGTGATACTGACCCGAACAGTTTTCCTGTTACTGCAGCCGTCCCGCCACGACCAGGAACCACCTGCCACTCCTTGGGGGAACATAGAACAGTGATTCGGCATCCAGTAGACATCACGGATGGCGGGTGTGATTATCTTGATGGTGATGGCGCTCGAAAAGGACTTCGCTGTCGCTCACTACTCTACGCCGGATGAATATTTACTAGAGGTCCGTAGTCAAACACCACCCCACCCGGCCGTTATATACATACATTAGTGAAGAGACAAGAGAAGACAGCCACGTATAATATTCCTATTTTATAGTACCTGCAATTGCGCTCCAGTTTCCAACAAGAAACAGCCCCAATATTTCCATCATGTCCTCTCGCAACAACACCCTCCACTCAGATTGCCCCCTTCTCGTATAATACCCTCGGCCGGTCGAGGCGAACACTCAGCATTGCGACCGCTGATCAAATTTCGCAATTCGATGCCACTATCCAATCCGGCACACGCGTGTAGAGACCTCTTATTCAGGATTAACTAAGCGTAGTTCTTTCACTCTCTTCGACCTTCTTTGCCACATCTTTGCCACATCCTAGGTATATAAGTAACATCGGGCAGCAGGTGGTGGGTGGGGAGGCGGTCAAAGAACCGTTATCTAAGCCACTCTATCCATCTTTGATATCCTTATCAGCGCCTGCCTCGAGGAGCAGCCTCACAATAGCCTCATTCCCCCAAGCAGCAGCCCAGGATAGTGGTGTCCGGCCCGATCCATCTCTGACATCCTTATCAGCGCCTGCCTCGAGGAGCAGCCTCACAATAGCCTCATTCCCCCACTGAGCAGCCCAGGATAGTGGTGTCCGGCCCGATCCAACTCTGACATCCTTATCAGCACCTGCCTCGAGGAGCAGCCTCATAATAGCCTCGTGCCCACGCTGAGCAGCAAAGAACAGCGGTGTCCGGCCATCGCTATCAATCACCTCAGCGGCGGCACCATTGTCCAGCAGTCGCTTTACGATAGTGTCGAGGCCCTTCTCGGCAGCGGATAAGAGTAGTTCTCGACGAATATTGTCCACCGAGTCGACAGAGGCTCCCGTCATTAGTCGTCTGGCTACAGCTTCATGTCCACTGCAAAGCGCATAGGATATTGGTGTCCCTCCAATTTCGTCCCTTGAGTCGACACGGGCTCCTTTTTTGACCAGCCGCTGGACGGTGGTCACGTGGCCATTCCAAGCGGCGTATGATAGCGGCGTTCGACCGTGTCTATCTCCTTGATCGACTTCCGCACCTTTCTGAAACGATAGTTTAGCTACGCCTTTCAGACGAATCCTTCGACCCTTGATCAGCAGCTTCACGACGCCGTCAAATCCGTTCTCTGATGCCCAAGAGAGCGCAGAACGCTGATACGTGCCATCTCTGGAATCCACTCCAACATCGGCCATGTCAAGCTCAATCTTTGCAATTTGCTCAAGTCCGAAATATGAGGCAATCATAAGAGTCGTGAAACCCTGAGGAAAGTTTGTGTGCGTGCTCGCCCAGTAGATCCTGAACCAGGTCCGACAACGGCCTGAACTCGTATCACATATTTGCCGCAGTGATTCTATGACTACCTCGTCTTTGATACCTGACTCTCGGAAGTGGGCAGCCCAGTTTGTAGCGGAGTAGTCCAGGAAGATGTGATCGCGAAGGTAGCGAGATACTCCTCCTTCTATATTTTCGTCTAGAGGGTCGGTTTCGAACTCAGTAAAGAGCAGGTGGCAGGTACAGATCTGGCAAAGAATGCGATGGGACTCTGCTAGCTGGAGTGAGGATTTCCATATGACCTGATTGCTGTAGCCCCCTTGAGGATCCCGTTCGTCTTTCGAAACTAAGAATTTTTTCGTTGTACGGAGTGGGGATTTCCATATGAAATGAGTGCCGTGGCCCCCGCGAGGATCCTGATCCTCTTTCGAGACTAAGAATTCTTTCGCCGTCTGGTGAAGGAGATATATCTTCGAGTCTGTGATGTTTACAAAGAGTCCGCAGAGGTCTCTGACGTACCTGCGGAAGCGATCCTCTGGTCTGCGGTCTAGGTCTTCATAAGACCTATGACTTTGTCGAAGGGTTAACGCTAGGTCCATTTCTACCAAGGTCAAGGGCCGTGTTGCTGCGACGATGATATGCAACAGTTTCTTGGCTTCTTCGGAATGGGTACTCTTAGCTAGAATCCTCTCGTATGCGTCATCAACGTTTTTTGGAAGCGAGGAGGTGACCTCGCGTATCCTGGCCTTATTAATTCTGAGATCGTTTTGGATCAACTCTATGGTGAGATACACCCATAGATAGGTCTGGTTAGGAACTTTTCGGAGCCCTTGCAAGAGTTCCTATTCCTCCTGTGGTTTGAGATGCAGATCTTCCCGGATGCGCGAAACACTAGCTTCTATATAGATATCGATCTCTCGGGCAATGTTCGATATCTCCGTGTCGCTTTCCCCCTTCAGGTGGATGAGAGGAAGGCCCGGAATATTGAGAGGCCGGAAGCCCCGTCCGATTTTGTCGTATGGCCGGCTTGTTACGAGAAACTTCAAGTTAACGTTATTTTTCGTGCCATAGAACTTGCACAGGGCTTGGGCAAGCTTCTCCCGTTCTCGGTCTTCGCATTCGTCGAAGGCGTCAAGAATACAGACCAACTCGCCAGCATCCTTTTCCTGTGACGCCATAACCAAGATGTCCCAGAGTTCGCCAAACGAGCTGTTCTCCAAATGTGCTTTGTAGTCTTCGAATCGCTTGACGATCTTGTCGGAGAAGAGGGACTCTCTTTGTGTGAAGAGCTGATGTAGGATGCATCTGAGAGCAACCTTCGCGCTCCTCTGATCCTCGAAATCGTCCTTGAAGAAGAAATAGCAGGTCGTTCTGGGTGTCATAGTCGGAAGCACAGAGTCCACCAGATATTTTGCCAAGACAGACTTTCCGCACCCCGGATTTGCGGACACCCAGAGCATACTGGACGATTCGCTTTCTCGCCATTGCTGGAAGAGGCTGTGACCTATGAACCACTCACAAGTCCCTGGGACTCGATCTGGATTCCTGTTCTTTCGATCTTCATACGGTGAGGTATAGAGGGCCTGGATGATATCTGTCCGACGCTTGTAGTCTTCACTGGACTGAACTGCATAGAAGGGGGAACGTCAGTCTATTGGTAATAACTATGGCTATTGATTCAGTCATTCCGTACCGAAGGTCATGGAGTGCGCGTTAAACTGTTTACCACCGCCAGAGTTAAACTGTTGGCCTTGGCTACTATTGACGTATTGATAGCCCCTTGCCCCAGAGGAGTTATTCTGGGTAGCGTTTGTCCCCGCGCCCTCGAAATCCGAGTCTCGCACGGACGACTTCACCTTCGACAACTGATCAATCGCATCCTTCAGCTGAGTCATCTGGCTTTGCGTTGCGGTCCTGAACAACCGATTGGTAGCCAATCTATCCAAGTCCCCTAGGATGCCCTGCATCAGGATTTCCACCCGGTGCGCTTTGCCCAAGGGGAGCAGAGACGTGCGATAGGACTCGAACACGGATCCATGCCTCGCATTCTGCATCCCTCTTTCAACTTTCTCGAAGATGTTCTGCAGCATCTTGGCCTTTTCTTCGCAGCCAACGACGAAAGGTTGGATAGCTTTTTTGGCTGATTCGTCCAAGGCCCGGCCTTGGAGCTGATAGCGGGCCAGACCCAGAGTGTCTTGTGCGAGCGGGAGATTTCGGCTCACTTCTTTGAACTCATTCGGGAGGCCTCTGAGGTGTTGGATCACGTCATAGGTCGAAGATATGGCTTGAACGAGCGTGATTGTAGACGTAAGGATGGTGAGGGGATCCATTTCTATCTTCGGATTACGGCTGCCGAGGACCGGGTAGAGGGGACTAGAGGATGAAGGATTCGGTTGCCTGCGATCATCGTAAGTTATTGTATAACCAGGTATTATTCATGGGTTGAAGAAAAAAGAAGGGGGGGGGTTTGGTCCGTACGTCTTAGTTGAGCTTCTTGAAAGAGCTGTGAAGAGTACCGATGGGAGAAGACTTGGGACCGCCGAGTTGGTGATGCGGAGGTCCCTGGCTGGTACCCTGCCACAAAGTCGAGAGTTTGGGATATTTCGCGAGCGGGGGATGGCCTTCGTGGGCTACCGACAAAGGTCCATTAGGCCGTGGGCGATAAATATTAGGGACAGGATGATGATTGCTTTTGGAAAGCGATGGGGCGATTCGGGTATTTCAAAACGGGCACGATTGACTGCGAAAATAAGGTGCTTAATTTGGGAGAGTCGTGGGAGAGCAAAAACCTGAACTGGGTGTCACGGGGACCTTTAGGTATAGGAAAAAAGGGCTTGGCAACACAAATCCCGTTCCAAAGCCTGAAGACGCCTCAAGGGCGCCACCGAAGCCTTCGAACACCCTTTTGTGTGTCCGACATGCTCATACAATCCAATAGAAGCCCAGGGTCTAGTTCCAGCTTTTGCGGCTGGGCCCTTTGTGTCACTCCAGTTTCTGCGTGGACGATTGGACAGTGATTTAAATCATCGATTCCCGGTCAGTTCGCCTAGGCTTGCCCATCCCGGCTGTCAAATTGACTTCGTGGCGTTATGCGTCTGCCAAGAGTGTGCAAGGCCAGGCAGGCAACTATGAAGAAGAGGGTGAAGAAGAGTTACGTTTGTTTGCAAATGGGCCACGGTACATTCACAGGTCGTCCCGCTCGCCGATGGAGTTGTACGGCGGAACTGACCCTTGGGTTGTCTATAATGAAACGAACAACATCTAGTTATCGGTGGAGGCGAGGAACAAGGTAGAGAAGGACAAAGCCCGAGGACCACGACCCAGGCGTCTGGATCCTCTTTTGCAGCGTCTTAGTTCTCCCAGCTCTGTACCCGTATGGTCACACGATCGACACCCTCTTCTTCGTCTGTAGTGACTCGACCGAGTCAGGTCTAAACACCGTTGACGCCAAGGACCTTAAGATGTATCAGCAGGTGTACATTTGCATTATCCCTATCATCCGTGGTGATGAATTGGTAGACTTTTGCGAGAAAGGACTGTAAGAACTTCTCCCTACTATTTAGTCGTGGGCGGGATCGGTCGGAACAGAGACCATAAGTTGCATATTGCAAACTGCAAGCCCATCTTTATAACGGGGGGTAGAGCTGTCGCAGCTGGGTCTAGATGACTTCTTATAAAACTTTACATGACGCGGGGATATAGTCGAGAATACTCCGGCGCCCGCACGGAGGAACAGGGAAACACTATAACACCAGATGCCACAAGACAATATCGAGCGAGCTAGCACCTCATCAAGCACTGCCAAGCTTTCTACCCGAGGGCTTCACATGCCTTCTCCCCCCCGCATCCTTCTCACCACCATGCAGCGGCGCAAAATTAAACAAGAAAGCCAGCACCAGTCCCGCCGCCGCGGGCGCGAACCACCAGATCCATTGCCCCGACATGTCCCGCCTCGCGATGCCGAACCCGAAGCACCTGGCAGGATTCATCTGCGCCCCGGTATAGCCGGGGAGGGCCCCGCTCGTGGCGAACGTTACGAGGCCCAGGCAGCTGCCCGCGAGGAGGGGCGCCAGGCGGGGTCCGAAGAGGAGGCCCTGCTTGGGGTCGAGGCCGACGCCGTAGGATAGGAAGAGGTACGCGAGCGAGGCGAAGAGTTCGTTGAGGAAGACCTGGCCGGAGGAGATTACGGACGGGTCGTAGTAGCAGCCGCTTCCGCGGACTCTGTCGCTAGATGTTAGTGATCGGTGGGTGTCTTGGTGAGGTAATGGTAGTCTCTTACTGTATAGAGAGGCCGTTGCCGTATACGCCGGTTAATACCCCACCGCCTAATGCACCACCGAGCGCCTGGCCGAGGAGGTATAAAATTCCTTCAGAGAGTGTCAGTATGCAACATCTCCGATAAAACAGAATAACGGCTGTATCATTCTCGAACCTTTGGACACAGGGAGGACACCGGCAAAGATGGCGGAGAAGGTCACGAGAGGATTAAGATGTCCCCCAGTCGAAGAGGAGGTCGCGTATATAAAGAGGGAGAGGAGAGCCATGTTGCCGATCCCGGTATAGGCGCCCGTCTGCCTAATGCCGTAGCTGGCCAGGGTAGCCGAGATGTTTCCGGACACGTATACGTAGAAAGCCGTCCCGAACGCCTCGAGGATCTATTACCGGACACGTACTAAGGGTGAGTATTCAAGGAGAAACGCTGATGTTTTATTCATAAGTCTTGTTTTTTTTTTGTAACGCACTGCTGATCTCCATACGTCCCCGTCCGTCCAGCCGCCCAACAGATATCCGTGGTCCACGTACCAGGGGCGTCGGAGGGCCTCTGCCGGGGTGGTGCCGCGTGGAAAGGGGACATCGGGCGTCTTGACGACCGCCGTGTCGAGTGTGCCGTCGGTGTGCTCGTCCGAGCTGTGGTCGGACGTCCCGTATTCGTCTTTCATGGCGGCGTCGGAGTGGGAAGGGGATGGGAGACAAAGTAATATCTGGTTCTGCTGCGATCAAGCAGCGACATCCCCTAGGTAGAATAAAAGAAAAACGGAAAGAGCAGGAAGAAGGGGGAGAACCCCGGGTTTGTACGATATTCTTCTCTTTCTTCCGCGGACCTAATTTTTATTAGTTACCAAATACATGTACGTACCTGGCGTTCTTCATGACCATGACGTCCTGTAACAGCAATTGAAAGTCGTACTATAGAAAATTCACCGGTCTTAGTGGAGCGGAAGAGGCGTCAAGCTGTCTCGGATCTCTAGCGCGATGGATACGGCCTGCGGATACGGAGCGCGGCAGTGGAAATCCGTGTCACAATATGAGAAATGTGGAGACTTGTTAGGTAACAGATTCGGATGAAGCTGCCGTCAAGCATCATTAGACCCAGCTGGAGACCAGCCGCCCCTAAAAGAAATACCTCAGCGAGGTTTCGTATCATCCCAAGTCCTGTTATGGGGATTTACTACGGAGGACGGAAGATTGTAGTGGACGTTCGACCCGACGAGCTCGCAGCGTTAACGAGCGTATCCGAGAGTAAACATAAAAACATAGCGGGTGAATAGTAGACTATCTGCGGACCCCTAGCCTCCCCTTCCCTTCCCCCTTTCCTTACGTGGAGAAGACTTTCGAATGCATCTCACGCAGAAGGGATCCCGCCCCCAGCTGGCAAAGCCTCCTCTGTCTCCGGGTCATCCTCACCCACAATTTCGTCGTCGAACTCTATGACTGGTTCAGCGTCCTCACTATCAAGCCCACTGCCATCCTCAGACTCAGCCTTCTCCGACACCGTGTCGTCCGAGTCCCACTCGTAGCCGGCGTCGTTAAACTCGTGGTGGGGGTGAATGGACGACTTGGATTTGTAACACTTGAAGCAGAGCTTGATGTCGCCGCAGACCGCGCAGTTGAAGTACACGCCCGTTATGAAAGCAAGGCAGCATTCGCAGAAGGCCCAACCCGCCGATTGGCCCCTCTTCCGTGGGCCGGAGGATTCCTTTACCGACGAATCATGAGACTCGATCATGTGGGCGATACTATTGCGAAGGAAGTTAGTGGCAAGGAAGGTCTGTCCCCATATCCATGTGAAATCAGAGGGCCGGCGCCAGACCCAGAGGCCCGCCGGGGCTGGCCACTAATGCGGTAAATATAGTGTTACATACCTATCGGCGTTGTGATAGTAGGCGGCTTCTACGGGGGTCCCAGCGCAGTCATACACGCCATCAAGCTGCAGACTTTCCGCGTCGAAGGGTCCACGACCGCACAGATAGACCCTAAGAGTGCGATAGAGGTAAGACCTTCCTCCCGGGGCCGCAATGGTCCGCTTTACCCCCATATTCTATCTCCTCTCCCCATCTGACGGAATACTGGGAAAAGGCCATTGAATACGCAACAAAGCTCGGTGTCCACATCATCTCCATGTCGTGGACGACGGTGCCCCGCCAGAAACCGCCGCCAAGTATGCCCTGGACTCCGCCATCGGCGCGGCGCTCAACGAGCACAACATCCGCATGTTCTGCGCGGCGAGCGACCAGGGCCAGTCCTCGGACCGCACGTACCCGCCCGCCAGCAACGGGAACAGCTTCCGGATCGGCGCCGCGCGGTCCACGGGCGGCGCGCTCGAGACGGTCGGCGACCTGCACAAGCTGGACTTCCTCTTCTCGGGCCACGAGGTCGTCCTGGACGACGGCGGACCGGGCGAGGAGCTCGCGCGGTTCCGCGAGTTCGAGGCGCACACGGGCAGCTCGGTGGCGACGGCGCTCGCGGCGGGACTGGCGGCGCTTATCATCGAGTGCGTTAGGCTGGGCGTGCTCTACACGAATGACCCAGACGACAAGACACCAAAGGACCCGTCTGTGGCGATCAGGATGGAGGACCTGGATAATGTGCGGGAGAAGGAGCAGATGAGGTTTGCGCTGAAGTCGAGCGGCACCGACGATAACACGCACAACCGGTATATCGAGGTGTGGCAGACCTTCAGCCATGTTGCAAGCGTCTTGAAGGACAACCTGGGCGAGAGCAGCAGCGAGCTGGAGACCATAGCGGGATTAGCGCGAGTGTTTTTGAGAAAGGGGGTTGTGGCGTGAAAGACAATTGGAAGACGCGGAGTATCCATATCAGTGGTTGCTATCGGGACGCTAGCATGAGCATCGGCATCCTCCACCGGAGTATGGGGAATATCTATACTCGTATAGGCATATGTATATGCAAGACTGAGTGTCTATGTGTATGCGAGAGAGTGTGTATGCAGTGTAGGCACCATACAAACCACGGCATGGACTGGACGTACGTTCAGGTAATCCAATGCGCACACATGCGGGATATGTCCCAGTGTAATGGCCCATGTCCATACAGCCGAACGAGTCTCTGCGTCGATGACAGGGTATCCGGGATAGGGTAAATTCAACACTAAGCGACAAATTCTCGAGGTAAGACTGGGGTTCTAGTTTAAAGTAAGCATTGAACCATACAACAAGATTATTGTAATTATAGTTACATTAGTAAGCTGAAGCAATCAATGCCGGCGCTTCTCACACCGAGCTGAGTCGTCCCGTCCCCGGGGAGCTAAGGGGGGCCGAGTGTAAGTGTCGAAGAGACTTCTACTAAAAGGTGACAAGCGCACATGTATTGGCCGCGCAGACTAAAAGATCTAGTATTGAAAGCTGTGTTGGGCAACCAAGCCGGAATGACAATCATGAAGAGAAGTTCCCTAGGCCGAGACACCCGTCAGACTCTGTTCTCCTCCATACGAACGGGACCTTGCAGCTGATAACGGTAGTGGCGCTTAAGGGTATAAGTATATTTCAGCCACGAGTGTGCTTGTGATATTACGGGTACTTGAGCATGTGCAGTCCCTTCTGAACACAGGCACAGGTCCGGTCCTCGAAGTGCACTCTTCTATACGGAGGTGGTTGAAGAAGGAGTTCAAAATTATCTCACTTCCCCGCCACGGTGCCCACCTTAAGAAATTAAGATATATTGATCTATAATAACACAGTGTAATAGCATGAGAGACGTGGCATTACCAGTACAAGGCACAAGCTAGCCAGATTTTGCCTACGGGTCAATTAGGCGTGGATCATAGAGTAAACAAAGATATATTAAGTATTATATAGACTCTCGAACACGGCGGCTCAGAAAGAAAGAGTGGTCCCGCTCTGCTATACTATTCGAAACTACCGATCCCAAGACTATTCAACATCATTTCCCCTAGCCGATATATATCCTGGGCATGCTACTCGTTCGCAGGCTTTGTGGTTTCGGAACTTGTAGTGCCAGGGTTCGGAGTGCTTCCCCCTGCAGTATCTGGCGGCTTTGGTGTGCCGACCGTAGGAGTATCACCGACAGAGGTGACGCTTTCTTTCGTAGCCCCAGGTACCGCAGCTCCCTCGTATACCCCCAGTTCCCCGGGCGTATACTGCCCAGGCAGCTCATACACCCGTCCATCAAGCACCTCGACAGGGCGGCTCTCCAACTCAGCGGGGGGTTGCAACGGCCCACCAAACCTAGACCGCCCAAAGACACCCTGCAATTTCGCCCAGAGCGCAGCAGACGGCTTCTCGTCGCCCAGCTCCGCAGGCCACGCGCTGCGTACCCCGGAATCTCCCCCACCCTGCCCCTGCCCATGTCCCCGCATACCCTGCGCCACTTCCGCCGCGTATCTTCGGCGAGCAATACGCTGGCCCATGAAGAACGTGCCAACCAGGAGACATATGCCAGCAATGGACCCGACGACAGCCCCGGCTATGACGCCTTTGTTGCTGTCGGGCTCCGAGTCTACATCATTGATATCGCCGTCAGTGGGGTGACTGGCCGACGACTCGGTAGAGAACGAAGCTATGACTATCAGGTAACCCGCCGTCAGTACTTTTTTATCGATCTAGGGCACAGAATGTGGGAAATACATACCATCTGTGCTGGTAGTGGACACGGAAAGGGCACGATACAGCGTGCGTGCCTCTTTCGGCACGCCTACCTCCCCAGCACACGTGATAGTCGTCTCTGGGGATCCTATATTTGGTGGGCGGTCATAGACCGTAAGACTAATACACTCGCTAGGGGAGAGAAGAGTGAGTTAGCACACCACAATCACAAACTGTGCCTGGCAGTTGAAGATGAGCAGCGTTACCATTTGGCGGTCTCTGTGCCTGTCGCCGTCATGCCATTACTGCCAGCTAATTCTTGGTAGACGAGTGACGGGCCTACGCGGCCAGTCATACACCGCAAACCCACATTCCTTGTGGTCACGCCCTCCCCGAGCGTCAGGCACCCGGGCCCGGGCAGTGGCTCGCCGCCGCCGTTCCTGAAGCATTTGGCCGTAAAAGCTGGTAGAGGGAAGAGGGGGGGTTAGGCGGAACCTAGAGCCATAAAGGAGAAGTCCATGGTAGTAGCAGGGGCTTACTGGTAGTGCCGTCCACGTAGAAGCCGATCACATCGTCACTCTCTAATACTGCCACCGCGGCATAGAGTAGTATCTGGACCCAGAAAACGTGATTTAGAGATGGCTGCAGCATTTTAGATGCATGAGCAGGGTGATATCGTCTCTACCGCGAAGGAGCTAGTATCGGGCGAGAGCGCGGCAAAGAGTCCTCTTTGAGCCACGCTGGAGTCGATTATAGGATGATTGTAGTGCCACGATCCACTCAAGAACCTACCATGGAGGAGAATAAAAAGGGGAGGAATACCAACCCAGCGAAGGGGCGGGTAAATGGGGAAAACCCTTGTAGGCCTTATCTTAACCAGGAACCCCGCATGTAACCCTCCTTTGAAGCAAACGGCCGAGCCAACAGGTTGTATAACACTTGCATCTTGCCGACCTAGGCGCGGCCCGTGAAGCTCCCTGCACGTTGGGCGGCACCCTGCATGTGATCTAATATCATCACACACACTACATGTCTCTGGGAGGTTCATGCAGCCACTCGGCCGGACCTATGTGGGGGTATTATAAGTCCCCCACCACCTCCGCGTTCATGTTATACTTGGCCGGGTAGGATATATATAATGTAAGGCGCGGCGCACGTAGATACCTCTTTTCCCATACAGGTGTATAGGTATTCTTTGGTATAAGTGGGTAAAATGAAGAACCCTCTCATCGCGTCGAGCAGAATATTATCAAGGTATCGATTTCGGACGAGGGGCCTGACAAGGGAGAGTACCTACAAGGACCTGCTGTCAGTTACCCATACAAAGGCCCCCTCTTAAACAACTCGGGAAATGGCTTATACACTGGGCCGTGCCGTAGTACAAGGCCGCCCAGTCTCATCTCAAGGCCATAGAGCTATACGTCGTGACTCATGCCTTCTGCGACCCTTCTACGACCGATACGATAATCCCTATTCTGGCCCTACTTCGCAGTTCGTGTCTGGGCTTCGGGGGACCTGTGGGCTTAATCCCGCCAAGGTATCGATCCTGAAAACGCCCTTTGCTCCTGTGGTAGTTCTACATCCCCAAACAAGTCCTCAACTGTATCAAACTCCTCAACCATCAACACTGGGCTTCGTATAAGTCTGTATCCGAGACCTATCCGTGATAGCCTTCATATACCAGTTCCAACTTGTGCATTCCGTCGCCTCAGTTCACAGTTGCCTGCGAGACTGAGTAACTCGTTCGTCCGCCTAAGCTAGTTCACATTCACAGACCTAGTTCCCTTACGGGGATTATTTTACTTCCAGGATCAGCACATGGCAATGACACATGCGCTTCCTCAACCATATATCCCACAAGTATATCCCCGTGGACCTAGAAACAGGCATCAACCTCACTTCTCCCACCTCCCCTATCATTCCCAATAACCTAAAAGAGAGATTTTCACATTTTCATTCTTCATTCATCTCCCATCTATTTCGTTTTCCATACCCCCTTACCCTTTGTGCCTTTCCTCTTTCGTCGCTCTTCCCTGGGCACCATCCATCCCCAACAAGTCCTCGGCCCATAAAAGGCGAAGAAACATAGCCGGGTAAGAAAATAGCCCGGAGAGAAAACACACTTTCTATCCAGCTAGCCACAAGCAATTCAACAACTACCCCGTCGCCTCTCGATAAACTCCGGGAGCCAAGCCAAACCACCTTGAAATGCTTCTTATGTAACCCTCCCAGCCCCATTCATCCTCTTCCCTGTCTCAGACCTCACAGACATCCTCTATCCGAGCACACACACCCCTCACGCAAACCCCGAAGCCTCAGGCCACCTCCCCTTAACCACTTCCAAGAACCCCCCCGTCTCACTCCCCCACCCCCTCAGCGTCTCGAGCACCTCATACGCATCCCCGAGCTCCAGCCCCTCCTGCCCCGCCAGGGCCACAAGCTTGCTCTCGCACTCCGCCTTGTCCCCTCCGAGCAACTTCCGCGCGCGGATCCCCGCGTGCACGTGCCGCGGCGACTTCTTGTTCGCCTCCAGGAACTCGTCGTTGAACTTCTGCAGCTCCGCGGGCGAGGACTCCGCCAGCGCGGGGAACTCGCTCTTCAGGACCTCCGCGGCCGCGGGGGGGAGGGAGGCGAGCGTGGGGGCCACGACGTGGCGGAACTGGACGGTCCGCTCGTGGACCTTGGGATCTGTGGGAGCGAGGGCGATGGCGGCATTGAGGCAGCGCAGCGCGAGGAGGTATTTCTCTGTGAAATATGTTAGACCCAGCTATGGACGACGGTAAAGCACAACATCGTGTAGGAGGTGAGGTTGATGGGTGGATAGTGGGGAACAAGGGGAACAGGGGGGTACGAGGTTTGTCAGTAGGGCCAGGAACTTACCGCGTCGAATATGCACGTCAAACCCAGCCAACTGCGCCGCCAGGTTCTTCGGGCTGAACTGCAACAGCGGCTCCACGAACTTCAGCGCATCCTTCAAGGGGTCCGTCGTAGCCGCGAGCTTCAGACCGTGAGGATCCTCGTCCACCTTCTTCGCGTCGGCCGCGGCCGCGGGCACAGGTTTGTTAGGATCCTGCTTCGCGCTCTGCTCGGCCGCCTCCCTCTCCATCCGCTGCTGCTCCTTCTTGGCCTTCCTCGCCGCCTTCTTCTTCTCCTGTTCCTCATTCTCACCTGCTGCCCCGCCATTAGCGCCATTCGCCGAGCCCCGCTTGTCGTGCATCCCGAGATAAACCCGAACGGCGTCTAGGGCGGCCCGCGAGTAGAAGGGGTGCTCGTGCAGCCTGTCCTCCCACCGGATCATGTCGACGTACGCGCGGACCTGGCCCTTCCGGAGCACAAAAGAGTGGAAGTCGAACTGGTCGTCGTTCCACACGTCGAAGATGTCGTGGACCTGATGGAACCGCTTCAGCGCCATGGCCGTGTTGCCCTGCCGCGCGTGCGACTCGCCGTCCTCGGTGAGGAACCACAGGCACTGCATGTCGAGGAGGTCCGAAAGGGGACCACCCGGAGAATCCGCGCGTGTGAAGAGCGCCATGGTCTTGAGGGCCTTTTCGGTCTCGTCGGCGCGGAGCTGGTACTTGGCCGCCTTGGTGTTGATATACCGGTCCCGCGTGTCAAGAGCCCGCGCCTCGTCCATCACCGCGGCCGCCTTGGGGAGGTTGCCCATGTGCTTCCATATCCGCGCCTTGGTCATGGTGAAGTCGACGCTGTTCGGTATCCGCTCGATCGCCTTCTCGACGTACTCCAACGCCTTGGGGAGGTCACGGCTGAGGTGGTAGTTGTAGTGCTGAGCGAGGTAGTAGAGGGCCGCCGCCTCTCCCTTCGATTCGTCGCCGTTGGTGGCGCCGTTGGTGCCGTTCTTGGAGTGGGAGTCGAGGTATTCCGAGACTATCGAGGCGAGGATGTCCTTCTTCGAGGAATCCGAGTACAGGTGCTTCACGTTGTGGAACGTCGACGGAATGCCCTTGTCAAGCATGAAGGCGAGGTAGGTCTTGGCGGCATCCGCAAAGGTTTCGCCTAGATAGACAGGTAAGTAAGGGATCTTAAGAACGGTACGGTTGCGCCCAAGCGGGGCAGGGAAAAGATTGTACCTTGGAGGAAGTCAAGAGGAAGCCTCTTGGCGGCATCGCAGCGCGGATACTTCGCCGCATACTCGTCGAAGATGGCTTTCCGGGCGGCAAAGTCGTCGGCGGCGACACCAGAGGTCGACAGGAGTCCCTGGTAGTACTCCGGGTGCTCGGGGTTCCTGTCCACGAGGGCGCGATACGCGCGCGCGGCCTCCTCGTTCCTCCCGAGGCGCGCGAGGTAGTCGGCACGCGCCTCGAGCACGGCCAGGCGGTCCAGGTTGTGCTTCGCGGCAGACTCGAGGTGCTCGAGGGCGCGGCTGTAGTCGCCCTGCTCGGCGATAAGGGTGTTCTTGTACATAACGGCCTCGGAGTTCTCGTAATCGGAACGCGACGGCTTCTTGTCCTTCAGAGTATCCTCGTAGGTGGTAAGGACCTTCTCGGCCTCGACCAGGTCCCCGGCCAGGTGGTGGGCGACGGCGAGGGCGGTCCAGGTCTGGCGGAGCTGGGGGCGGGCCTTGAGCATGTTGGCGCGGCTCTGGGCATAGCCCTGGTAGTCGCGCATCTGGACCTGAAGGATGGCGAGGTCGCGCTGGATCTGGCTGTTCTCGGGCTCGAGCTTGAGGGCGAACTTGTAGGCCTTGATGGCCTCCTCGAAGTTCTTGACGGAGCGGTAGAGCAGCCCGTAGACGTGCCAGCAGATGTGCGACTTCATGTCGGCCGTCAGGGCCTCCTTGGCGAGGGCGAAGGCATCGTCCGTCTTGTTCTGGGCGTTCATGATGAGCGCCTTCATGGCCATTGTGTCGCCGTGGCGGGGCACCTTCTTAAGGATGAGGTCGGCATTCTTGATACCGCGCTTGTACTGCTTGTCCTCGTAGTTGCGGATGACCTGGCGGAAGAGGGCCGCCTCTTTCGACGCTAGGGGTTGCGGCATGGGGATGGAGTGTGGGAGGGAAAACTTCGAGAGGTGTTGGCGGGGGAGGACCGGAGTGTCGGGGACTGTCGGCGTGGACGAAGCCGGAGACAGAGAGGCTCGGTAGTGACGGGAATCAGTGGCAGGCGGTGGCTGCTGAGGTTTATGCAAGAGTAAGCAATCTGTAGGCTCAAGAAAGGGACATCGAGGGAGTGGCTAGATCTGGGTGTGTGTGGCCGGTGCCGGAGCACGAGCCGTGGGGTACTGTAGGGTGCAGCCAGGTACTCGGGGGGGGGGCTACTCTGGAGAGGTCGAAGCAAGGCTAGTAAAGTTTGAGCAGCGGGTCGGACAGCTTACGTTTGGATAAAAAGGGCGCACATATGCCTTTCGCGGGGTGGTGGATGCGAAGTGGCAGGAGCGGACAGGAAAAGGTGGAAGAATGAGGTTTAGTTTTCGGCTCTGTCCAATTAGGATATTAGATTTTCAAAGTATCAGGTTAGGATAAAGCTCAAGGCTGCCAGGCGAGGCAGGTGCGGTGGAGGTGAGTGGGAAGGTGGGTGGGAAGAATGCGGAGGAAGGTGGGACCCATCAGATCGGGAATTTTCACAGGGCGAAATACCCGTAGAAATCCCGGTTGGTACGTGACTGGTGCCAACTGAGCTTCCACCGGGTGTGGATTTCACTTTCTTTGATAAGGTCTCCCCTCCAGTCCAGTGATCCCCCACCTGAGCAGGCGTCGACATCGTCGGTATTATACAAGAAGTACACGAGCCAAGTGAAGACACTTGGTTGGCAATATCCCCGCCTACGGGAGGAATCGGTAACTACCGTCATCGACAAACGAGGCCGTCTACATATTATAATCGTACACTAGCTAGCTACATCATTTTACAGGCATATCCATAACATCTTCCGGTGCGTATGTAAGGCGTGTGGCCGTTAACTCGCCCTTGGGACCCAGCTCTTCTTTGCCCAGGCATGGAACGCGGCCTCCCACTCACTCGTACCCTCCCCGCACCTCTCCTGTATCGTCGCCCACGTCCTCCTCCTCACAATGTTCTCTATGGCCCTCTCCTGCCGGATGAGATTCGTCAAGATCTCCGTACGTGGTTCCCTCGGGAAAAACCGCCCAGAGTACGGGTCCAGCCGCTCGTCCACGATGCGTTGCCTGTCCCTCTCTGTCTCGGCCTCCCGCAGGGTCGTGTCCGGGTCATCCGGGTCCGGGCTGGTCGCGACGACGGCGCAGTAGTTTAGCACGTCGGAGCGGGCCTGCCATGTCGGGAAGAGGATCTTCTCCTTGAAGGCCGCGCAGGATCGGGAGTCGATGATGTGGCCTAGCCGGCGGGGGCCGAGCTGGGAGGTGGAGGCGGGGTCGAAGCCTTGGCCGGCGGGCCGGACGAGGGCGTTGAGCTGTTGTGATATGGAGTCATCGAGGGAGGAGCGCGAGAGGCGGAGGAAGTCTGTTACAGCAAGCATGGCGGTTAGCTCTTGGTTCCAGGGGATAGAGGCGTGAGCGCAGAGCTCCAGTAGAATTAGGGGGAGAGGGGCGATAGGCTCACCTCGCAGCGTCGCAGAAGAGAAGCACAGCTGCGGCGTCAGCTGGGGCCTCCCTGCCTGTCCCGACATAATGTCTGTTTCCAAGTTCAAAGAAGGGGTCTTGGAGCGAGGCCGAGGGGCAACCGCCGTGGCGGCTGGCTGGGGAGAGCTGCACCAGAAGATCCACGCCACTGTGCGAGCCGTTCGAGGGAGCTATTAGGGGAGGAGCTTTGTGTCGCAGCAGCACGGCGAGCCCGGATTGTAGAGTATATCAAGGAACCAAGTATGAGAGCAGTGACTTAGATGTTCCGGGGGCGAGAATACCGGCCTTGACACTACACTTGTTTATCTTTCGGATAACGAGAGCTACCAAATGATAGAACTGGGCGTCATTCGATATCCGGAGACCGAAGCTTTGATGCTTTGGTGGGGGCATAATGATTACATAAGCAGGAACGCCACCGTTTGCTCGCTGTTCAGTATCAGCATATTTTTGGTACGGTATTATTATTGTGCATTCTGGGCATAAAGCCCCAGTGCAACTCACTTTGGCATTATACCACCACTCTGGTTTTATCCATCTCAAGCATTGAAAGCACGGACTAATACTCACCGAATGCTAGTTCGCAAAGGGCCAAGCCGCCACCGGTTTTCTCCACTCAAGCTGCGCGTTGCCGTCCGGTGATGCTGGTCCCTCCCTGCACGATCCGCGCTCTGATCTTCGTACGGATATTTATCCATGGCCCAAGTGGATATCCTATCCTCTGTCATCCATCCTGTCATCCTTGGCTCTGTCACCCACACACCACACAAACCTCAGTCAATCTGACCCTTTCAAGGAGAGCTCTGATCGATCAGCCCCCTGCCCAGGTCCCCTCCCTCAACCGCTATGATGATGACCGAACTATTGGGTCGGGTTGACACAGTCAGAATATCTCCTTGTCCAGACCAAAGCCCCCGTTCTAGCGTCTGTGCCAACCTTGATGCTTTGCCCCTTTCGGCGGGCTCGGCACCGATGGGGGCTCCATCATTCCTGTCATTCATCCCAACCCCTGAACGCCACCCCATGTGCACTTGCCAATAGTGCAGGGAAGTGGGTGGGTCGGGTCGAGGCAAAGTACGAGTACAAGCAAATAATACCTGTTCGTATAACTGACGATGGAAGACCCCGACCCAACACTATTACTTTTCCTGCACCTGGACCCTCCTTCTCACTCAGCTTTGACTTGTCCCCGTTCCAATCCCAATCCACTCTTTCCCTCCGAAAGATGTGTCTCTCTCGATATCAGGTAATCATATGGAGTCACCGGGATCTGATAGGCCGAAATGCCTGACCGAGCTGGGCCAAGAAGCCCACTTGGCCTCACGGAGCGTCAAGTCCTTCTCCACCACCCTCAATTCCTCCCCCATCACACTAGCCGCCCTCGCGCGCGAGTGTGATCTCACCGCCCGCGCCGTCGAGCAGGCCGGCGCCCTCCCGTGGGGTATCCCGGGCGTCGACGACCTCGTAGAACCCGCCTCCGACGTACTGTCCAAGATCCGCCACGAGGTCACGAAGCTTCCCGCTCCCTCGGAGGACAGCCAGCTGGTCATCGTCCGGAATGAGGCTGAGCTGAAGCAGGCCCTCGGGCGCCTCACAGTCATTAGGACGTCCTTAGACACCTTGCTCAAGCAATACATACCGTAAGCCCCCTCCTAGTACCGCAACGTCTCAACTCATCCTCCCCAGGAAGGGCACAAACTTTTCTGACGCGGGGACTGGATTTAGCGAGAAGCCCGCCGCTGGTGATGGTGGTCTTAACATAAGGAAGATGCCGTCCTGCACACTTCCCCGCCACGAGCTAGCAGCCGAGCTTGGCTTATCATCTACCGAGCTCCGCCCGGTGACCAGCGCCTCCAGCCAGGCCCATTCTTACATGACCCGGCGAAATCGCCAGCTCGCACAGCTCCTCCACCTCGCCATCGACAAAGGGAATGGCCCTGCCGTCCTGGAGCTGCTCCAGCAGGGTGCCGACCCCACCATGCTGCGCCCCGGATCCCTGGTCGCCCCCCTTCACCGGGCCCTCGCCCGCCGGGATGAGTATATAGCGACCCTCATGGTAGCGGGGGCCGCCGGCCTTGACGAGGCTGACCCCAACGACAACGGCCGCACGCCCCTGATGAAAGGGATCGCGTACGGCTTTAGCGACAAGTTTGTAACGGCGATGTGCGACTTCGGCGCCCAAGCCGACCAGGTCTGCCCCGACGGCGACTCCGCGCTCCACCTCGTCGCCGACTCAGATCGCGGCGACGACACGGTCGGGATCCTCGTTCTCGCTGGCGCGGACCCGAACCTGCGGAATCGCCAGGGCCACACGCCGCTGACCAGGGCGGTATCAAAGGGCTCTTACCAGGTGGCTAGGCACCTGCTCAAGTACGGTGCGGACGTGGATACCCGCGTCCCGGGTGGCAGCTCGGTTATCCACGCCGCGATACTAAGAAAAGATCAGGCCATGTGCGATCTACTAATAGAATGGGACGCGGATCTAAACGAGGACTTTGGGGACCACACCCCGCTGACCCTCGCCATCTCCTCCGGCTGCTCCGAGATCGCACGGTCCCTAATCCACGCCGGCGCGGACGTGGACCGGAGGAGCACGAACGGGCCCTCCCCCCTCTTCGCCGCCATCTCCGCAGACCAGCCGACTCTCGCCATCGAGCTCCTCAACCGCGACGCCTCGCTCGACGTGCCCAACGCGGCCGGGCTCCTCCCCGTCCACCTGGCCGCCCGCAGGAACAGCGCCACCATCCTTCGCCACCTCGTTGCCGCCGGATCGGCCGTAGACCCCATGACTAACGACGCCGAGACGCCGCTGTGTATCGCCGTCAAGTTCCGAAACAGGGAGACCGTCGACCTCCTGATCGACGTCGGCGCCGATGTCAACCACCGCGTCGGGCCCGCCACCACCGTCCTCTCACTAGCCCTAGAGGCGGGCGACAAGTCGACCATTCAGATGCTCCTCAGCGCCGGCTCCGACCCCACCGCGCTGCTCCTGCATGCAGACAGCACCGAAACGACGCCGGTCCACAGCCTCGCGGCGGAGGGGCGGACGGAGTTCCTGCAGCTGGTTCTCGACGCCGATCCGAACCTCGAATCGAAGATCTGGCCTGGCTACACACCACTCTTCACAGCGGTGAGGGCGGGGCATCTGACCGCCGTCAAGCTACTCGTCGCGCGCGGCGCGGACGTGCACGCGAGGTCGCTGGCAGGCGAGTCGGTCCTGTTCGTTGCGACCGAGCACCCGCCCGTCCTCAAGTTCCTCCTGGGCCTGGGGAGCGTGGCCGTGAACCACAGGGACCACTACGGCGGGACGGCGCTACATCAGGCGGGGGTGCACGGGCGGATGGTGGCGGCGAAGATGCTGCTGAAGGCAGGGGCGAGATCGCTGCATGCGAACGCGGTCTACGACTCCCTGGGGGACTTTAGGGCCGGGGCGAGGTATAGGCAGGGGACGCCGGCGGGGCTGGCGAGGCAGAGGGGGTTCGAGGAGGTTGCGAGGTTTATTGACAAGTGGAAGTATAAAAGGTGAAGGGGGGGTACCGGGGGGGGCGTCGAAGCCGTGTACGCGGTTACCGCGCCGGCGCCGGACCGGGCGTAGTGGGACAGTGTCCACGGAGAGAGGGCGTCAGTTCGAAAATACGCTTCCACACCATCAGCATGAATAATAATAATACCCCTTTACAAACAATGAATTGCCTCTTGAGGCCAAAAATATTTCTTCCCACTTGCTCCGATATTTGGCCTTCTCCTGATGGCGCCGGTCTTGCTGCATGTGGCCTCGTTCTCCCTTGCCGGGGAACTTGTCGACAAAGCTCACCCGACGCATGTCAGGTGAGGGGCCGGTCGCCGTATTACAACCTAATGTACCCCGCCCGGGGACGGAACCAGGGTGAGCCACTCCCTGCATACATTATAGAGGCCGCCAAGCTCGTACCTGACCTCACTCACCAGCAACCATGCTAGAAGGCCTCATCCCCGAGCTTTTCGACGAGATAGTCGCCCTGCTCGACCTCCCCGACCTCTACCCGCTCCGCCTCGCAAGCCGGCGCCTCGAGCAGAGGTCCAGAGCGGCATTCAGCATATTAGCATTCTCAGAAATCACCACCGACCTCAGCCGCGCCAGTATCTCGCGCCTAAGCCGCATTGCAAGCAGCCGCTTCGCCCCGGCCGTGCTCCGCCTCCACGTCGGAGATTGGGGCGGCCACCGTGAAAAGTCACCCTGGGGACGCGACGCCCCCTACGGAAAAGAGGGTCACTGGCCGCGACTCGAGAGCGGGGCCGTGAGCCCGGGCTCGGCGCTCGCGGCGGAATTCTCGGCCGCGATATCCCGCTTCCCCAACTGCGCCGCCGCGACGGTCACGGATGAGCTCGTGCGCATAGTCCGCCACCCGAGCGACGTGGGTCCCGAGCGGTGCCTATCGTCCCCCGACGCGGCGGAGCTCGTCCTCCGCGCCTACTCCTCCTCCGCCCCGGGGGCGCCGCCGCTCCGGAGCTTCCGCGTGCTCATACGCCGCGACCTCGACTGGTGGCTGCCAGGGAGCATCACGGCCGCCACCGTCGCCTCGGCCCGGCAGGCCCTCGCGGGCCATCTGCGGGAGCTCGTCCTCAAGTCCAGCGGCCCGGAGCCGGATGATTGGCTAAATCAGACGCTGGACCTGGCCACCGCGTCGCCCAGTCTCGTGACCCTCCGCCTCTTGTTCGGCGACCTGGTCAGGGAGGGGGGGGAGCTCGTGGCAGGATACCGCCTGGGAGAGCGGCTCGAGGGCTTCGCGCCGCCCCTGGAGCATCTGACCCTGGGGGGGTTGGCGATGCGGGAGGCCGACCTGCTGTGCCTACTCTCGCAGTGGAGCGACACTCTGGAGACGCTTGCCTTTTACCACATGAAGCTCAGTCCCGGGATCTGGACCGGCGTCCTGCAGAATCTCCACGACAAGCCTTTCAACAGGCTCCGGCGGTTCTCCATGCAGCGGTGCCTCGACGGCGATGATCGCGCCACGACGGCCTTCTGCCCGCTATGGAAGGCAAGGAAGGAGCTGCAGGAGTCGTGTGATGGTGAGTTCGAGTTCAGGTTCTCCAGGACGAACGGGAGGGGCCGACGTGAGCTTCATATCGCGGGGGTTCTATTCGAGCCGCGCCGTGGGGCCCCGGGCATGGGACTGGGGCTGCGTGCAATGATGGAGTACAGCCACAGGCCCAGCGTCGAGCCTGGTGTGACCCCCCCTTGTGCCCCCGACCAGGACATCAGGGTGTGCGGCCCCACGAGTGACAGCTACACGAGGTGGACCGGTCTAGGTCCGGAGTATAGGTCTCCATAGGGGGCTCTTCTTTCCGCGTGTAGGACAACGTCGTTGGACCTGGACGTTGAAGCCAACCGGGAGCCCAACATGAAGTGTATTATCGTGCGTTTATTTTACTGGGCCTGGTAAGCCCTTTCTTAGATATCCTTGGTCCGAAGTACCTCCGCTGTCCCCTCCGCGAATAGGAGGGAATCCGCCGCGATCTGAAGTAGCTTTCTATGACGTGTTGAATACAAGCATAATAGTCATGAGCGAGATTAGAAATTTTAGCACCAGCGAGAATTCTTCAAGTCCGTCGTCAGCGTAGTCTCGGGCGCAGATTAGGCACGCCGGAGCCGACACCTCCGATTCACGGCTCGCCGGCCCCACCGCCGGCCGCAATCCCCAACCCCGAACTGCCGAATCTTTCATCATCCCGGGACACAAGGGGCTGCTCCCCTTCGCCTCTCACTCCCCGACAACCAATGGTAACGTTTCAATTTCGTCTCAACTAGGAGTCCTGTTTGTTGTCTTTTTTTGGCCCCATTCCCTTCTCCTTCTCCTTCCCTTTACTCTTTATTTTGTTTGCCGGGGCTTAAAGGATAAAACCGGATAATGGCCACGTTTGACTTCAGCCGAGAAGGGCTTGACACACCCCTTTTAAAGCTCCCTTTTTTTTTCTTTTTCTTTATTTTCTTTCTACTGGGAAGGGGGGGCTGGGAAATTCTATACGTGCCGCGTTTGTTTATACGGGCTAAACAAACCCGTTGTTAGCCCTTCTATTCGCCAGCCGGGGCTGTCCCCGAACCTGTTAGACTAGGGGCCCCCGGAGGTGGGAAAAGGTGAGGGGGTAGGGGGCGTTGGGGGCGGGGAGACGAGGGGACGGGTACTTAAAAATTGGAGGCGTATGTGGCTAGGGGTAGGTAGCTGAACAGAACCAGCCTGACGATATAATTCGGCGGAAAGGAAGGGAGCATCCGGAACAGAGATCCGAGAGATTTCTTGGCTTTCCTTCCCAGGGTCGACGTTTCTACTGTGCCCCATTGGTCGTGGGGCGCGCTCTAGCTATGTCCACCGTCCCCTTGCAACCCCCATCATCAGCCCCAAAACAGAAGCAAATAAGGTCCAGCCTTAGCGCTTATACATCCTTCGATAACCGACCAGAAGAGTGCCGGAAGCGAGGTTGGGGGAGGAGCTTATGCTTATGGTTATGCTTGGGGAAACGAGGCGAGAAGAGAAAAATATGGGTTCCCCTGTCAGGTACGGTCCCACTGGATGCGAGTCACGGAAAGGAAGGGGCTGCAGGTTGGGTGTGTGTTTGGAGACACTGGGAGGGGCGGCAGAGTCAGCGAAGAAGCTGGGATGAACCCTGGACGGGAGAGAACATCGCACACCTGCTTTATTTTGTTGTGTCCCTTTACCCACTGCGTTCACCACCCCGAGCGCGGTACCGAGAGAAGAGCCGACGCGAGCAAGTAGGTCTGCGACTCCTCCTGTACTGCGATCCCGCGGGGTGGAAAGTACGATACCGCGGCGGGGTGGGATATCTTGGAGGGGGAACCAAAAGGGGGTAGCGAGGAAGGGGGTGGAGGGCGTAGAGGCGGGAGGAAGAGCGGAGAGAAGGGGGGGAGTATCATGGTGTGGTAGTATTCGGTGCCGAGCCGCATGCACCCCCCTCCCCCTATCTAAAAGTTTACGTTTCTCGGCGGGATCTTTTCCCCCGTTCCCCCGTTGAAACGCCGCGGCGTGGCGTTCCGCCCGCGAAAACGGCGTTGTGTATCGGCAGAGGTGTGAAACGATAATAGGGACACGATTTCTCCATGGCAGACAGGTCGTTCCTGTAATAGACTTGTCCAGCCACCCTTTTTTTTCCTGTCCTCTCATCGCATATCGTCGTTCTAATTAGCCGTGTTATTCCTCTGGGGGGAGAGAGGCAAGAAAGCCGCGTTATACCCTCCTCCCCGACATTCCATTGTTTTCCGCTTCTTTTTATCGTTTGCGTCTATTTTGGGCTCTCAGCTTGTTACCCGTTTGGGATTTAAGCAAGTCTAAAGGTCCGCCTTTTGTAGAAAGTATCGTTCGAGGAAGCAGGGTAGTTAAAGCCCCGGTTTTATAGCGGTAGATTGTGAATGTGGGGCATCTACATCGCGACCACAGGAATGGCGTAGGTGAGTTGGGGGCTGCTTCCCTCCCAGAAGTTGCGAGCCTTTGTCGAGCGAACTTCTAGGACGTCTATGCCACCGTCTGCGGTCGCGATGACTGTTCTCCATGAGGTCGTAGATCCGAATCTCTAGCCAGGTAGAAAGTCTGGCGTTAAGACGGGACGGGAACCCACTTACACCTGTTGGACCCCAGCGTCATCGCCTTTCCAGCTCGATCTTCTCTCTCAGCTCGATCACAGTTCCACTCTACACACTTTAATCCCCAACCTCCCTCCACCCCCTTTTCCCGCTCCCCAGGAGCTCTACTTCCCCCGGCTATTAACCCTACAGGCAGGCCGAGTGTACTCCCCTCCTCTTCCCACTTGTATGGGCGAGAAAGCAGGATAGGAAGGGGGCCGCTTGTGCTTGCTATAACCCTTCGCTTTGTACGCGCGTATCGCGGGACGGAAGCGAGTATTCGGCGACGATTCAGCTCCTGCGGAGTACATGGAGGAGCGGGTAGTGAGAGAGGAAGAGTGGAGAAACGTGTACCGAGATAAGAGAAGTCGACGGTCGCTTGGAATCCTCCTCGCTAGGAGGCAGGTCCAGGTATGCGGGGAACAAGCGAGGACGTACCATGCGGGAGAGAACCGTTGCGAAAAGGACGTAGGGTAGGGGTGGGTGGCCGAACTGGCTCGCTATCTTAGGGACCTTACGGGTGGGTGGACTGCTAGGTCTGTCCGAGAAGGAATCATAGAATCCCACCCGAGAGCGGTTCCCGAACACAGGAACGCGCTCACCCTCGCCCTCTCCCCTCCGATAGAGCATGATACTGAAGGGGAAGCAAAGCCCATTCCACTCCAACAACCCCGCCCTCAAAGAAAGACTTCTTCGCCCGATTCCAGTAACACCACTCCCGCCCAACGACCCCCCCTCCTCCTCCCCCCAATCTGCCTCGCTCTATCTCCTCCCGCTCCACCCCTTGCATACCCCGCTTCCAGTCGCGCACCTCGCTACGAAGGACAGGCGAGGGTATCCCCCCGTTTTTTGCGGGGGTTACGGGGTGGGTGGGGGTCGGGGCATCAGGGCTACTAGACCCGATCTCATCCTGGAGTCGGTTCGTCTAAGCAGGTTATGTTTTTGTTTTGCGAGGACGTAAGTGCCGGGAGTAGAGATGGTGCAAGAGGCATAGCCGCTGAGAACCGAGAGTCTCTTCCGTGTGAGGGCGTGATGTCGATGGGATCGTCTTGGAAAGAGAAAAAAGACAAAGAACCACTTTACCGCCCTGCTAGAATATATGCAACCAGAAAAAAAGTCATGTGCCTGTCATTCTCTCGCACCTCGTCGTCTTGTCATCAAGCGACGTCAAACCCAAGTAGAGCATCACCTCGACATGCAGAAACCGTACCAAAGAAACCATGTTCTGTCATCTCATGGCAGCCTACTGGGACTAACCAAGAGAAAGGAGGCAAGCCGCATGCAACGTCGTGTCAAGACGACTAAGCGAATGTGCGGCAGGCCCTCTCTCGCCTCGTTCGCCCCCCCTCCCCCATACATACCACAGTATACCGCACCTCACACCTCGCAAGAGCCCCTGACCCTGCTCGCAGGTGTCGTCTGGCCGCTCCCCCGGGACGGGATCGCTCTTCCCCCCTTTCTCCCCCGTTTCAAAGATCGGCGGCTCCGAGATTTCTTTTTGGCCCAAGGCTTTTAGGCTATATGTTGGAGTTGTTCCTCGAGAGGAATCGGGTTTATCCCCTTTAGGGGTCTACTGGTCAGAAACTTCCCGCCTCTTATTTTCTTAAGCCCTCTATCTTTCAGCTGCGGGAGAGAAGGGGGGGGGGGGGTATAGGTAGAAAGAAGAAGTTGAGGATTGTGATATCGAGAATATGAGATCGAGATAGTGAGATCGGGAAAAGACTTGGGAAGTGATTGTGGGGAAACCGCGCACGCCCGTGCGTTGACAGACCGGTTGTTTCTAGAAAAGTAAGTGATTGTTTTATGTTTGGCGCGGTGCTCGCTGCTCTGGGAACAGGTTAACCTGCCAGGCCCGAGAGCCGAATTCTTCGCCCGTGCGTGCGCAGTGCAGAAGCGATCCGGTGGCTCACGTCCCTTGGGCGAGCCGAGCGAGCGCAGGGAGGTAGCGAGGTCGCAGCATGCAACGTGTAAGATGATTTTCCAGGCCAAAATCAAGCTACGTACCACCGGACTAAGCTCTCAGTAAGACGGCTCGCTCCTCCGGGAAAGAAGACCTCAGATCGACCAAAATGAATGGCCCGAGTTTATACCCCAAGTCTACAGCTATAATGCAACCCGCGCCGTCGACCCGTCCAGGTACATCACTAAGGGTGGGAGAGAAAGGCTGTTCTGTAACCGAGCCGAAAAGAACACACATCCCCGCTGGTTGAGATGGGGCAAAATGATGACCATTCCGTTTCTGGCTCGTTAATCTGCGTTCTGGCGCCGAGACTCGATTGGGCGCCCTGCAGATTTTGATTTTCCCGCGGGGGAATGAGAGGACAGGGATCAGGGAAGCAGGGGGAGTAGGGTCGGGACGGATTTTAAGCTTCCGTCGCGTATTGCAAGGTTCAAGACGCCGTGAGCGCTCAATGATGTTGTCTAAATTCTCACTTCAGGGGCAGGGGCAGGGGCCGGGGAGGAAGTTTCGGTACGGAGCCGTTAGACGTGTTCTCCAGCGGAATCCCTCCGTGCGTCTTGGCAGGAGGACGTGAAGGAATGGAAGGCATGCGCGTTAGTCGCAAGAAACACTAAGCATACCTGGGTCGCTAGGGAAATATAGGTGGTGGTATGCGTGCTTACCTTGGATATCCCAGAGGTTGACCGGGTTTTACGATGTTTTCTTTTCTTCTGCTTGGGAATCCTGATCTCCGGTTGACAAGGACACCCTCTTTTTCAGCATTTTGTGGGAACCCAAGCGTTGGGGTACCACGGGGCGGAACCATGAGGTCATGGAAAGGAGAAAACGAGAAGTGCGACGTGGGACCTGAGAAAAGCTCCGGCTGGATTCCCGATTCCCCGTGTCCACGGGTATGATAAGTCTTCGTGTCCACTCCACGCCGGATCCACACGCCCAAAACGAACTCAAACTCCCACTGCTCTAACCACATTCGCTCTCGTGCCCACTTGCAAATGCATTAAGACTCGTCGACATATCTTCTTCACCAGGAGAATTGACTGACCAACCTTGATACTCGGGCGTAACTTCATTTTCCGCCAAGGGGTGTGCAGCAGCGACCCGTGTGGCTGCATATAGGCTTTTCCCTCTGTAATATCAAGCGGCGTCTCTGCCTCGTTGCCCACTTGGCCCACCCTGACACGCACGGGAAGGTATTTATCCCCTCTCCTCCGTCTCCATGGGCTTGTGGGTTGGTCGAGCCTGCTTGTGGGGGGCTGCTCGAACTACTCCCGTACGCACAAGTACTCGTAGGTGACAGGAGGAGGTGTGACGATACCCGTTCGTGGAGATAGCCCGTTACATTCCCGCTCGAGATGCCCAAGTCAGGCCAAGACGATACGATGACGGAGGAGGATAGATGTCGAAGGAATAGGGAGTCTCCGAAAACCGGAAAATCGGGATCCTCCCATCAGCCGTTACCTCCCCAATCAGACCCACCCAGAACCTCATTCTCAAGTTCCTCAACCCCCCCGGTTTCGTTCCGAAATGGGCGGGTGGGCGGATTGTTTCGACCGGCATCGATCCACTAATAGTTCAACATCCTACCAAATCATTTGCCGCGAAAATCCCAAATAAAGTAAACAAAGAGGAAAATTTATTAGGGCCGCAAGGGGTAATAAGAAACACCAGGGGGGGGCTTAAGACGGGCAGATATAGGTGGCTCGGGGACAGATTCCCGAGTACCTTTGTATTTCTTTCTCCACCCGCAGTCGTATCGTCCCTGGCCTGCCAGCGGCAAAAGTAGAGGGTGCAGCCGGAACCAAGTTTACTCTTCTTGCTGTCGCGGGACATGGTTTCGGCTTCGTGGCGGTCTCGACAGGGGCTGGGGGCCAATTCTCAGGTCGACACGTTGGCAAGTAGATGCGGGCGAAAGCCGAGCTTACCTCTACTTGTATATGCGAGGAATAATAACGCGGAGGGAAAGGGAAAAAGAGTTTGGCGTGCAGACTTTTGTTGCGGAGGACCCACCGCCGCGCCCAGGTAGACGCCATATGGAAAACAAGGCCGAGACCCGGGGTTCAATGAAAAATACAACCCAGAGCGGGTGTCGCAGGAGGAGACGCGGAGCGGGAACGGGGACAACATTATGGTGTGTATTACTGGTAGAGGCGGGGCGTTCGACACCGAGCCGGGGCTGGTGAGTGAGTGGATAGGTAGAAAGAAGAGACGAAAAACCAAGGACAGGGATATGGAAGTGGAAAACCGCGTGTCCCATATTATTATGTTGTACACTCGCATTCGGGTGTCGAGTCGAGGTAGGAACGGATAGGAAAATATCTCATCAAACCCTCCCCAGGAAAAAAAGAATCGTGGACAGGTACAGAGTACTCCGTACTTTAGTGCTACAAATGAACGTGCTTACTTCATGTGCAAAAGCAACGGGAGCGTTAGATGTCAGAATTAGGTTCGCCCAACACCAGGCTAAGCTACAACGAGATCTATTATTTGGAGAACCATGGGGCTCTAGAAAGCTACTCATAATCGTATCTGTACTTGTACAGTAGAAGAGACATGAAAGAAAGGAAAAATCGGTCGGACATCTACAAAGTGGGGAGGAACCATCTGAAGATCCTCCTGATCGGGGAAGGAACGGAGAGTAGTATGGGCAAAAGTTGCGAGATCCCTGGGCATCGTTCAAGCTCAGAGGGAAAGTACGACACGCGACCGGCGACTGCTAATGCAGCTGCGACTCTGACTGCGACTGCTACAACTGCAACTGCAAACTGCGACTGGAACCGCACCCGCACGTCCAGCACTCACTCCTTCCTCGGCCGCTTTTTCTATCTGGACCCCTGCAAGCCAGGGCCACACACACCACAGGTCAGAGTTAAACCGCACACCACAACCACATGCGTCTCCATCGACCTCCCATCTCGGATGAACTTGATGTAACCACCACCCACACCCGCTCCCCATATACCCACCCCCCCTTCCGCACCCACCCTACCCCCTCTCAAATAGCCACGGTCCCCCTCCTTTAACAGAACCTAATTCTTTAATACTCGGATCTTCCCTCCCCTTCCTCTACAATCGTAGTTCGAGAACGACGTATTTCTGGCCGTCGCCGTCATCTCCCCTCGGCTGACAATCTCGAGCCTGTCGCTCTCCCACTCCGGACCTCGACGACTCCCCGGGCCCCTCCGAGCCATTGACGACGAGCACGGCGACCTCAGCTCCCGCAAACGAACCTCGGCCCCGAAGAAGCTCATCCTCGAACCCACGACTCATATGCCGGCACTCTCCACCACATTGCTTCCCCGCCGCCTCCTTCCACCCCCATAACCCTCCCAACCTGGGGCCCTACACCCTCGCCGCCGAGAGGAGCAACACATCTCCGTAACTCACCATCTCTGGGCGGAAGCCGCCCCGAGTCCGCGGCCATGTCGCACTCGCACCAACAACACCTCGGCGCCCCCGGCCACCCCCCACCCTCGAGCTACGCGCCATACCCGCAGCAACCGCAGCACCAGCAGCAGCACCAGCCCATGGCGGCGTCCTACGGCTACGCGCCATCGACGCAGGCGGAGGTCTACCACAGCCCCGAGCTGGATCCCTTGCCGAGCATACGAAGCCTTAGCTATGTGCCCCCGATACAGCAGCGCGCCGTGTCCGCGTCGGTAGGGCAGCACCAGCACCAGGTGGCAGCTGCGCAAGGTGGGATGGAGATGGGGATGGGGATGGGGGGGATGGCACAGGGGTTCTATGCGTCGGTCGTACCGATGGGGCCGCAGTACCTACACCACTCGGATGTAATGATGCGGTATCCCGTACTGCCCCCCGATCACCGGTTCCGGGGGCCGAAGAAGGTGGGTTGACCCTAGAGAAGAGACGGGGAGAGAGAGAATCCGAATATCACCAGTGCGCCTCCTTTTGCTTTTCTCCTCCTGTCAAATTTTGCGGGCCAAACTTTTTCTGCAGCTTAGAGCTTTTGCTCTAAGCTCAGGCTACGAGGTTTCGCTTTGGTCTGGGCTTTTGCTAACATGCCGTGTTTGGCTGCGGTAGGAGATTAAGAGGAGAACGAAGACGGGATGCATGACGTGTCGGAAGCGGAGAATAAAGGTGGGTCGTTAGCGAGTTTCTTCACATCCTTTCTTCTTTGTGTGTCTTCTACAGTCCCTATCCGCAGCTGGGCTCTGTTCTGCATACAATATGTTTGTTTCCTTGAAGATTCCCGTCGATCCAATGGCTTGTTGGTGGCGTCACACACATTCCCTTACCGGATCCACAACCGGGTTTCCCCTCCACATTTGGCTGCATGTCTTCCTTCCCCCGTGTCCTCTTTGCTCTTTTCTGCCTTTTCCCCCAATCTCAAAAATAGTAGGTATGAGATGGGAAAGCGGCGATACGAGGATTGTGATTCGGGAAAGCTCTTCACCGCTGCCATTGTCTCAGCCACAATGGTTGACGGCCAAAGTGACGAGAAGCTCTGGCCGTCTGATGCAAGGGAACAAGCATGCCTACGCTAGCATCTCCGCGCCCAACGGACCACGCTACACTAGCGGCCCCATCCCCGCTGTTGCGGCCGCCAATCTTTCTCCAAGACGGCTAGCGCTGTTCGGACCTTTCCCAACTGGAAGCCCGGTTGATGATCTCGAAACGTCCCTCTCACCCTAGTCGGATGGTGTCTCTGCTGCATGTCTGAGAATTCGGAAGTCGTCCCTGTCTCCGACGTCCGTCATGTCATTGCTAATGCCAGTAAATGAGCTTTCGTTTTTTTCTTGCCCCTTCTTGTTCCGTCCCGGGCGCGGCATTCTCTATTCCTTTTTGATATGCACACCTGCACGTTTTTCTTGATTAGTGAATTTGCAATTCCCACGCCCAGCTGGCTGGCTGGATGTTTACTTGTACTTTTTTCTTATTACGACAGTGTTACCTTTGCTAACTTGGGAACATCAAAGTGCGACGAGACCCACCCTACGTGCAACAACTGTCGAAAGTCGAAGCGGGAGTGTCTCGGGTACGATCCGATCTTTAAGCAGCAGGGACAGCAGCGTCAACAGCCGCCAGCGGAACCGTCGCGACAACAGCAGCAGCAACAACAACAACATCAGCAACAGCAACAGCAAAGTCCGCGATTGTCCCAGATGATATCGCAGCCGCCACAATCACAATCACAATCACAGGTGCAGGTGCAGGTGCAGGTGCAGCAGACACAACCGCAGGCGACTCCCCAGCCCCCAGCGCAACACCACCAACATCACCAATCACCACTCCAGCAAGGCCCGCCACATCACCAAGGCTCCCTCCAACAGGATCCACATCACCAAGCACCTCTCCAACCTCTCCAACAAGACGCGCACCACCAAGTACTCCAGCAAGACACGCACCACCTCTCGTACTCCAACCCCCTCCAGTTCCCGCCGCAACCGCAGCAGGCTCACCATCCGCAGCAACCGCAAACGGGGAACCCAGCGGACCTCTTGCGCCGAGCTCCCGTGCCCTCCAGCGCGGCATCGTCCACTCTTCCCCCAATATCACCATCATTGGGACCCCCAGCCCACCTCGAGCACCCGTCATCCTCTAATCCCTCGCATGATCCCTCCGCATACACGGCGCCGTCCTCGTCTGGGATGCAGGGGTATGCGCAGCCGGCGCTTGGGGGGATCGACTCGGCGGGGAGGCAGGTGCTTGGGTCAGGTGTTGACCTGTCCTTGACGGGCAGCAGACACTCGCTCGGGCCTGGGTTTGATCCGGCTTTGACGAGTAGGCAGTCCCTCGGGTCGGGCGTCGATCCGACTCTGATGACGAGGACGCCACGGGGAGAACCGGGCGGGGATGTGGGCGGGTACGGGGTCGAGGCGGTGGCTAGGCACGCTTCACGGGTGCTTTCGGGGGAGATTCACGAGCAAAGAGGGGGACATATAGGCGGTGTTCCTACGTGATGGGCCTGAGTCTGAAGCAGGAGGGACCGATTGGGGGGGCTGTTTCTACGGAGTGGTTTCGCAGCCTGGCTAGGTGGGATATTGTCATCGGATGTTCCACGCGGCGAGGGCTGTGTCCCGAGCTACGGTGTTTACCCAGCGAATTTCATCACCGGGCTTCTTAGCAGGCTTCACGGCAGCCTCACACCCTCGGAAAGTTCTAAGAAGTTCCCTCGATGAGCTCCTCCCAAAACGGCAGCTCTCCCCACCTCTAATACCAGCCAAGGCCTAACTGCCGCTGGCCTTTTTTTCTCCGAGTGAGCCGACTGGGGTGCGATGCTCTCGCGAGGTATCATCGGCTGGAGGGGTGCGATGCAGTGGGTGGGGTACATGTTCGGCCCTACCCCCCGGTCGGGATTCTCGGCTCGGCACTACTCGGGGGGCTTCTCGGCGATTCTATTACCCATCGCGGGCTGCTAAGGAGGAAGGGTCCTGCGCACCATTGGTGGGGTATACGCCTAAATTTCGATTTCGAGATGAGAGACGACCCGTTTTCTCGGTGCATTGCACGCACGCGTGACTGGGAGAAGATGCAGGCCCCTAACCTACCCATCGAGGTCGAAGGTCGGGTTCCTATTCCACCGAGACGAGATACACGCTGGAAATCGGTTCTACCGAGGACGGTCGCTTCCTCATCTACATCTTTTCTAGTTCGGAGGCGACACGCCTAAGGAGGGGCCATTCGCTCTGGGATTCTTTCGACTAGCCCGCCTGTTAGTCCTCTCTCGCCCCGCGTCGACGCACCCACGGACGCGCGAGGGGGGCTTAGGCCCAGGTTTACCCGGGGCTTTTATGTATTATTTGTACTACCACCGTGTCTGCGTTCTTTTTCGTTGTTGTTTTTTCGAGGGGGGCTCTTGGCTTTTGGGGCTCCTTTGCGTTTTGTCGTCTCCTTCTTCTTCTTTTGGGTGTTTCGTCTTACATTGAGTTTGAATCATTGCATGGCGGTCTGGTTTCGGTTTCGGTTTCGGTCTGGGGCAGCATCAGGGCTGGCGGATGGGGGGGTTAAGGGGGGAGGGAATGTAAAAGTATTAAGGGTCGGGTTTATTTGATTTTGTATGCATTTATATAGTTTTTGGTGAGGTGTGTGGCTTTGGCGGAGGTGCGGGTTTCGATGAGGAGCCGTATTTGATTTTGAGTTGAGCGGGAGAGATGTATTATATAGCGGGGTGAGAATCTTCGAATCCAGAGTTGTTTGGTGTATAGAGCTGCTCATATGTAAACTTGTTTCGTTTCGACGTGGATTTCCGTTTTGGATCTGGGGTTGATTTTTCGCTTTGGGAAGGTTGGATCAGTGGAGAGAAGTGAGTGTTAGTGGTGAAGGCCGGGCGCGTTCGCTCCCATTCTGTACAGGGTGTCTGTCGCTTCGTATTGCCTGCCCAGGTATAGCTGTGTCGCTTATCCCAGTATCCGTATTCCGTTCCCCGGACTTCCGGGATTCTCTGTCACATCCACCCCATTCCATCTTTTTTGGCGAGAACAAGATATCCCGGGAGTGTGGGCGGAATTCGCGGGTCGTTCCGCACCCTCCTGGGCTGGGTTACACGAGTCCGAGTCCGGGAGCGCGGATTCCTTGTTACAGCCAGCTGTGTCCAACAACCCAATGTAAGTTTGAGTTTGACACATAGGTTCCCCCACGGAAGACGCCCCGGACTTGGAGATTGGGGGTTAGCGTGGTGATTTTGTGTTATGGATTACGGCGCTCTGCATTCGGCGGGGGTTTTCGTGGGGGTCAGGTTTTCGCTTTTCCGGGCCCCCGGGGGTCGGGGAGGAACCCGGTTTCTTGGGGCCAATAGTCCGGCTGGGAAAAGGAGGGGTAGCCGGAATGGGGTTGGCTTGACTGGTTGGGCTTGGGCTTGGTTTGGGGGGGTAGGCGACTTGGAGGGCTGTGTCCAAGTAGTGCAGACGGAAGGAAAAGGGGACTCCGGTGGGACAGGGAACGGCGACATATGTTGGATAGGGACAGCCGGGATAGGGACAGCCTGTCATTTGGTTTATCGGCACCAGCTATCATCGGATCTTCAACATTTGGGATATGATATCGGTGTAGGAACACTAAGCTATGTTCGTTCACAAATTGACACTTTCTTATCTTGGGCTCCTCTCGCCAGAGTAGGAATCGGAGTTTTACGTCGGAGTTGGGTGATATGAAAGGGTGTCATCACCATTCACTCATTCACCCATTCATCACGATTCCATTACCACATTTATAGGGTGAACCCGGAAGTGACGCAGGACCCGGGACTTTGACCGCCCCTCCCTCCCCCGCCCCTTCACCGACCGGATACCGGCGCCCGCTCTAGCACCCCGCGGCGGGGCACACACATCCTTCATATCCCAAGCTTTGAACCTGAAAATACCCCGCCCCCGCAGGCAGACGATATGTGATAAGATGGGGGAGGGAGGGTAGTACTATAGTGGCAGGAGTAGCGATTTTTCAATCCCTTGAAGAATTGATTTCCCATTCGCCACGAATCAATCGCGTTCCGACAGCGGAACCTGCGAATTGGGGTTGCTATCGCGCCGCGCCTTGATTTCGAGTCCTTAAAGAAAGTCCAACCCCACCACTTTCTCTCTGAAGCCTACTCGTACACTTTTCCTCTTCGTCCTTTTTTTTTTACTTTCATTGTAAACGCACTTTACGATAGATCATATTTTTGGGGCATCCCCGAGGGCGGATTTCTCTTCATTACACGCGCGCCCTTCTTTTTTTTTTAGGCCAAGGCAAATATCGGGCGTGAATATGGCTGCCACGAAGCAAAAGGTGCTGCTGCTGGGCGAGATCGACCAGTAAGTTCTAGCTTGCCCACGTTTCCACCCGACCTCCTCCTCCTCGCACCTTCCTCCTCTCCCCTCTAGTCACGAGAGAGCCACTTTACTACACATACATACCCCTCCGCCCTTACATCGGTGCTTGTCGCCTCTCATATATTACCCAACCTTCCCCCGGGGCCATTCCCCTCCGCTGGGCCAGGCTGACACGAGCAAAGCGCCCACGAGACATGGGCCGAGATCTCAGAGATGGCCGACGTGGTCGTGCCGAAGGCGACGACCCGGGAAGAGTTCCTCGCCGAGTGCCGCTCCGGCGCGTTCGAAGGCGCCACGGCGGCGTACAGGACGTTCGACTCGGCGCATACGACGGGGAAGGTAGACGAGGAGCTCGTGGCGGTTCTTCCTGCTAGCTTGAGGTTTATCTGCCATAACGGTGCGTTTTCCTGCCGGCTCCTCTTTCTCTCTCCCCTTTCGCTCTCCTTGCTTCGTCTTCTACTCTACGCGGGAAGTTCTAAGGAGTATTCCTCCCTCTTCTAACACAACGGAACCCCCCAACAGGTGCCGGCTACGACCAGATCAGCATCCCCGCCTGCACGGCCCGCTCCATCCTCGTCTCCAACACCCCCTCCGCCGTCGACGACTCGACGGCCGACATCAACATCTTCCTCATCCTCGGCGCCCTGCGCAACCTCCCCGTGTCCATGGCCTCGCTGCGCGAGGGCAAGTGGCGCGGCAGCCCGCTGCCGGCCCTAGGCCACGACCCGCAGGGCAAGGTCCTGGGCATACTGGGCATGGGCGGCATCGGGAGGAACCTGGCGCGGAAGGCGCTGGCGTTCGGGATGAAGATTAGGTATCATAACCGGACGAGGCTGAGCGCGGAGCTGGAGAAGGAGTGCGAGGCCGAGTATGTGGATTTCGACACGCTGCTGGCTGAGAGTGATGTTCTGAGCTTGAATTTGCCGTTGAATGTGAGTTTGATGCATCTCTCCTTCTTTTTTTGTGCTCCACCCTTGTCTTACCTTGAACGCTCTGTCCTACGGGACGGGTTATCTAGGGGGGTCAAATGGGAGGACGAGGACACGGAGTACGGATCTAAATGAGAGGTGACGACGCTGACGAAACCAACACAGCCCAACACGCGCCACACCATCTCCACACCGCAGTTCGCCAAGATGAAGAAGGGCATCGTCATCGTCAACACGGCCCGCGGCGCCGTCATGGACGAGGCCGCCCTCGTCGCCGCCCTGGCCGACGGCACCGTCGCGTCCGCGGGGCTCGACGTCTACGAGGAGGAGCCCAAGATCAACCCGGGGCTGCTGGGGAACCCGGCCGTGCTGCTCGTGCCGCACATGGGCACCTGGACCGTCGAGACAGCGACGAAGATGGAGGCGTGGGCCATGGGGAACGTGAAGGCCGCGCTCGCGGAGGCGAAGCTGGTGAGCATAGTGCCTGAGCAGAGGGATATTGCGGAGCTGTGGGTTGGGAAGTAAAGGCATTGGGGGAGGGGAGAAGTTGGAATTTGGTCTTATAGAGGTATTCCGAAGGGAGGGAGAAGGGAGGAAATCATATGTGGAGGGAGCTTAGGAGAAGAAAGATCCAATGATATCTGGTGGCGCGATGTTACTACATATTGTTGGGGGGGAGAGCATATCGTATCTTGGGTAGTACATTTCTAGACAGCTTACACAAAATATGGGCCACCTTGTTTCAGAAAATCAAGAAGAAGAAAATACACCGTTCTCTCCCTCGCCTCCCCCGAGTCTACACCATCCGGGTAGGCGATTGCGCTACGCCGATCTCCACCGACGGACCGGCACCGGCGGGAATCTAGAGCGTTTGAACTGAGGCAAAGGTGGACGCCACCAACTACATAATGCCAGGGGACGCCGGCAATGGCGAAACCCAAAAAAGGAGAGAGAAAATACAAATTTTGCAATACTCGTTTCATCGGAAATTTTCCAGCGTAGTATGAATTCTTTACGACTCTTCCCACCTTCGGTGAGAGAAAGAGTAAGAGATGGCCCCCATGCCCCGTAAAACTGCCGCGTCACATCGGGTCGAGGAGTGGCTTATAAGTCGCATCAAAACCACCGGCTATTTCCACACAAGTAACGTTTTTCTGGGTCAATTGAGCGGTGAGAAGACAGGTTAAGGGAAGGGAAGGAATACCGGGGAACGCTAGTGAATGAGCCGTTTGATCCTTATTTCACACTCCTTGTGTAGCGCCGGATCTTGCCTTGATCACACCATTCAGCGGGTCCCTTAGCCATCCCCTATCTTTCATTTTTTTTTACCCCGGGTTTGAGATGTTAGATAGCGGGAGGTGGAGGCGGGAGGCGGGAAGGGGGTATTGAGGAAGGGGGTATAAAGAAGGGCGAGGGCGCATCTTTTTGTCCCGTTGCCTCCTTTGAGAGTTTCTGGTCTTCAGCTCCATCTACTAGCGTTCCTCCCTGTCATCTTTTTTTTTTCGCCTCCATTCGCACCGGGGAACTTGAACAGTTCTTCGTTAATATCTCCATACTCTCTCTCCTCTCCCTGTCACGCTCTCTCATAATAGGTCCACTACATATCAACCTATTCACCCTCTCCTGTCACACTCCTAGGAAAAGGACCGGGACCATATATCTATATATATACAGAATTGCTTAAGAATGGGCCTATTCTACTCAAACGAGCCTTCCACGGACTCGACCCGGGCCACGACGCCCGAGTCCCCCGACCTTATCATTACCTCACCATACACGGAGCCCGAACACCAGCTGGACCTCACGACGCTGGACACCGAGAACGCTCTCCTCGCCAGGGCGTTACAGCACATGCAGTGCGTGAGGGAAGACTACGCCACGGCGCCGTACGTCAGGTCGTTCAACTGGGACGAGGTCATGGGGAAGCTGCAGGAGCTCGCGGGGGAGGCCGGCGGGTTCAGGGAGACGACCTTCTTCGTCGTGGCCTTCAGGTCGACGGTGCCGCCTACGACGGAATACGCGGACCTCGGGGTGCTGGACAAGGTCGCGCATGAGGAGGCGGTTGCGTGCGGGGGTTTCTTGAAGTGAGTACTTTTCAGGAGAGGGAGGGGAAGGGAAAGGGGCTAACGTGGAACAGGTACTGGTTCGGCACGCCGGATGGAAACGGGCGGAATCTCGCTACGTGCGTGTGGAGGGCAAGAGAGGACGCCGTCAAGGCCGGGCACACTCCAGGGCACAAGAAGGCCATGAGGGCCACGGCAGCGATGTACTCCGAGTGGGGAATCGACAGGCACAGGCTCGTGGTCGGGGAGGGCGCGAAGAGGTGGGAGTTCGTGGACTGGAGGGACGAGGATGACGAGAGGGTTTGGGGGCTGTGAGGGCCGGGATCGGGGGAAATGGACTTTTTGCTGACGGCGGAGTTTCCTTGGTTTCCTTTTGTTCTCTTTTGGGCAAGGGGGGAGGGGCGGGGGTTAAACGGATTGGAAAAGGATTATGGGTATCTGCGTGGTATGGGACTGCTAGGGATTTGCGCATATTGTTCCGTATAGAGACTATAGTATTAGTGCAGCGAAGCGAGAGCCATGTTTTTTTGTCTTCTCTAATACTTCTTCCTCTTCTTCTCCTTCTTCTCCCTCCTCTTCTCCAGCGAAATAAATGAAAAGAAAACAGGAAACATAACCAACGCACGCTCGGTCCCTTTCTCACCGTAACATCTGCTTGACACCCACGTGTTTGTCCTCTCTCCCTTACGCGGGCCGGTGGAGCATCGGAGGGAGCGTCAGAGGAACGTCGGAGGGCTATCGGAGATCAAGCCATTCCTACTCTGGATGACGCGATCGCGGGAGAGACTGGAGACTGGAAACGGGATATCAATCGCGAGCGCCGTCATTCCAGCGAACGCAGGATCGCGGAAACCACATTATCGTGAAGTTGGAACCAGCGGAGACGCAGTTAACAGCAGGAGAAGACGATATAAGGTTATGGCGTGGGGTTAGTTCCATCTCGTCCGGGGCATGTCGTTGGTTCATTGACCCAGAAAGGAAAGTGTTCGTGGGATGCGTGGGGGGCGCGGCGTGGGATTTTGTTAGGTCAGCTGGCAGCAGCGGGTGGCACGGGGTGGTGAGGTACATGGGGAAAGTACTGGGGATACCACCACCATGAACAATGAAGGCTCTGAGTCCTGCCTTTGTTCCGCTTGACTGACTGGACAGACTCCTCTTTTCTGCCCACCACCACCGCCCCTAACCCCTCCCACAAAAATTATCGTCAATTTGCAAACCAGGCCCCATAATCCCCCATGCCGCCGGACCGCAGGACGTCACATCACGATCGCGAAGCCCACCCCCTCCCCCGCGCCATCAAACGAACGAGAAAAGCTCCATCGCAAAATCCATCTCCATCCGAAAACCAGCCGAATATCTTCTCCAAAAAAACCGCAACCATGGCCGACGCCAAGGAGGCGCCCTTCAAGGCGGTCCAGATCGAGGCCCTCGTCCTCATGAAGATCTCCCGCCACTGCTCGTCCGCCTTCCCCACCACGGCCACCGGCTCCCTCGTCGGCATGGAGCAGTCCGGCACGCTCGAGGTCACCAACACGTTCCCGTTCCCCATCTTCGAGGTCCCCGGGACGGACTCGCACCAGAGCGACCCGTCGAGCCTGGCGGCCATGGCGCCGAGGCAGAAGCCCAACGTCGCGTACCAGGCCGAGATGATCCGGTACCTGAAGGAGGTCAACGTCGACGCCAACAACGTCGGCTGGTACACCAGCGCCGCCATGGGCAACTTCATGCACCTGAGCTTCATCGAGAACCAATACCACTACCAGAAGGAGAACAGCAACGCGCTGGCGCTGGTGCACGACGTGAGCCGGAGCTCGCAGGGCGCGCTGAGCATCCGTGCGTTCAGGCTGTCGGCCCCCTTCATGGCTGCCTACAAGGAGGGGAAGTTCACTACTGAGACGTATGTTTCCTTATTTCCTCTTATGTCCCTTTTTCTACTTGCATAGCTTGATATATGATAACTAACCTGCCCCCCTGCAGCCTCCAAAAGAACAAGCTCTCCTTCAAGGACATCCTCATCGAGTACCCCGTCACCATCCACAACTCCCACCTCCTGACCTCGTTCCTCCACCAGCTCCCCACGGCGCCCAAGCGCGACGTCGAGGACCTCCCGCTCTCGCTCGACGACCTGACCTCGGACCCGGTCCAGGCGCCCCTCTACCCCTCCCTCGACCACCTCGACCTCTCCATCGACCCCTACCTGGAGAAGACGTGCGACCTCCTCCTCGAGTCCGTCGAGTCGCACTACACCGACCTCAACAACTTCCAGTTCTACCAGCGCCAGCTCGGCAGGGAGCAGGCCAAGATCGCGCAGTGGCAGGCCAAGCGCAAGGCCGAGAACGCCGCGCGCGCCGCCTCGAAGCAGGCGCCCCTGCCCGAGGACGAGTGGCAGAGGCTGTTCAAGCTGCCGCAGGAGCCCAGCAGGCTCGAGGGCATGCTGAACGCGAGGCAGGTCGAGATGTACGCGAAGCAGGTGGACGGGTTCACGGCCGGCGTGAGCGCCAAGATGTTTGCCGTCAGGGAGAACCTGATGCCGAAATAGGAGGTAGTTAGAGTGTGAGTGTGAGTGTGTTTAGGGGGGGTGAGAGGAAGTAAGGATGGGGATGGAATGGTGAGCTAGATACATAGAATTTAGCAGGTTAGGCTCTGGAAGGGAAGGAAGGGGGGTAGAGAGGACGGAAACGAAGGGGTTTTTTGCATTTCGATGGCGTTAGGGAGGAACTAGGCCACACGTGTAATCAAACAATTGAATCTTTGATGATGATGGAAGAAGAGGGAGAGAGACGGCTGGGGGTTTATAATGCTGTCTTGACCCCCGAGAAGGGGAAAAAAAGAAGAAAGATGATATTGAAAAGTGTTGCCATACATCTATATTCTCCACGTACCGTCTACGTTGTTTATCGTCCTCCATAGTAGGCCATTGTTTCCCCTTACCTTCTCTACGAGGAGTAGGAAACGGGCGAGGCACGAATACACGCAGTTCTGGGCAAGGCACCGTGGACCCGGATATGTTGACGTTGTCTCTTGTGTCGTTTCGGCGACATTTACGAGTTATGTGCGCGAAAAGTTACCCCGCCTCATCGCCCCGCAGCCGGAACAGTGAGAAGGAGCAAGAGAAACTTTCCACCCAAGAGATCTGTTTATGTTTCTTTTCCCGCAAAAAACAAGAAGAAAAAGGTAAGAAAGAGAAAGAGAGAGAAAGAAAGAATGGGAGAGAGAATGGGAGAGAATCAAGAGAAGGGGAAGATAAAAAAAACAGAAGAAAACAACATAAACCGTCGATTGGGAGTTTATGCTCTCGCTCTTTCCCGCCTCCCCAGGATATCCCATCCTCGTTCTTCCCACCTTCCTGCAAAGAAAGGCCTGTGGTAAACCCCTTTTTTTCCCTTCCGAGTTTCTCCTGGAGAGGAAACCTTAGCTCACCTAGCCCATTTCTCATCCCAGTACGAGTAAATAGATGGGAAAACTAACAAAAAAAAGAAAGAAGAAAGAAGCCGAAGAAGAAGCTAACAACGATTCATGGATGTCTCCATCCACAAAGCAGGTCACAGACACGGAGGCACAAATATGGTGGGGAATCAATAAAATTTCATATTTCTGACTTGATCCCTCATCCGAATATCTCCTCGCCAACTCCATTTTGTTGAAAACGCACATCCCATCCCTCTCGATCTGGTCTTTTTTTCGCCAGTTTCGAGGTAAATGCTCCGATTATACCCACGTTATAAACATCCCAAGAAACACCTTTCAAAAAGTCCGGTTGAACAAGGACCATTTATCAAACCCTTCCATTTCCCCTCCCGTTATTCCATTTCCGATAAAAAGATATCATTTCCCTTTTTCCGAAAATGCGAGCCATGCTGTTGAACGAAGACTGCTACCAAAGATAAAAAAAAATTGCAAGTGTTGTGTGTTGTTTGCGTTACAAAGGCGATTCTTTGCAGATGCCTAGGGAGAGAAAAAAATGAGGGGGAGAGAGTAATAGTAGTAGTAGAAAATGAAGAGGAACAACGGGGTATTCTATGCCCGAGAGTTGAAAACTCGGGTTCTAATACAAGAAAAACAAAAACGAGAAGTCAAGCCGCCGAGCAGCCCACCGCCACAATAACTTAGTAGCGGTAGATCTCGGGCTTGTAGGGACCCTCGACGGTGAGACCGAGGTACTCGGCCTGGACGGGGGTGAGCTGGGTGAGCTCGACGTTGACGTGGGCGCAGTGGAGCTTGGCGACCTCCTCGTCGAGGATCTTGGGGAGGACGTAGACGCCGGTCTCGAGCTTCTGGGTCTTGCCGAACTCGGCGTACTTGGCGCCCCACGCGGGGTCGTTGCTCTTGAAGAGCAGGATCTGGGCGAGGACCTGGTTGGTGAAGGAGCAGGACATGACGAAGGAGGAGTGGCCGGTGGCACAGCCGAGGTTGACGAGGCGGCCCTCGGCGAGGAGGATGATGTGGCGGCCGCTGTTGAGGAGGTAGCGGTCGACCTGGGGCTTGATGTTCTGGACGCTCTTGGCGTTGGCCTTGAGGTAGGCGACGTCGATCTCGATGTCGAAGTGGCCGATGTCTGGGAGAGGAGAGAGAGTTAGCTTGGTTCTTTATAATCTCGTCCCCTTCTCTCCTGTCACGTCTTTCCCCTCGGTTGGGTATACGTGGGCAGGGTATAGAGAGAGACGTAGAGGAAGACTGGGCCAAACTTACTGCAGACGATGGCATCGTTGGGCATGGCCTCGAAGTGCTCGCCGACGAGAATGTCACGGCAGCCGGTGGTGGTGACGAAGATCTGGCCGAGAGGGGCAGCCTTCTCCATGGTGGTCACCTGGTAACCGGCCATGGCGGCCTGGAGGGCGTTGATGGGGTCGATCTCGGTGACGAGGACGCGGGCACCCATGCCGTGGAGGGCCTGGGCGCAACCCTTACCGACATCACCGAAGCCGGCGACGACGGCGGTCTTGCCGGCAATCATGACGTCGGTAGCGCGCTTGATACCGTCGACGAGGGACTCGCGGCAGCCGTACAGGTTGTCGAACTTGGACTTGGTGACGGAGTCGTTGACGTTGATGGAGGGGACCTTGAGGGTGCCCTCCTTGAGCATCTTGTAGAGGTGGTGGACACCGGTGGTGGTCTCCTCGGAGACACCGTAGCAGCCCTCGAGCATCTCGGGGAACTTCTTGTGGACGAGGGCGGTGAGGTCACCGCCGTCGTCGAGGATGAGGTTGAGCTTGGCGCCGTCCTTGAAGGCGCTCAGCTGCTGCTCGAGGCACCAGTTGTACTCCTCCTCGGTCTCGCCCTTCCAGGCGAAGACGGGGACGCCCGAGGCGGCGATGGCGGCGGCGGCGTGGTCCTGGGTGGAGAAGATGTTGCACGACGTCCAGGTGACCTCGGCGCCGAGAGAGGTGAGGGTCTCGATGAGGACGGCGGTCTGGATGGTCATGTGGAGGCAGCCGGCGATGCGGGCACCGGCGAGGGGCTGGTCGGCGGCGTACTTGGCGCGGGTGGCCATGAGACCGGGCATCTCGTTCTCGGCGAGCTCGATCTCCTTGCGGCCGAAGGCCGCGAGGGAGAGGTCAGCGACCTTGAACTTGTGGGCGGGGGCAGACATGATTGTGTGTGTGTGTGTGTGTGGGAGAGGTAAAGGGTAGAAGAGGGGGTATTAGATGGTGGATGGATGTTGTTTTGGGAGGAAGAAAAAAGGTATGGATTGAGAGAGGATGGGGGGAAGTTCAAGGACGGGGGATCTTCACGACTTTTGAGGGGAAACGAGACGAGGAGGTGGGAGAGAAATTTGTCAATGGGGCGGCCCTTCCAGGAAAGGGGGGTACTTTGTGGTGGCTCTGGTGGGGGGTTGGCTATAATGTGTGTGGGAGCGGGGTGAAGAAGAGCCTGGATTGGAGCTGCCAGCGCCCACATTTGGCAGTTGCCCCTCCATTGCGGACCATAGCGGGGCGGAAGATGTTTCGACTGAGAGTGGTGAGTGGGTAGGATGCGGGCGGAGCGGGGGTGGGAAAATTTTGGTGGCACGGCAATTGAGGGGCTCGCAGTCGCCGCTCAACCCAAGCTCGTGGCCCATGGTGGTGGCCCGTGGTCGACCGCCACCGTGGTGCCAAGAAATGGTTGGCGGGAGGACCTTGGTGGCTTTTTTTCACAAGTGCCAGATTAATAATATTTGGGGAGCATAAATCTCGAGAAACTTGGGATCTATTATCTATCCACCCTATTCGTACATATAGTGTAAGAGACCATTGCTTCATATTTCTTGTGCTGTCATGGATGCCGAGTATGTTTCCTAGTTACCTGTGTTCTTCTGATGACAAAGTCCGGACTGGCACCAATTGAACCCCTCCTCGCCAGGATTCTCAATTGTCACCCGTGTGCAGCCGGCAACGAGTGGAGCATAAGCTTATCTTATCTTGTCCCCACACCGCTTTATCAAAGCCAATCCATGTCCCACATGCATCCATCTATCCCCTTGCCATCCATCCCCGTGTGTCCCTGGCTGTCTCCGAGAGGGCAGAACGAGATGTCAATGGGTTCGTTCGTGGCTACAATGGAGCAGGCATCTGGCAATGACCGCCCATCCGGCAAAACTCGTCTAACAACTGGTCGTGAGTGAGCTTGGGCTCTGATATTATCTCGTAGATTGCTGACGCGGTGTGCTGACACCTAACCACCAAAGACCACCCGCACCGTCGCCAGCTCTACTCAATTGGGACCTTGCATGCGCGACACCTCCGTTCTCGGCTGCCGGACAGCCTGGGGTGTTGTCGCTCGGAGGGGTCTGTCTCCGGTGGGTCGGCGTTGTGCTCCAGGCCCGGGCTCACAGGAGATACTTGTACGAGTACGGAAACTCATTCTTGTGCAGGGGTTCAAGGGGTGCAGCGAATGAGAAGAGCAGGGTTCTTCCGTTACGGGGCAAATTCCATTAGTGGTTTTCCACCTCGTTATCGAGGCTTTGGTCTCCACTGCAAACGGTATGCAACATGAAGTACAATATCTATTATAGTGCGTGCATCTGAGCGTCTGAGTCTTGTCCCTTGGGAATTGAATCTCTCGGATAATCCGGATTTGATGGCGTGGGAACTGGGGACGTCCTTCAAATGATGCAGGCTCGATTAGAAACATGAACCGAGAGCATGGTCGCGGTCACAAGTCCAAGTTACAGTTCAATGGCTCGTTTTGCCTCGGCGCATTCCACTTCTGGAAGCTGGCCCCTGCACACCATATATACTTTCGCCGTAAGGTTACCAGAGTGCAACGCGACGTATTCCCGAAACACCAATCGCCATCAGGCACCTCCCACCACCAACACCATAATACGAGTTACTACTTCACGTCCTTGTGCCTCTACCATAAACCACAAACTCCCCCATCGCATCGAATTCCACGCTCGTTTACTATCGAAGACCGGGACCCTCTCTCTCTCTCTCTCTCTAG